>OAMR01000595.1:305614-324440 GCA_900205405.1 Echinochloa crus-galli
TAGGGATGAAAACGATTACGAAAATTCCCGATCGACCGAGCTTCGTTTCCGAGATTTTTCCGTTCCGACGAAACGGAAACGATACACGTGGAAAACGATACGGAAACGATAATGGATTTATACCGTCGAATAGCATTATCGACCGAATTAATCAGAAATTTTCCGATGGAATTCCGAATTCGGCCCAGTTAAATCATTAAGGCCCAAAATGCACAACTACCCCTTCAACTTCGTCTAAAATTTTCTTTGTCGCAAATGAAAATGAATCCCCACCCTATGTAGCTCCATTGTTTTTATCTTTTGATGTACATGCATAAATGATATATAAATATGTAGTAATGTTGGTTGTTGAAATTGGGCTGTAAAGTTTTCGATTTGAGGTTTTCGACGTTTTCGTTTCCGATATACCGATTGTTCCGTTATCGCTGTCGTTTCCGAACTTTTCGTTTCCGTTTTCGTTTCCGAGTAAAAAAATATGGTTAGGAAATGATAATAGAAATTTTCGATCGTTTCCGACCGATTTCATGCCTAGCCCTACTGTAACCGGAATGCCGCCGTGGGCCAGCGGCATCCAGCCGTGACATTTCTGCCCCCACTGCACGAAAACCCTGGCCACACCCTTGAATAATTGGGCTCCGATCGGAGTCAAGAGGTTGATGCGAACAAGCGCGGGCGTCTTCCGCCTGGGCGTGCTTGGCGACGGATAAGTACAGAGATCTCGCGGATTATGATTCGGATGCTTGGGAACCTGGAATCGATCTAGATTTTCCTGGTACGGTGGTACCTTCGCTCCAAACATCGGCGGACGCGGAGCACGCGCAGGCCAATTGAAACCCGGGCACGGTGACGCCTCGTCGGAGCAGAGGCGAGGATTGGCCGAGACCGTTCGTTGGAGGGGCTTGATCGCGAAGGGGTCGGTCGGGCTCCCGCATTGCGAAGGAGCTTGATTGCGAGGGGGTTGGTTGGTCTCGCCGCTTGGCATGGGATGGCTGCCGGGACGGACGCGGACGACGGGAAGGCGGCGAGCCGGCGATGCGAAGAGAAAGGATCAAGGAATTGGAATGGGTTGGGGCGCCGGCCGTGCGACGTGGTGGAGCCGGACATTTCGCGGGCCGCCGGGGTATGCTGAGGATTTTCTGTGGTCCGGAAAGATTTCCTAATGGATTTTGTCTATTGTATAGCTGTAAACTCATGTATTTTTTTCTAGAAAAATATCGTTTAATTTTTTGGGATAAGCATGTGGTATTTTCCCATAGCTGGCGGGTTTATTCCTCGATCAAAATAATCTAAGCCTGACTGTATCAATCCAAGTTTGTTTGGATTGAAACCACGCTTTGTAAAACCCCATGTATGATGATCCAACTATTCTTAAAAGTGTGACAATGAACTACACTCTTCATGGCTTATCGTTCATACAAGCATGTAATAATCAACGGCTATATGCATTGATTGATACAGTGGCTAGGGTAATAATATATTCCTTTTGTCTTAAAAAAACTACACTCTCCATCTCAAAACAAATAATTCAAGATGCATTATAGTTCATATTTTATTCTACAAAGAGACATTTTTAGCTTCCAACCAATCATTTGATGTGCATTCATCTAAGATCTAACTAAAGAAAAAAAAAGTAAAGCAACTCTCCACCAATAAAGAAATTGTATGAAAACCATGGCGACAAACAAAATAAGTAACAATCCTATTATTTTATCGACATCTCAAGACTTAATTATCCGTCCGCGATTCGTCATGTTTGCATTCTATTTTTTAACAGGGTAAGTAAACACTCTATACATGTGATTGTTAAAAACTTCATCCTGTTCAGAGACGGCAAACTATAGCCACGAAATACACACGTCCATCAACCCCATAAATCTCTACTTCTAATAATCCCGTGGAACCGCGTGCCCTGCGACCCGTGGGTCTGCCCTCTGGTGCGATCAATTCCCTCCGTCAAAAAAAAACACGCTCCGCCAAATCCCTCCCCCCGCACCCCGTCCGCCTCCGCCTCCGCCTTCGCACCCCGTCCCCCCTCTGCCTCCACCTTCCACGCTGCCGCCAGGCCACCGACGCCTCGGCCGCGTGGATCTCCAACGCCACCACGCCTTCTACCCTGCGCCGATCCACCGAGATCCGCACGATCCACCGAGATCCGCTGCCGTCGCCAGGACGCCGCCGAGATGGACCGATCGGCCTCCTACGGCGGATCCGTACGCCCGGCGATGGCCGGTCTCGCCCATCTCCCGATCCAGATCAGACGGCACCGCGCTGACCAAGCCCCCGATGGGGGGGGGGGGTCACGCTTGGGGTCGTCGGGCTCCTCCGAAGCAACGCCCGAGGGGGAGGAGGCCGACCCGAGGTGCCCGGAACCTCGACGACGGCAGCGAGTTCTTTGAAAAAAAAGACGACGGCACGAGTTCGTGGTCGAGGAGGAGTTTGAGCTCCGCGAGGTCGGCAGGGGCCAGCAGCTCTACATGGAGGACCTTGTTGAGTTCATGACCACCGGCTCCATCACCCTCTGGATCAGCCGTGGACAGGGTACCCAATGGTGGAGGCAAAGGTAAGATACCTAAAAGCTCCCCTTTCTGAGATGAATCCAAAATTGCATCTGCCCGGATTTTTTTAATCCCTGCTGTATTCAATTACAAATAGCCTTAGGTGGTGTTTAGATGTTAGAGACCTCCTGTAGATCTGAAATGCAAAAGAAAAAAAAAGAGAGGAAAAGCTACAATTAGTGAATAGTAATACAATCTAGTAAATGTTTTCACAAAAACAGGCCCATGCTGATGTACAATGTACAACCCCATCAAATGCAGGTAACTTCAGAGGTTAGCCCAAGAGAGTATCAACAAGTGCTGGAGCAACTGGGAATCAAGACAAAGATGACCATCACAACACAGTTGCTAGCTAGGTTCTCGAAGCTGAGATGACAAGCATGCATATAGAGCTCTACATTTTTCACTGAACCTATATATTCACTGAACTTATGTGTGGTGATTACCCATAACTGAATAATAAATTTCCACATGCCTACCTTGCCGCAAGAAATATGTGTGGAAAACTGGATACTAATAAAGACAGGCAATCAACTTATCATGGTTGCATGTTGAGATCTTTCAGAACTGAAATGCCAGCACTTCAGCGATGAGCAAAAAAAATGCCAGCACTGCTGATCTGAAATGAGGGTAGTAAAAAAAAATGGATCTTAAAAGTAAAACTCCATCTATAGAGTGACAACATCTTGCACACCATAAGACTGAAAATAAAAAACTTACACAGCCACAAAACTTACACAGCCAAAAGAGCATCCATAAATGTGGATACTTGTCTCCACTACACAACTCTAGGTGAAGTATCAGATTCTAGATCAGAAATAAAAAACAGAAGATTGGCTAGGGAGATGACCACCAACCAATCACAACTCTAGGTGAATCAAGACATAAAACTAGTTGAATGCAAATGTGACCATAAATAGTGTTCAGATAAAAATCATACCTGCTAGGCCATTTCAGACCTTAGCCAAATCATAGCATTTTCTGGGTCCTTGCTGCAAGAACTCAGAAAAATCTCCCTGTTGTCTGGAGTCTTGAAGACAGTGTATGCTCTTGCCTTTTCGACTTTTGTCACTTCCATTGTATCTAGAACTGAAATACACCTCGTGATAGAAAATTCAGGACCTTGAGCACATTCCTTTTCTCTGGCAGCTTCATCCTCTACTTGTTTGGTCTTTATTTCGCAATATCTCTCCATCATATTTACAACTTTTGATGTCCTTGTCCTTTTTGGTTCTTTTTCTTCATTGTGTCTTGGTATGGCAGCAACTCTTTTTTGATGTGTAGTCCTATGCTCTTCATTCATGTGCTCCTCAACCCTTTCCTCCTGTGTCTCTTCTAGATCATGAGTTTGCTGAAGGTATTCCTCATCTTCCACATAATGAATCTGCCTAAGTTGATCCACATCTTCCAGATCATGAATTTGCTGAAGGGGTTCCTCATCTCCAAGAGAAGTGACATTGTAATTCCCTTCTGCAAGATGACCTGCACACAGACAAGTAAATAATATATAAAACAGTGGGAAAGTAGCTTGGCATAATGACCTACACAACATAATGACCTACACAAGAACGTACCATCATACAGCTCTCCTAAAGCATCAAACAGTGGGAAAGTAGCCTTGGCATTGCGAAACTTCTTGATTTTTGGAAATGTCTACACATTGAAACAAAAATTTGGATCAAATGGATGCATAATGTAATTAACAACAGAATTAAGTAATGTCCAAGAAATTAACTTACGACTATCAGGTTCTCCCATAAAGCTGGTCCTCCTTCTATCATACACCTATTCTCATTCTAGTGACACCCACTCTGCTTTCTTGCTTCTTTAAGCATCTTGTAGTCCCTTTTCAGTTGACCTTCCTTCTCTTGAATCTGTCCTTTGCTGAAGGACACATACCTGTTCCTTTCATGGAACACCTTCACCATCTTGTTCCAACCTTCAGAGCTCCACCCATTGTCCCCTCTAAAACCACTGTCTTTGTACTCATGGAGGATATCGACAAGTGAATTCTCGAGTGATGGGTTCCAATAAGCCCTTTGGATGACTACATAAACAGTGATCAAGCATTAAAACATGTAACAAGATATGAAGTGTACAATGTGAAAAAATATTGATAAAGCATGAAAGAACAATAAGTGCCATGCCTTTTGGTGAAGTATTCTTTGCCCGACTACATTTAGGAGAACACCTCTTTTTTGAAGCACTTGCCATGAGCCTTGCACACAACTTTGACGAGCCCCTTGCAAACATAGTCAGCTTTGGCGAACATTTTCCAACCATTGCTGCCAAAATATTGTTCACTTATTACAAGCTCATTCAATACAGAAGCTTGTTCACTTATTACAAACCTATTCATTGACTAATTTATCCATTACATAACTATTCATCGACTAATTTATTCATTACATAACTATTCATCGACTAATTTACATTATGTTGGTACTTCTCCCACATTTCTTGAGCAATGGTGTCCCTCAGAGTGTTGCCTTGCACAGTGGATTGGTCATTGTTATGGTCACCATTTGGTAAAGCCACAAAGTCTGCAGGATTGATATTATCTGGTTGGTCATCTAACCACCCCTCATCTCCATTGAGTGACCGAATTATATTGTGGAATACAGCAGCAGCTATGGATATCCTCACTTGATTTTCAATCATGTGGTGTGTGGGAACTTTCAGAATTGGGAAGCGTTTCTTAACCACTCCTAAAGCCCTTTCTACATGATTTCTCAATAATGAGTGGCGGTGGTTAAACAACTCTTTTGGGTTTTGCGGCCTCCGATGTCCACTCCCAAACTCCTTCAAGTGATACCGGACTCCTCGATATGGCGCGAGAAAAGACAGAGTGTTTGCATAGCCTCCATCAACAAGATAGAACTTGCCAGGAGGTACACGAAAACCCTTGCTAACAGCAGACCTAAGCACTCTAGAGTCTGTAGCCGAACCCTCCCAACCAGTTGAAACATAGGTGATATTCAGGTCAAAATCACAAGCAATGGTTATAGGAATATGTGTTCCATCAATGGCACCGAGGCAATTCTTGAAAAAAGGATAGAATCTTGGATTGCCTTCAATTTGTGGATGCACTTGATTAGGATTGGGAGCTCTGAGGAAAAGTCGACTAAGTCTAGGGATGACTATTTTGAAGAAATGATTAATGTGATGGTGGAATGTATCATTGCTATGCCCAAATTCTACTTGGAGATCCTCATAGGAGGCATTGTGACTCAGCATAAATAAGAAGAACCCGAGCTTCTCCTCCACCTTGATCGTCGTATCACGTACAAGCCTTGTCCTTCTGAGGTAATTGGCCATAGCTCTGAAGATTCGGGGCTCCATTCTGAATGTTGTGAGGCAGTTCTTGATATGTCCTTGGAGCAGACGTCGAACCTTAACCTCATCATAGTCTTTCAATATGTGACGCTTCTTCTTTTTCCTAACTCCACTAGAACCCATAAGATATAGGGCAGGGAAAAACAACATCATCATGTCGTCATCCTCTTCCTCCCTTCTCTTTCTAATACGATCACTCAATGGCATAGTCATTGCAGAGCTACAAATATTTGTAAGACAGATAAAAGTTGCATAATCTGAAATACAAAATTTATACATTTGTCCTGATTTCCTATAAAAACACTTAACTCAGAAGTGCTGTATGTCCGGGGCACAAAAGGTCCATAAACAAGCATCCACCAACAAAGGGATCCTCTCCAACCCTACCAGGTGCCAAGATAATCTGCAGGTTCAACAGTCTCAGCATATGAGTTTCAGCGCATAGCTGCAACTACTGAAAATAAGCAAACAGAACATAGATCACTGAAATACAGATGAGTCTCAGTACTGAAATTCAGGTTCAACTACTGAAATTCAGGTACTGAAACACAAACATATTATAGTAGAACACACTGAATTTCTCAGTACTGAAATCACTGAAATAAATCACTGAATGACAAGGCATGCAGTGCCAAGTACTGAAACACAAACATTACGTATCTGAATTTCAGAATGTATACAGACATATTATAGTAGAACAGAACAAAATCATAAAAATGGAAAGGTGTGGCTTTAAAGAAAGGTGTGGCTTTAAAGAACCATGAAAATGGAAAGTCCAATCTACAGAACATAGCTGGAACCATACTACAAGAATAGCTAAGTGCATTAACAGAAACAAAATCTGAGAAATAGCTAACATAAGCTCATGTGCTTCGAAAGTGAATACACAGGTATGTAAATGAAAAACCAAAAGAAATCAGCAGCCAGAAAAATGTGGTAAGATTCACTCATGTAACCAGCAGCCACGGAACTATATTGTAAACATATTATAAAATATGGTAGAGTTTGGCATATGGTGTCTAAAAGGTTCTACGGTCTTAGCATATGAGTTTTATGGCAATGATTGCAACTACTGAAAATAAGCATCAGCTAAAAACTTAAATGGTTAGGTTCTGAACAATATAGGACATTTTCAGATACAGACAGGAATAGGCCATATGGTGTCTCTCTGAGCATATAATCTAGGACTACTGTACTTGTAGACTAAGAACTTAAATATGATTATCCTAATTGAACTAGAAAGATCAACATTAGATAGTCAACGAATAACGTCTACCTGTTGGAACAAAAAGAAGAATATATTTACAAAAAGAAACAAGTCCAATCTGGAATCAGTGGGCTGGCTGCAGGCAAGTGTCTTACTATCTTGCACATATTGCCTGCCTTACTAGAATATCAACATTAGATAGACATGAATAGCAGTATAGAAACATTTTTACCAAATCTAGAATACTAGAAATCTTACAAATTATGGCAACCTACAAATGTACAAGCATGAAGGTACTGTAAGAGTACTACCATCTAAGGAGCACACACACTAGCACAGTAGCACAGATCCAGGAGCTGCTGCTCCCTTGCAATAACAGATAGGATGACAAAAATCTCTCCCTTACATTGCAAGGTTACAAGATACTACCACACTATTACCAGTAATATTACAACTAGGCAAGAACAGCAACAGTAACAGGAAGAACAGCTACTAGCTAGCAACGACATGATTATCAACTTGCTTTTGTTCCAAAAACTACTAGAAAAATTAGCATAGATCCAGGGGGAAAAGGGGTAGAGAGACTCGCACATCTCTCTGGGCTCAGATCATGGTGCATGTTAAGCAAATCTGCAGCTGCAGCCGCTCTCTTCCTCTCATCGCCTTTCGTGCCTTGGCTGCTAGGTCGTGGGTTAGGTGTACACGACGCTGAAGGAGAGAGTGCCATGACCCAGGACGGCCTCCACCTTCTCGACGCCATCGCTCCTGATCTACCGCAACACCCTCAAGAACTCCAGGCGCAGCAGCAGAGAGAAAAGGAGAGGGGAAGAAAGGATTGGTGGTGCTTACAGGGGAGAAGCAGGCCGTCGTGGCCGGAGATCTTGAAGCCGTCGTCGCCGTGCCGCCGTTGCCGCGCCGTCGCCGCCGCTCCAACTGCGTGTGCGCGTGAGGGCGAGCGAGATGCGGAACCCTTCCCCGACGCGGAGGACCAGGCTCCGATCCGAAGATATTGGGGCGGTATGGGCCTCTTCCTGGTCTGTGTTCGTTCCGTCCCATGTTAACCGAACGGTGATTCCAGGGCCCATGCCGATTCTAAACCAGGCCGGACCGATCCGGTCTGATTGGGCCGCGTTCCGACCCGGAAACGCTGCAACCGAACGAGCCCTAAACAAGATCTAAACAGGAGTAATTAATATTATAGCTAATTAATTGCTGGTTCGCTTCAAGATTCGTGCAACCTTTTACAAAGGTGTACCGGAGCAGTTCCCTTTAGATAATATAAACTTTGCTTGCTCTGTCCAACAGCAGCCGGTCTTTCAACGCCTGCACAAGCACCTGCATATCTTCAATTCCCTCTTCAAAGCTGTCTCCGCAGAACAGCTCTCCAATCCAACAATCCTTCAGGCATGTACCGAAACAATCACGTTCCAGCACTGGGTGCCACCGGAGCACTGAGTGGGAGGCTCCATCATCTTCCAGCGCCGCTCCATCCTACATCCCTCGCGCATCCCATGCGACTACCACGCTGCATTTCTTGCATACTACTGAGTACATACGACAGCGACGACGGCTAGCGGTCAACATGAAGATGGCTACAAGTGTGGGGGTGGGTCACGCTCCATGGCTACATCGGCAGCGACGGGCCGACGGCGGCCAGCAGATGGTGAGATGGTGGCAGCGGTGGCCAGGGGATAGGCGGCGACAAAAACAGGACACCGAATTGGTTCAGCCAGAGGTAAACGTAGCAAGGGGGTATTATGATCCTTTCAAGTGCCAAAAAATAGAAAAAAAATAGAAATCAATAAAAGGGAAAAATGGCAAGCAAAACAATATAATGTTGTAAGCGGTGATTTTGCGAGTATGTTTGTTGTAGCAAAATTGTGAAGCCCAATGTTTGGAGTCCTCAAAATCCAAATTCTAACTATCGCAGAGTCTCACATCATTTGTGAAGCCCAATGTTTGGAGTCCTAAAAATCCAAATTCTCAACTATCACAGAGTTCCACATCATCCAAGGCAGTGTTCTTTTTTATAGGTGAAATCGAGAAACCTGTTGCACTTGTGATAATTCGATATGAGAACTTACGTTTTAATCGGAAAAGAGGAACAAACGACTAGGCCGGCAGGCCGCCAAGGCCAACATCTTTCTGTCCTGCACCGCGCGGCCGCGCCTAGTGTTTGGTAAAAAAGATGTTGAGTAGCCTACTGATTATGTAAGAACCGCCCAATTTGCACTCGATTTAAATGAATCGCCGAACGTTCCAATAAGATGAGAGCTAACACGTGCTCGTCTTTCAACGTGCCATGTGTTAACCCACATCTAGAGGACACGTAATCAAGCCAATTCACTTAAAGCGAGAGAAAACCCGGTAGTCCCGGTATGTGTTCAACATGCCCAAGATCAAGCACACATACCGTTTACAAATCTCCCATCACCACATGAACCATAAAGGTAAATTTTAGACATTACAAGAATCCAACATAAAGTTTACAAGTTCAACATAAACAAGAGTGTCATGAGTTTAGTGATTGATTCCCTAACTCCAAACTCTCAAAAGAAACATTAACTCGCAGCGGAAGGAAGGATAAACAATGGTGTTGTTGCCCAAGAACACCATTGATGCAAGCATTGGCCGCTCGAACTACTCATCACCAACTTTGGGGTAACGTCACTTCTGGATCTCCTGCAACTTAGGTAACCGCAGCACCATGAGCACAAAAAGGTACTCGCAAGACTTACGCAATATATATAAGCAAGGATTATGCATATGGATGTAGCAAGGAATGAGGCTTTAAGGTTAAGTAAAGTTTGCAAAAGCCTAACTCACCCTAGCCTTAGTTTTTGACCATTAGCAAGTGAAATAACACCCTATGGACAGCTAGCATATTTTATTAATCTTGCCCAAACCCACCACAAGTTTTAGTGATTTAACGTGAATATCCTCATATAAACATACAACATGAAACATTGGAACATATAGCATAACCGAACGAGAACTTAGCGAAGAATACATTGAACTTGAGCTTGCTCATAGCCGAGAGCGCGACAATTCGAATTGATTTAACCTTGCAAGGGTGTACTCTTTTTATCCACACGACACGAGGACCATGCGGCTCGCCCACCCCGCTAAAGGTGGACAAGACGGTACTCATGACAACCCTTCCCAAAGAGCCCCGAACTTTTGAGACACGCCTAGCTTGTGCGGAGGCAACACTAGGTCCACCGGGGACACCCCTAGGCCCCTCTACATAGCCCGTGGCCACACATCTCGGACCGTGCCCCAAACGAACAAGACACCTAAGATAATGGGCTCATCCTTACCATTATGTTGGATATGTGGTAGCACGGAAAGATGCTCAAGACAAGGTCATCCACGGACGGGCCTTAAACGACTCGAGCGGTTCTATGTCACTAACTACGTCCTCGTGACCCTACAATCCGCCCAAGTCTCGCAACCACCTTTATCAACATGTTTCCTTTCTCCAACATTAATAAAGGATCCAACATAGCAATGACGCTAAATCTATAACTCCCTTCCCTTGACCCAAGTGACATTTCTCTAATTCTAAGCATAGCTAAGCCATTACCAAATTAAATAAACATTAACCCAACTATACAAGCGACAAGGTATTGGAGGGAAATTCAAGGAAGGTAAATGCATTAAAGACATAGGTGCTACCCAATAATACATAAATAGATAGATACCCAAGTGCAACCCATAGTATAGCATAATAATCAATTTATTATAAAAACACAGGTTTGGAAGATGCTTAGCGGCTTGCCTTGGTTATCCTCGGGTTCAACGAACACTTCAACTTCGGACTCAAACACGGGCTCAACGGCTTCGCTCTCCGGCGTTTCGTTCTCTATAAGGTATGAATGCATGCATGTATTAGGAAGATGCAAATGAAATGCTCATGAAATGCATAAAGCACGGGCACAATATAATCATGGCAATGCATGAACTTTAACGAGAATTACACAAGCACCACAACAATTTACACATAAGCACCATAACTTGCAAGAATTACCATAAAACAATTCCCTAGCATGCAATACTAGCTAGCAAGATATTGCTTAACGAAAATTATATATGACAGAAATATTCCAAGGTAAACTTACTGCAACAGAATATTAACCTGACCATTTGATGGAGTTGGATTCATATTAACATCTATTTTCATGTAATAGCAGCAATTAAATTAAAACTAGCAGCCCTAAAGTATATAAATCAGGAAACACATACAAACAGAGCATAAAAATGCCAAAATAATTTTTATCATAAACTAGACAGTGATATAAGACTAAAAGAGGTGGATTCACTATTTTATCATATTTCTACAATTTACGAAAAATACAACAAGTTCCAGCCCTAGAACAAAAGATACAACTAAAACAGTAATTAAATGGTGCAAAAAGAGAACTAGAGCTATACATATGGACAGAGCATGAGTAAAGGAATCTAATAAAGTTGGATTTGCAATTTTTGGAGCAACGTACAATTTAACATGCATTTTTAAGCCCTAGAACAAATAAATCTTTAACTCCAAAATACATTCGGTAGAATGGCAGTTTCATATTTTTAGATCATAGAGAAACATCACAGGAACCTAACAAAACAAGAATCATGATTTTTGGGGCTCTACAGAATTTACTACAAATCATACAAGAATCAGCATATACAAAAAGCATAGCAACACATGCACAGCACGCAAACACTTGGGCCCGGGGCCCGATCCGGCCCAGCAGCAGCCCATGGGCGATGGCCCATGGCCCAGCTGCACGGAGAAGAGGCCCAGCCAGCCCATGCCCACGCGTGCGCGCCCGGAACGCGCATGGCGCGCCGGCGGCGCGACGAGCGGCGGCGGCGGAGGTGCGCCGGCGACGAGGGAGGCGAGCTGCAGCGGGGAGGAGAGCGCGACGCGTTCCAAGACATGGCGAGTTCACCGGAGGTCGTTGACGGAGGGGAGGAGCGGTGATGGCGGCGGTCCACGAGCTCCGGCGGCGGCGGACGGCGACAATCGGCAGCGGCCCTACACGAGGCGAGATAGAGAGGGATGAAGGCCGACGGAGGTAGAGGAGGTGTGGGAACACACGGCGGCACAAGGAACGGCGGCGGGGGCTGAGGCGAGGCGAGACCGGGGCGTATGCGAGATGCCGGAGGCGCGGCCGGTGTGCAGCGGCGACGTGGCGTCTGCCGACCACGACGCCCAACCCGCGAGCGCCGGGATGACGAGGCTGGGCGTTGGAGCAGGATAGAGGAGAAGGAGAGGATGACGGGTAGGGCCCACGTCGAGATTTTCTTTTTCTTTTTCTTCTTTTTTTTCTGGGTCGTTACAGATTAGTATGCGACAAGTTACTGGAGAGATTGAGGTCGCTCAAAGATGTTTAATGCTTTGCAGTGGTCAAGTGATGATTGGTCGTTATATAAAGTGCAGGAGAGATCCTCAGATTCACTACGCGAAGCCTGGGGATGGTTCCAAGATGTACGAGCATTCCACTGAATACATGTACGAGCATTCCACTGAATACTAGCCATGTACGAGCATTCCACTGAATACTAGCCAGAAGCTTATGGCTTCGTACCAGCCTCGTCGAAGTTGAAAGATCGTCTTATTAGTTCTCGTGTCTTCTCTGACGAGCTGAGATTATTAGTCTATGGTTGACCACACAGCATGAATCATGATATGTGTACCTGCTAAGGTATACAAAGATGGGATCCTCCAGTGCGATGTAGAGATCATCGATTCAGTTGATCACTAGAAGAATGTCAAGGAAAAATAGCAGAAAATTAACCAAACGGTGGAGCACACAAGATACTATACCATAACAAAAAGAACTACAATTTTAATGCAACCAAAAGAGCATTTAATAATTCCACTGTATCTCCGTACCTAATCTACCCAGATTCGATAATTCTGTCTCTAGATGTAGGAAAAATGTACAAGTGTTTCTGTGAGGCTTGTAGCAGTCAGCATTGACCAGTCAAGCTAAGTATCGGTACGCAAGTGTAGCTGTGAGCTGGCTTGGGGCAGTCAGCATTGACCAATCAGGCTAAGTATCGGTACATTGACCAATCAAGCTAAGTACCGGTACGAGTTTGCGGCATCTTTATCGCGTTCCAGGTATTCTCTCGTGATAAGGTCCTCAATCCTCCTCTTGATCATTTTGATGTCAGGCTGCAGCAGAGAGAACCCAGTGTCAATACATTATAGTATTTCTCGAGGAAAAGTCACTGTATGGCAAGCGTGGTATACAAAAATAATATACACAAAAGAAAACAGTTCGTACGACAGAAACAGAATGGTTATGGTACCTTGAACATGCGGCTGAGCTGTTCCACGCATTCTGCAACAAGATTCTGATGGGTCATGATCTTGCGGCTCTTCATGATACGTACTAGAGCTGCATCAATTGCAAACCTCCTGTCCTTGTTAACATCATCGATGACCTTTTTCTTCTCGTCAGATGGAGGAAGTTGTACCTGCAAAACACATTAAAATATCAGGTCCCTGGAAGAAGCAACAGCTATAAAACAAATAAAGCAATACGGTTAGAATTATAAATAGCACCTTTATCCTCCTCATCTTATCAGTAAATTTCGGGTTGAACTCAAAGACATCGTTAGGGGAAATTGATTTGCTACTTGGCTCCTTGTTGAGAATCTTGTACTTTCCACATGAGAGTGAATGGAGCACACGTGCGGTGTCATCTTCAGAAAGATTTAGTTGTGTAACAATCTCAGAGAAACTTAGTCTTTCAGCTTCGTTGAACAGCAATAGTAGTGCCCCCTGGCAATGTGGAGATTGGCAAGATGGAGTCATGGCACAGGCAAAGATGTGGACTAACTTGTTCTGTTATTTAAAACTTACCTGATACGTTGTAACAATCAGCTCAACGGGTTTCGATTCGAACTTCCCAATGATGTTGCAGTTTCCCAAGGAATAAATCCAGTTCATCTTTCTGTGCTTCTTGATTGATTGATAAAACTCCTTGAAAACCTCTACACATTTAACCTGAAAATATGGTTGAGTTCAATTAATTGAAGTAGGATAGCCTAGCAGTAGAGGGTTGAGTTCAAGTAATTGAAGTAGGATAGCCTATCAGTACAGGTGATGCAGGAACTGGAACTGAATGGCATACCATCTCTGAAGGAAGATTTATGTCACTGCTTTTGTATGTTGGCCAATATCCTGTCGTCAAAACTTGAACACTCAGATCCACCGAAGGATGCAACTCAGGGTTGTTGCTGATGTATTCCTCAAACTTTGTTTGATTATCTTTTGCAATAGAAATATCAGTGAGCATGCCCTCCATTTTTGAAGTAAACTGCCCTCCAAAATTCTGTTTAAGCTTGGAAAGCAAGCTTCTCTCTTGTTCATCATTGCCACCCTTATCAAAGAGCAATCTTCTCCCTAGCTTCTTCCTACAGTACATTTTCAGGGGCAAAAATGTAAGATGTCTATGTGATATCTTGCAATGAAATTTAACATCAAAGATAAAATCCGCATACCTATGAAACTCAATAAAGAGGTCCTTATCACTGATGTATGTTAGAAGCTTCACAACCTGGGATAATGAGTTTAAAAAGATGAGGAAACAAGCATATAATAAATTGTGGTGTTCAAATATTTTTTCAGTAACCATACCTTGTCAAGGTTCTCTTCAATTGCTTCATCGCTAAGTTTCTCAATCCCGCCTTTTCTAAGAATATTGTCGCAGTATGATGCAAACAATTCGGCGCTAGTGCAACCAGCAACATCTTTATTGCAAACAACTTCAAAGGCCTCCTTAAGTGCCTGGGAAAAATAGTGTATTAGTGGATGAGGCAGACATTGTATGCTGATAGAAATATTCGAGCCAGCTAACCTTGTGAAATAGTGCATGGTTTTGGAAACAGTCTAGGACATATGCCATATATTTGTCATGGAGATCTAATATTTTTCGCACATATTCCTGTAATAAGCAGTAAGAAAATTAATTAGAAACAGAAAAGGAAAAAGCCTCCACCACATAGAGGAATGTAAAATGCTTACCAGCTCAAGCGCACTCACTACATCCTTCTTCTCGTTCTGCTGATATGAAAAAAAAAAGATGTTGATTAGAGAAGATGCTATGACAGCAATCATGTTTAAATGAAAATGAATACACATTTTATTTCGGCAATTAAAAGGGCTAAAAAATCACCTCAACTGGAAAATTTAACTAAAAAAACTTGATACAACTATGTATTTAACTGGATAGTATTCTATATGTGATATGCAAGGCTTTGGCATCGTAAATCCATCTGACATGGTGTTCTTTGTTTTCACAAATGATCAACATACAGTTAATTAAGAAAAGGAGTTGAAAAGTGGATATTGATTCCGACTCATTGCTGCAGTAAAGGAAACTGGTTTGACACTGGTAGATGGTAGAAAAACATCGAAAGAATTTCAAAGTTGTGCATTAATCTAGTAATGTTACACAAAGCCATTGAAAAGACTGGCAATTGTTGAAAACACAAGACGAATCACCTTCTTGCTGGCAGCAGCATCTACTGCTTGTTTCAACAAAGACATGCCTACTTCATTGACATGCTGCAGAGAAATAAACTTGTTAAAAAATGAAACTTGATTAAAATTGCAAGCATAAAGTGAATAATGCAATACCTCCTGGAATATTTTAGACACTGGGGGCAGGCCATCTTTAATCCTATTAAAGAGCCTAAACATCCTTGATAGATCTTCAACCTGCAGTAACAAACAACATTTTCAGAGAACATGCTGTCAATCCATTTCTGGCATAAATGGACATGTGTTTCTATCTAACAAACCTTTTCATCACAAAGCAAGACTTTGCATCCAGAATTCTCTTTCTTCAGTATTTGGTCGATGTGCCTAGCTAGCAATTCATCTTGTGCAGCCTGTAAGAAATGTTACAAGGGTGTAATAATTTCAGTGTCAGCAATTTACTGCACTTTGATCTGGTTAGAAACATTCAATGTAATAGTGCAAGTGAGATAAATAACTAACAGACTGATACAAACCTCCATTAGCTTCGGTTCAGTAGATGAATGTAAATAATGCGCAACTCGTTCCTTCTCTTTTTGTAAGCACTCCTCAGCCTATGGAACAGAGAGTCAGAAGATGTCCTTACACTATGAAATGGAACATTCGATAGCCCCTCAGTTACCTTGAGCATGTATTCAGGGCAAGAATCCTCCACAATCCAGGTCTGAGCCTTCTTGGAATAGTAATCTTTTGTACCCTGCTCAAATGCATCTTGAAACTCCTCTTTGTAAAGCCTTAACCCAGGATCATTCCCAGATTGGGCAGGTTGAGTAATTGATGGGTCCTGGCCAAGCTCAATATAGGTGTCTAGAACATTCTTGACAAGAGTACGGTCTATAATGTGGCCCTCCCTATCCTGGTCGACCTGTCAAACCAAGAAATTCCACAAGAAAAATGATTGCAATGCCAAATCTGTAAAATGCAAGAAAAGAATCAGCAAAGTACAAGACTAACCATGGCAATCACAATTGCTGTCACTGTTGCTTTGAGCTGGTTAAAAACCTGTCACAAAAGCATGAAAGCCAATATATTCAAAACTGAAGCAAGCAATTAATAAGCTCTTTCAGGCATAGTTTACATGTAAAAACTCAATCATATAGGAATGGAGATCCTACCAGATTTTCAAAGGATTCCCAGCCAACTTTTTTGAGCGGCGCAAGGCTCCTCCGTGAAATGAAGTAGCGGTCAAGGTAGTGGAAGAACCTGCTCAGCCACTTGACCATTACCTTGTGGTTTTCCCACCTGAGTACAAGTTCCCTCAACAAGAACTCGCCGTGCCTCTCCCTCAAGGAGGGCAACACCTACACGCTCAAAAAAGAGATCTAATCACAAACGAGTTCTGAACTTTACCGGCCTTAGACCATTGATTTATTAGGCATCTAACCCATCACAAAAATAGAACTACAAAAGATTGATCCGAACTTCCACCACAAAAATACACATAAGAATACATCCTGAAAATACATCATGAAGACTCTCAAGGCCAAAACTACCAATCTGAATTGGAGAAGTTACAGCAAATATAACAAATCAACCGTGCATAATTAAGAGTAATTGATCGAAGAAGAGGGAATAATTAAACAAACCATACTTTGGATGTGACGTACTCGTCCAAGGCCCCTCTGAACTTGTTGTAGAGCTGCTGTGAGTACTCGTACGGTTGCTTCTGCGTGCACATGTTATATATCGTGCTGCCGCAGTCAAACGAAGCAGTCAATCAGCGGATCGTATGAAAGCCGAGACAAGATTGGAAGGAATACTCATATTAACAATACATTCATACAATGTATATAAATAATAAACCTTAATAAAACTAACAAGCAGGCCGGAACCAACAGGAGATTTGATGAACCCTAGCTAGTTAGGGGAGGGAGATCGAGCATTGCATGCTAGGACAGACGTACGTACGTGTAGAGGTTCATGTACTCTTCGCCGCCGAAGGCGACGCCGGGTTCGTCGTCGAGGATCCGCTCGAGCTTTCTGATGCCGGTGCGCATGTGCTCCCACCCATCCTCGAGGAGGATGACCTCGCGGGTTTGCGACGACATGCTGCCCCCGCCGGCCGGCCGGCCGATCGCCTCCGCCTGATCGAGGACCAGGACCTAGCTAGTCGATGGCAGGCAGATCGAGAGGCGAAAGTGCGTGGGCGGCGACGCGATAGATGGAGTCGAGGGGTTTAGGGGTTTTTGGCCTTGGCGAGATGAGAATAAATAGGAGGGATGGAAGGAGCCGAGCTTTGTTTGGGCCGGGTCGATCGTGTTCACGGTGGAGTCTCTCCAAGTCTGTTTGGATCTCTCTACTCTAGAGGCCGGAGGTACGACTACTTGCAGGAACCTGGTTGCTGCTAAATCTTCCTGAACCGCTACAGTAGCGCTTTATTCGTCGCCAAATTCCAGCGGTCTCGTCGCCGGTACAACGTCCTGTACTGTGCAGGCCCGCCCGCCCGCCTATCAGTCCCCCAAATATAATTCCGCGGAGCCTTGCGCCTCCTCCAAATCTCGCACCGCACCGGGAACCCGCTCCCACGCCGCATGTCGCCACGGCCACGCCCCGGCTCTCCGCCACCACCGCGCGCCGCGGGAAGCTTCTTCCGTCCAGGCTTGGGAACGGCTGTCCCTCTCCCGCTCCAGCGATGCTCCTCCACCTGCTGCCGCTCTCCTGCCCCCGCCGCCCCGCGCCGACGGCCAGCCTGGCTCCGCCGCCGGCCCATGGGGTTGCTGCCGGCGACGGCGCGCACGGCGCAGCGAGGCGAGGGAGGTCCCGCCCGACGCGAGGTCCCCGTGCTGCCTGCTCCTCGTCTTCCTGCACGCGCCGTCCGCCGTCACTACTACAAATATGGTTTGTAGCAGCGGCCTGTATTGTTAGCTACGGGTGAGAAACCGGTCTGTTGCTAGAGAATGTGACGAGCACTGTAGCTTGCGGCCCGTGGTTAAAAATATATTTGCTAAGACGGGCTATGGGGTCACCCGCCTCTGCTAATAGGGGTTCATTTCCAGGGGCGGATGGGAGGGAGGCCAGTTACTGGAAATACCTCTCTTGATTTGCTGCAACGGCTGAACAGCTGACCCGCAGCAACAAAATTCAAGATAGCCTTTATGAGACCACTCTCCTTATCCTCACGCTGCCTCCTCTCTTTCCTTAAATACAAAAATAATATACACAAAAGAAAACAGTTAG
>OAMR01000595.1:341201-361441 GCA_900205405.1 Echinochloa crus-galli
TCTTTCATTTCAAAATAGAGTTAATTTTGTTTAATAAAGTATGGTGTTGTTCTCGCATTGTACTGATTATATGTCGTAGGAATGCTAATTTTAGCTGTTGTTTCTTTAATACGGTGGCTACAGACCTTGCTTTACCCCAGGATGTAGAGTACATGGACTGATATCGCAAACAAAAGTAGAATAATCAATAGATGGGAGTGGAAGTAGATTGGATTTATCCATTTGCGCAAACAGGATAGAGGGGATCGATTTCTGTTGTAATTTAGGAGTTGTTCACAGCCACAATTAAGCAGACTGTCTGATTATAGCTCTGATTACTCTACAACAAGTATGATGATTTGTCACTATTAGTATAATGCTTACTCCTGCAGAAGTTATTTGATCTTTTTAGGATGTTGCAATCAGATCGTAGTTGTAGGCTTGTGCCACAGTACAGTAGCTTACGGTCAGTGTTCAATATTTCCTACAGGTTTTCCCCTTCTCTTGCGAAAAGCTTTTAACACACCCTTTTTCTGGAATATAGACCAGCGATCAGTCCATATAGACCAGTGATCAATTCATGTGCACTAATTACACTCCTGAATTATCAACTTGTACATGCATTTTACTTATAGTAGATGTATCAAGGGTCAATGTATGAGCCACTTAAATGAATGGTATTGCAAAAGTATTTAGTCCAACATAATTTGTCCAGAAATTATGCAGTTTTAGTTCCCTCATTATGTGTTGCTACACAGGAGCTCTGATATCGTCATCTCAGCCATCTAGACTTTGCAATTTGTTTGGCATCAATGAGGTACGTCCTGCTTGTGATATTTAGCCTAATTTCTACAAGCATTTAGATGTGTGCTTGCATAGCACTTTTTTAATTCAATTTAGTTTGAACTATATTGCTTTTAATTGGCGTAATTACAGTTTGATCAACATCTTGTGTCTTTTTGGCAGGCCACTAGCTTATTGCTTTGCATCAGGTTTAGGTGCGTGCCAAATGATTCAGTTAATTGGTCTGTCTTAGCACTGTCCGATAGGTAAGCTCACTGTCCGATCTGGTTTGTATTCAGTTAACCGATCAGGAATGACACTCTGTTTAGCAGTCCAGCAATAGGTGATGACATGTCTCCTAAATGTATAAATATAGATGACAATTAACTATGAGGGTATATGCTAGCAAATTACCGTCTTACGTGCTCTTCTGAAATGCCAATAAACACCCACACATTATATATTTCTAATGATCAGGATTCTTTTTTTTTACTATATAGCAGGTTGATTAGATTTTTAGAGCCGGCACATCAGAAATTTTCAGAGCTGGATTTTGGTACAGCTCAATAATCATTTCATGCAAGTTGGGTAATGGTAAATTAAAGGCCCAATTATTTCACTATAATGAGTTTATTCAGCATAGGCTATCTAAGCTAGGTAAAATGACCACTGTCAGTTTTAATTTGTATGTTCTAGATACAACACTAATTTTGAGATAGATATGTTGAGTTTAATGCTAGGCAAATATCATAAAGATATGTTGAGTTTATTGCTGGTTTTCCGATATTATAGTGATCAGTAGGCTGCAGCGCTTCAAAAAGATGCTTGGTTTGGGCATTTTGAGCTCCATAAGTCTCCAATTTAAATACAGTACTATTCACCCATCCATAGTATATATTCTATTGAGGCAAAACCTGTGTCAGTCACTTTAAACAATTTTGCTCGACACCTGTATAGTACAAGTCTACAAACAGGTAACTACCAGCAGCTAGTGGATCTCTGTTTATATAATTATCTCTGAAAGCAAGGCCGATAACTGTACCCCTTTTCTGGTGCAGAATTGATGTGATAGATAATGCTGTTTTGCGGCCCGATAGATTTGGGAAGAAACATTATGTACCTTTACCTGGTCATGAACAGGTTTCGGTATTAAAAGCACGCGCTCGAAGCAAACCTAGCTCCTCTGGTGTTATTTGGATGCGCTGGGACGCCAAGAGGAGTGCAGCAATCTCACTGGTGAGACCTAGCATCACTGGTAAAATGTATGTCCCTCCTAAATGTCCAATTTGCCATGGGTGCTGGTCTCCACTATGGTTTTTTCACTGATTGCTTATTTGGCTATCATTCTGGAAGTATCAGATGGTGCTTGTCTATGTGTTCTAAATAAAATATAGTGATGGGTGGGAAAAAAGAATTGAATGCCTCTTGCCATCTTGCTTTAAAATTACACCATTTTTTTTTTATTTTGTATATTTGTTCATTTCAAAATATTTATTGGGTACTGCATTTGTGCTAATCTCAACTGTAGTATTTCGTTTTTCTTATTCTACATGCCATCTTAATTGTTTTTTAGTATTAGATGCCAAAAATTACCTACTATATATGTGGCATATTATTGATCTTCTTGTGGCAACCTCTACTACTGTAGAGTGTGTGTGGTATGTTCACAACATGTCTGTTGTGCGCGCTCAACCAGGATTTGTGAGAGCTTTTATTGAAAGTAATTTGCCTTAACCTTGTTTTTTTCTTTAAAAAAAGCTTGCCACCTTTCTTTTCTTCTTTTTTACTTATTTCACTTTAGCCGCTAAATGCTGTTGACCACTAATAGCTGAAGTTAGCCCACTACAGCCGCTATTTGAGCACCCTCGTAGCTGCCACTATGTCTTTTTCAGTATGGTGACTTTATCCATTTGTGCATCTCGTGGCTGTAGCTGCGACCTGCGGTGCATGAGAGCTTTGCAAGTACGCATGTGTGTGCATCAGGTGGCATTGCTTAATCACATAGGTAAAATAACTAACTAATCCAACCCAGAAGTTCTGTTATGGTCTTCTTTTCTCTCTTGCGGTGACCATTTGGTCATATATAATATATTTGTTTATGTCCAATTTGTAAAACCGCTAAACAAATTAGTTGTAGCTATACCCGGCTATAGATGGCTTTATCTGATTCAAAGGGCAGAAGCTAAGAGGCTTAGCCAGCTATTTTAAACATTGTCTGGAAATGTGATTATTTGAAAATTGACACTACTGAATTTTACATTTTGCCATAAATTATTATAAGCTTTCAACTGCATATTAGAGCGCGCAGGTTTCAGAGTTAAAATGTCTTATACGGTGCACATTAGTCCATAAAATACAATTGTACTCTAATATGTGTCTTTCAGCAGGAAGAGGACCTTGTGCATAGATGTTGTGCGGTGCCAGTACGTGTTCAAAGAGAAGTCAGATCCTTGTCTGCTCTTGTGGATGTGAGCTGAGCAGAAGATCTGCAATACAGGTATGACCGCAATCAGGTTTGGGCTATGTGTTATACCAGGTTCCCATGCATGTCTAAATGCTTTCCAAAATGCTCGATCTACTGAAGCTTCATATCTAAATGCTTGTATCTCAGATAGATCTTTTTAAGTGTCCGACCTTTAAAAGTAGTCTGTTAGCTGAATACTCATATGTGTTGCTATACTCTTTGGGTTTGTTTCATTCACAAGGATTTCTTGTTGCTATATGGTTCATTGTTTTTGGGACATATGGCTGCTGGCTGGACGATGCTATTTTGGATCAAGAATGGCGAAAGGAACGGGATCTCATGCAAATATAGTATGTCCTATTTTGGATCAAGAATGCTCATTTCCCTGCATTAAGGTGCTCATGCCGATATGGTTCTATTTTTTAATAATAAGTTAGCTTATGCACGTATAATGTTCTCATTACATGACTTAATTGGTAAACAAAGCATGACAGAATTCTGGATTTGAGATGTATGCTCTTGGTCAAGTGGCCCATTTATATATTGCCTGTTTTCTTTTTTGTTATTAATTCACTATATAATTCCTTAGGTTACATTCTTCTGCCTTCTTGATGTTAGATGTGCCAATTGCACGTTTAGTCTCTATTTTATAGTGTCGTTTGGAATATTTCAGTCTCGAATATTTACTTATTTGCCTTTGCAATATTTACTTATATTTATGTTTGTGAGTTTGTAATTCTAATTTGTGAATTTGCAAAAAGAGAACAACGAGCGTTGAGCATAAAATTTATAAAACTTGTACCGTGTGTCTTGTAAATTGAACATTTTATTTAAATTACAATCTACTTTCTATTGAATTCAAGATTTTTTTCATGCCCTTTTTAAAACACGTGCCTGTGGCACGTGCATACCAACTATTTTCAATAATGGAAATTAGTCTGATTGATACAATCTGCAGTGGTGATTTTAATAATTTAAATTTGTTTGAATGAAACTTGGTAGTTTAGGAACTGTTTAACCTTTCCATTTGGTTAGTTTTTCTTATGGTAGCTTGGTCTGGCTCGATCATTCCTATATTAGAAAGTGTGATATCATCAACCGAAGATGATTAGAATTTTTTTAAAAAATATATGATAACAATTGTAGTGTGCAGGCTAGCTGTTCTAAAAATAATTGGTTTCCAGCTTAAAACGATAATGGCACTGCACTCTGGTTTAGAATTTTGCTCTGTGAAACTGGATAGAATAGGCTATATTAGTTATCTGTTGCTTTTTAAATTAGTTTAATAGGATTACAATAGTATGTGCATTGAATTATTTTAGAGGAGCAAATGTTATTTCCCTAGATCTAAGATAAGCCTTGATAAGGTTATACATCAACCTAACCACCTAATTTTCATTTTGCTTTCTAATCCAAAGCTTGCTGGAGTTGATGTTATATTACTGTTGTGGATGCAGCTGGACTAGAAGGCAAGGCTCCCTTTTGAGAAAGACTTTGTAGCATTAGACCAAAATCACCAAACCATTAACTTGGCACTGATGGAGATTCAGAAAATCCGAGACATATGCCTATTTGGATCGGTTCAGTTGAAGGATCGTGCCGTGTAATTCTAATGAATTCTTGTGATAGACCTCAATCAGATTAATTTGATTCTAACTATGCAAGCAAGTCATCACCATCTGTAGGTTTTAGTGTTGTTGATTCTAGATCTGGCTGGTGGAGGAACTACGGCTACGGATTTTACCACTATCCTTTCTATAGTGTTTTTCCTGCAGATTGTTCTAACCTAATTGAACCAAAGCGGATCCTTCGAGTGTCTCACGAAGTGTTTTAGAAAGTGGCTGTGTTGTATTGACTTGTAAATATGTTGTGTCTGCATATCTCAATGCATGTACTAATGTACACTATCATATATACGTAGTTATCATCTGTCAATTGTTTGCTTTGATGTGTGCAATGTCTCTAAAAAGGCATTCAAAAAACGGCGCAATACCCCTCTCCACTCTATACACCAAGCTGCTTCTATGTCCACTCTATACACAAAACTGTAGAAGTGTGACTACGTGACTTGAGAAACACACACATGTGGGCAAGTGGGTTGATTAATGTGAATGAAAAACTACCATATAAACCTAACAATATATTGAGATGTAAACATGTTCTATGAAAAGGAAGTGTTCAGATGCACTATATTTGTAAATGGGTCATTTCTCTTTGAGTTCAAAGTTTTTTAAAAAGATTAATTCAGCTCTAATAATAAAAAGGAGAGAAAGGGGGCAAACATCTTCGATTTCAAAAGAAAAGTGTTTCAAAAGAAAAGTGTTTCAAAAGAAAAGTTTTAAATGACAGATTGAAAAGAGAAGGCAAAATTTAAATTAAAGTTCAGAATAGGGACAAAACACCAAATTTCTTAGAAAATAGCCATAAAAAATAGTCTATTTGACCTAACCTTATCTAAGCCTTGTTAGGAGCCCTATCTAAGGCTCGTTCGGCTTCTTCCTTGTTCAGATCTGAAACCCTACTCTGGTTCCATTATTTAAATTCTAAAATATTGATAGGTTTTACAGAATTGAACAGAATACCATAGACAAATTGAGAAGACATACACATTCATGATAGCAGTTGTACACGTATAGTACATCACGTAATTAATGGACTAACAATAATATCAACTTCTTTTATTACAATGCCTTCAAAAAGAAAAGAGAAGCATTTCATTTCTTGCTTCAAAAAAAGAGAGAAGCATTTCTGGTGGTGTTTAATAACTTCAGCATATATTCTTTGAAACCTCTCAACCACCAATAAATACTGGAGCTTCCTGCTGGAGTCAACTGATGTTCTATGCCAGTGGCGTAGCAGCAGTACACCATCTTTGTGATTTTCTCCTTGACGAGCCTCTCGAATTGAGCATATTTGTGATAAGCTTTCAGCCGCACGGCAAGGCCCCTATACACACTTCAGTTCAAAAAAAGGCCCCTATACACACATGATCAACTCCCAGTGTGAGCCATGACTCATGAGTAGAAAGAAGTGTGATCAACTCCCAGTGTGCTCCACAGCTTAATGCCTGAACCACAAGACCCCCCCTAACAGGTAGATGACAATACGGATCTTTCCTTACCCTGAAATTAATGGCAACAACATAGGTTCTATTTTGACATTTGTGGTAGTGGATTGTCTTGTTCAACAAATAAATTCATCACTGGAAAATATGCTTTAGAAAAACACGTGCCAACAGATAAGAGGGATCCACAAAAACTAAGATTCCTAAGGAACCGAGAAAGGGAGAAGAACAAACCTGCTGTTTCTAGATATTTAACTAAATATCTGAATTAGTTGCTGTTTTGACCATATCTTTTAATCCGCTTCACCAAATGCAGCATATAAATACACATCTTGAATATCTATAGAGAATTTCCAACAACATTCCTATGGGTTCCCTGGACCAATTTTGCTCCTAACTATATCAAAACTGGAAATATAGATTCCTGCGCAGAAACATCCTTATCTAGACAGCAGTACTGTTCATGGCATAACTCCTAAACCACTAATCTAATTGGAACAAAACCAAAGCCATTGGAAAGATAAAGACGAGACATACAACTTTCACATGAGCAACATATTGAAATTTTTTTCTTTACTTTTCCTGTCTACGAAAACTGAGAGGTGCTTTGTGTATGTAGAGAGTAGGAACTCATAAGCAGAAATAATGCATTATCAGAGGTGACTATCTTCTCATGACTATCTCGAAGCCTAAAGTAAACAACTTTTTGGACATCATAGTTTCTTACGAAAATGGTGTAATGCGTCTTAGCAGACATTACATTGGTCATACTGGTTCCAATGATCAAAGATATCAGATAAGCGAATGGGAGCAAAATACTATTCCATTCATTTAAAAAATATACAAACCTATAGTTTTTATAGGACTACAACCTACAGCTGTCCCCCCTCCCTCTCTTCAGTATTTTTTAGTAAGCAGTCACACTAACTACTCTACTTCTTGTTCCTTAGAGATTCAATCCATGGATGACATTGCCTCCTTCCTTAATCTAGGTTGAAATACACTTAAAAAGAAATTTGCGAAAAGAGAAGCAGAAGCTTATTGCCTATAGTCCTGTGCATATATTTTTGGAACTGAGCTACTTAAATTTTTGAATTATCACTTGAACATATATTTATCAGTTAAAGTCAATAATTACACAGTGGTTACTGAGTGAAAACAAACAAGTAGGAAATATACTCACAGGAATGTGAAACCAGAAAGCTTTGTAACAACTATAGGGATATGCGCGGACAAGTTCTTCCTATCAAGGTGCAGGCGCCTGACACATTCACAATGGAACAGTCAATATAAAATAAACATAGGCACCCACTTTAACATCATGCTTGAAAAGTGTCTGTTTGTTTCAAAAGAGGTCAAAATGCCATCTTAAAGTAGTAAAACAGTTAATCAGATGAATCGAGCATTTAGAAGAATTTAACATATGCTTTATTATTTTCTGAATAGCAATATCTTGTTTCTCTAAAAAAATTCATATAGTATCTATCTTCTCTTATAAATAGGAAGACAGATGGTAATCTGGCTCAATAACACATGGCTCCATAAATGAGAAAGTGCCCGTGCGTTGCTACGGGTATGATACATGAAGCAAAGATAAATAGATCATATAAAAAAATTAGCTTTGACAGTTGTTGGATCGCACCCAAAGTCTATAGAAGTTAGTACTTTTATTTTTCCAAAGACATGGCTACAAAACCGTGGTTTTTTTTTTCTTCTCGAACACGCAGGAGAGCTGCGTATCAATATATTAAGAAGAAAAAAATGGGTGGAAGCACCCCGAGACCAGTACACCAGTTGTTTGCGGGCAAAAGCTAGGCAACAACTTGCCACCCACTCACCCACTATCTTACACTATGAACAGCAAAAAGAACAACCCTCCCAGGGCCTAAAAAGACAGGACCCAAGACCTTAGCTACCCTGTTGGCAGCTGGGCAAGGATGTGAGCCAATCCTTGAGCCCCTGCCAACTCCCACATATGAGCCTCCTCCAAGACAGATGTTAGCAAGCCATTTAAGTCAGGGCGTCGACCATCAAACACACATCCATTCCGATGATTCCAGATCGTCCAAGCTACTAGGATAATAACTGAGTTGAGCCCCTTTTTGTTCTGCCCCTCAACCCTCCTATTTGCCTGCTCCCACCAGGGTTGATTATGCTGCATATGCTACGACCGGCAGATGGGTGGCCACGACGGCGGCCACGACCATGCAACGACAATCGGCAAATTGGTGGCCACGCGGCGGCGGGTACTTACTTGCCCGTGCCGGGTTTACATCATATTTAAGTATAAAATTTCACCAAATTTACATGCAAAAATCTATATAACGATAAAAAGGCTAATTAATTAGCATTAGCAAATATGCTGTGAAAAAGTAAACCTTTGTCTTTAATGATGACAATTAGACCCAATAGACTTAATTGAACATAGGGGCATGCCTATTTCGACAGATGCCCCTCCACGTCTTCACTCTTCCCAAACTCCCAACCTTCCAAGAGACAACGGAAAGAAAACATATAGAGAAAAAAATACAGTTCAGATGAGAACCATAAAATTTGAAAATAAAATTGGCTAGTGCATGCAGAGTAAATGAAAGCCTTCACACATTATAATGTGAACTCATGAGTCCCAATAATATTGATAATTTGACTAACATGGTTCGATTTTTCATCAAAACTGCTCAATTATTTTTCACACAAATGAAGAAGGACCCATAGGGAGATTAAGAGAATGCAACAAAGTCTAGGGGAGGCAGTGCTGTAGTTCAATAGAATTAATTTGTATAAAAATATATATTAGTTGCTATATATTCAGTTTTTGGTACAAATTATTGTTCACAAACTTTATTCCTTTTTGGTACAAACTATTATTGACGCTGAATTAGCATCCGAGTTCAGGAAACTCAGAACTGCAGCATTCCCTTTCGAGATTCAAGATCAAACTGTGCAGTCTTCAAGGTTGGGGCATAATTGCTTTTCACAATCTTCGAAGCGACTTGACTGCCTATTGTCTCCAAAAAAAAGAAGCAATCATAATTCTAAAGCAACAAAAGCTAAGTGCACACTATTTCAGGGGCGTCAAATCTCACTACATGCAGAACTAATCTAGAGTCAGTTATTCTGATTCACTAAGAAACAAAACTGCTATTTTTATTCCTGTAGAGTGAGAGCACATGTATGTCCTTATAAGCAGCCTATTCTATGCCACTCCTTTGGAAAAAAAGATCTCTACTCCAATTGAGGAGTCGGAAAGCCATATAGCAGTAGCATAAATTGATTCACAGATGCAAAGTCTAGATAGCTCAGGTGATGGAATCAAAACTCCAGTAAAAAGGCTAATATTTGGGGCTTTCATGATAAGAATAGCAAATTATTTAGCAAAAGAGTGAGTTAAGTCAAAACAGCCGACCATAACATTGTTGAGGACGCATCGGCTTTCTGACCTGAATTAACTTAATTGTGAGCACTGCCAGAGCTAGATTGATTTGTGATAGTTTCATGTACAAAGCTATTGCGATAAAATTGTCTAACCTCAATACAAACATCCTAGGCTTCAGTCAGCTGCCAGCCTGCAGCAATCACTAACGGAATTCAGTCAGCATCATCAATGTTACAATGAACAATGCAACTCTTTTGTTTCTTTTGTAACCACTTGTTCTCTGAATATTGCTTACAATATAAAAGTTCAAAAACTTGAAACTAACCTCAGCCTGCCTCAATTTGGCTTCAAATGTAGATTTCTTGGAACTCCCCACTATTGTAACTTCACCTCTCTTCTCTGGTATCTTCAGCAACAGACATGTACTAAGATTGCCAAATATACAAGAAGAGTCTTAATGAAGGATTCGTAATTACAAAGCACGATTGATGTAATAAACAAAAGGATTACTCAGAAATTTAAATTACTCACCATGGGTGCTTGCTGCTAGGTATGAAACTAAAGAAATCAGATTCATTGCTCTATCGTAATAACAGGTATTTCAGGTATTTACAATGAGTCAGCAAACCTGTCAAATGAGAATCAGAGATTTACAGGTTGCCATATAAAGATGGTAGTAAGGGTTTAAGGCTAAAGAAAAAAAAATGTGGTGTGATAATTCTTTCTTGCAGCCATCCATCCATACTATTATGATGGGAAGAGGCAAAAAGAAGTATACTGATGGGACCTGAAGGTGCAACAATTGGGGTTACCATGGTAAGTGCTGTGAGGTTGAACAAAAACCTAACCCAAGGTATCATAATTATCATTGATACGAGCATCTTCATGTTGGAATGGATATAACACCGATAAGACTTTTTTTAAGGAAACACAGAGAAAAATTAGCAGCTATTATGTGCATGATCTATGTTGGGAGGGAAAAAATCTCAACAAAGTACCATATCAGATCAAAATCTGAATTAATCTTAAATACGCCGTATCAGAGAGCAGGTTGGATCACAATGTGTCCTAGATCCTATATTAACACCTAAACTGTTGAATAGCAACAAAAGAAAATGTGATCAACCAAACTGAGATAATAAAAAAGGTTAGTCAATTATTTTTTTGGGAGGCACATGCTGCAACTAATGTGAAAGCTAGAGATCTAAAGTGATTACAACTGAAAGTAAACTGCACACCCAGACCTGTTGAAATGCATCTCACCCAGGCATCCCAGCACAGGAACACGATCCATCCCGCATCAAAGAACAAATTTTGGTACCTGATTCGAACCTGTTGAAACACATCTCACGCGACAAACAAAAAATAAAATGCAGAAAAATCCATACCAACTTAGCGCCATGGCGGCAGTTCTGAAGATTCCCCAATCAGCATCCCTTGGTGGTGAGGGGTTGGAGATCCCGGCCTGCTGGTCTGACTCGAGGAGTGAAAGCCGTGCCTCGGCCTCCACCACGGGGAGTGTCGCGACCGCCGATGGGGATAGGAGAGATCGGGCGGCCACGACAAGCCATCTGCTAGAGATAGGAGAGATGGATCGTGGCAGTGGTGGAGGTTTAAGGTTTACCTGGAGGTGGCGGAGGCGACTCGGCGGTGAGGCAGGCACCAATGCGGTCGAGGCGACGGCGTTGGAGATCCACACGGTCGACGCGGTTGCGGCTGCGACGCGGCGGCGAGACAGGGACGAACGCGACCGAGGTGAAGGCGATGGAGATCCACGCGGCCGAGCCGGCAGCATGGCGGCGGCGGCAGACGGCGGCGAGGGGAATTAGGAGTGCGAGGCGGGGATATCTGTGGAGGGTTTCTGCGGAGGGGTGGGGGAGATCATGGGAGCTTGTTCTCTGAATATTGCTTGATGGGGCGGGCGGCGAGGCGGAGATGGGGCGGCTCCGCGCAGAAGAGCCATCGCCGCGCCAGCGAGGAGACGGGAGGGACGGCGGGCGAGCGGAGAGGGAGGGGCGGGGTGCGGCTCGAGCGGAGTAGGGAGGGCTGCGGAGAAGGAAAGGAAGCGGTGGGGAGAGAGAGGACGCAGGCGGGTCGGGCGTGGGTACGGCGGGCGGGTAGAAAAAATGACGGTAGCAAAAGTATTTCAGCCGGTGGCAGAAACATTCTTCTTCCACACAAATTCCCCCGTTCTACCTCCATTTTTCTGGTGGCGCCTGGCAGGTGGGTCCACTGTGAGGGTACGGGGGGCTTTTATTGGGTGAAAAAAGTTTCAATTTCCTTGAATGTAATTTAATAGATAGAGTAATTGCGGGAATATTAAATCCGCACCGTTGGCCTTCAATATATTTGAGCGCGGTTTTATAATAGCATTTTCCCTTACAAATCATGTATACAGTAGCTTCTTCCCGTAGGTTCCTTTTGTCAATCATATATATATATACATATACAGTACGGATGCATTCTTGTCCTACAATACAAAACATCATGCACAAGTACGAGGTGACAGCATCACGTCAATGTATATAACTTCATTTGGATGGTGAATGTAGCAGCAGTTTGTAAATGCATTGACCAACGTAATGTTGCATGGGATCTAAAAGAAAACGTAGTGTTGCACAGTGTAAGTTTTCATTTAAAAGGCTTCACTTATTATATCGGATTAATTTAGCTTAACTTTAGTTCATGTTTCTTCTCTCTTTTTTTCCCTGTCCTCTGATCATCGTTATCCATATAGATTAATTAACTCCCTTCCTTGCTACTAGATTGAATATAATATAATCCAGGAGCTCCGACATTGTATTTTACTAAAACACATTGTGGGTGCAGACGTTTAGCATGATGCGGTTACTACCACTGTTTTAGTCCATATTTTCTTGTTACTAGCAAATGTGCACACACGTGCTACCTTATTTATTATGAGAGTTATTTTGGACTACCAACAAATATGCATGTGCGTTACTACGGATATTAAATATGACTATAATCAAAAGATATAAGTATCTTTATGTTGCGAATAGTTACAAGATTGGGTGGAGTTTACCTTTGCATTTGGAATCTTCCATAAAAACAATACCATGTTCATGCCTCCAAAACAATCTATCTATCTATATATATATATACTATAAGGATCCAGTAGAATTAAAACTTTTGTTACCTGAAAAAAAAAACTCCCCCACCCCTCTCAGAGGCCCCACCTGTCAGGCCTTTTCGTGGACCCGAAAATAGTAGAACAAAAGCAGAACAAAAAAAATTATATTGAGAAGGGGTGAGTCCACCTCCTCTAATTTTTTTTGTCACCCAACTTTATTTTACTCACCTCGTGTACCCACCAATTAAATAGCCTAAAATAACCGTCGGACTCTTTCTTAAAATAAAATACTCTTTTCCATCCTCTCTACAGCCCCGAGGCTACCCTCTTTGATATTTCGGTTACCCTTGTGATGGAAAAACAATATTGGAATATGCTTACAGAAATATGAATTGAAGTCAAGTTCGATTACCAAGAGACCTTTTTAATCACCAAAAGTTGGAGTATGGAAAGATGAAGTGAAGTCCGATTATTAGTAGTAAATACCAAGAATTTTTTTCATTACCAAAAAAATATAGTCCAAGTCCGTTTTTTTGGAAAAAAAAGGAAAAAAATAGAGTCCAAGTCTGATATCTTGGATTGGATTTTTTGGGCTTGATCGGAACGTGCTTTACCACCAAAGACATGTATCTGTTTCCTTAGGATCGGCTTTGTATTTTTGTACTCGGTTTTCTGAACGTACACGCGAAGGATCGGATCGTGTTGGCATCGAGATTGGGCGTGAGCGGCACCGGTGGTGCGGATGTGCATCCAGGGCACGATGCCCATGGCCAATGGAGCGAGAATACGTAGTCCCTAGCACGATGGCCATGGTCAAGGACTTGTTTAGATGTTAGAATTGAGAGGGTGAATTTGGGAGTATGATGTCACTTCGTAATCATTGCGCCACTGTAGCATTTCGTTTGTATTTGTGAAAAATTGTCCAAAAATTGATTAATTAGGCTCAAAATGTTCGTCTCGCAGAGCACAACAAAACTGTGTAATTAGTTTTTGATTTCATCTACGTTTAGTACTCCATGCATGTTATGACATTTTGATGTAATGGGGAATCTTCTTTTTGCATAGTAAATTTAGGAGTGGAATTTGGTATCTAAACAGACAAAATATATGACAGGGTGGCCCACTGCGCCGCGGCCAAAGTTGAAGGGCAGAGCTGAGCCGATCACCCTAGCTTCGCCGCCGCTTTCATGGCTCGAGGAAGACTGTCTACCGTATATTGTCGTCGATCTATCGTCAGAGCTGCACTGTCACAAAGGTCATGTACCCATCTTCATCAAGTCCGGTCTCCCCTCGTCGCCGTTTCTGTCATCGTTCGTCGCAGGTGAGCACCCTATCATGTACCCCACCTTGTCCTTGCTGCCCCGTTTAACCGCTCACCCATGCTTCTCATGTCTCTCGATCAGTGTCGTGGTCTACAACATGGCTTTTGATTTTCGTCACTGTGTTACATCATGCTGATCCTATTTACTTTTTGCCTTTAAAAATTCATATCCTCATAGTTTCAATTTTATTTTTTTATCTATTCTTGTGCTCTTGCGATCGTAGAAACATGTACAATGATCTATAGGGCTTCTCTTGTTCAGTTCATGATGATTGGTGTACTGACAGCGGCACCCGTCGTCTTCACTGACGACGGCGTGATCCACACCTTCACTGGGCACGTCACGCCGAGCTTGCACCTGGTGTGACCTATATTTGTTTGTATTGGATCTATTAATTACAAGTTTCTTTTGTTTTAGACTGCTCTCATCCATTTCATTACTATCATCTTTCATTAAAATTTAATAAACTATGTAGAATTTAACTCATTTAAATTTAGATACTCTATTTTAAAAAGATACAATTCTTGTTCACTATATTTATCTACACGCGCGTGCCGCGTGTGCATTCTACTATTCCTCTCGCTGGTAGGGTTTTTCTTTATTATTGGACGTGTCTCGATAGTTAAAGACCAGGTTTATTTTCTTTGCCCCCCACCCGTGCACCACCCAACTTCCATCGATTTGTTCGCCCTCCGCCGCTGCCGGCTACCCTCCTTGTGCCACGGACCGCCATCATGGTGGATCCACGCTGCTGCCCACCCCTACACTGGATTCGTGCTGCCGATCACGCTTTGGTGGCCCACCACCACCATCGGTAACCCTCCTTGCCAAATCCACGCTGTCGGTCTTATGGTGGATCCACGCCGCCGGCTGCCCCTACACTTGATCCACGCAGCCGGCCGCCGTCGTCGCGCCAGATCCACCATCCCCGCACCCAGATCTAGCGCCGCCGGCCGCCTCTGCGCTAGATCCGCACCACCGGCCGAGCCCGCACTAGATCTTTGTCGGCCGCTAGCTGGGGCCCCTCCCGTGGTCCTTTTCATCGCCGGTGGAGCTCGTTGCCGCTGGCCCAACACCATCCTGGCCTTGATCTGTGCTCACTAGTAAAGAATGGACTTTCTATCCCCTACATTAGTTCCAGGTGAGTTTTGACCAAGAGCATGTTTGGATCACCTTTAGTCTCATGACTAGAATTAGTCAAGCTAAGAAAATTTAGTCACCCCCTTGTTTGGAAGCAAGAGCTAAAGTGGTATTCAAATGAGGAGAGATATAGCAAGAGCATTAATGAGTAGGGAGGAAGAGGGGATTTTAGTCTCTTTTAGCTCCCCCACCCTTACTAGCAAATTTTAGCCTCAAGACTAATTTTAGTCCCTCTTTAGCCACACCTGTTTGGAAGTTTAGCTCTTGCAAGAGGATAAAATTAGTCAGGCTAATTTTAGTCACCCTGATCCAAACACCCTCCAAGACTAACGCCAATTTTAGTCCCTGTTGGTATGAAAGAGTGAGTTTTAGTCTCATTTAGTGTTACCAGGAATAAAAGTCCTCCAGATTAATTTGAAAGGAAAGCATCCAGGACTGTGTCACATGTGCTGGTGAGATGATAAGGAAGCTATGCACGAGGTAAGAGGTACCCATGCACAACACGCGCAAAAACTCATGTGACTTATGACTTACGACAGCGCGCGTGTGGACTCTCCAGGTGCACCTGTCTTTCTTTGTTTTTTTTTGAAACTACCTTTAGTCTTGGATTCCTAGTCTCGGTTCCAAAACTGAGACTAACGGGGTTTTAAAACCGAGACTAATAGAGCATTTTCTGCTAATGGCTCCTGAGGCCAGGATGGGCACTCCCACATCCGCCTTCCTCACCATCTGTAGCCGTTCAGCACCCCCCTGGTTTGGGACGGCACCGGCGGTGGTGTGCAGGGGCGGACAGGGGCCTAGGGCCACTAGGGCCATGGCCCTAGGCGTGGCCCAAAACATCCTTCATAGCATCTTCAATTTTCCGTGACCCAGCTATGTTTTATCTAAATTGGCCCTACTCTTCAACCCAAATTGACTCAGCCCAGCAGCTAGCAGCCCAGTGGCCAACGCCATCTCTCATTCTCTCGTAACTCCCTCGCGGCATGTCAGGTGCCGGCCTCGTTCTTTCCTCCCCCGACCTGCCGAGTCGCGACTCCCGTCCCCGAGCTCGCCCGCCGCTGCCGAACCCTAGCGGCTAGCTCCGGCGCGACGCCGCCTGCCGCCGCCCTCCACCGCACGCCCGCACCAGCTCGCAGTCCTGACAGCCCGGCTGCGCGCCCGTGCCACCACGGGGCCTCTCGTTGAGTGCCTGCATGCCCCTGCCCTGCGCGGCCAGGCTACGCCCCTGCTGCGCTGCGCCGCTGCGCACCTGCGCCACCGGCCGGCCCGCCCGCCGCACCTACACCGCGGTCGCCGCTTGCCCGCTCGCCTGGGCGCCTGGCTGCTGCTGAAGTCTGAAAAGCGTGAAGTCTGAAGAGGTGCAGTTTTTATTGTATGCTTCAACTTTAAATTGAGATATACTCAAAATCATGGTTTTAGTTGTTTTTGTGCGCTATCGTATCGTATTACCGTTATATTGTCATGTGAGAGGGTTTTAGTAGTCTAGTCGTTTTGGCAAGTGGCCCTAGGCGTCAAAATAATTTCTGTCCGCCACTGGTGGTGTGGGCTCGCCGGCGCCACCACTCGCCTCCTACTCTCTGATGGGGGTCATGGTCACCGACTGTCTTAGCGAAGGCTTAAGCAATTGGTCGTTGGGCCCGTCGTTGGCCTTTTGGCAGCATGACACCGTATGATGCTTGCTACGCCTCTTCTTCCGCTTTGCTTTACTTCGACTTTGTTGGATTTGTTGATCTGTGCTTGTTACCCAGCTGGCAGCAATGTTCTTCATGAAGGTGGTCTTTGGATCATAGGAGAGAGCCTTGCACGGTTTTGTCTAGTGCAAATAATGGCCGATACTGTTTAGTGTCGTTGACCTCGTCAGAGGCATTGATTTGCGACAATGATCATGTGTTCTTCAAGTGAAAACCTTGTTTGATTTCGGACAGCAACGATGGCATTCAACGTCATATCCTTCTTGAGGCGAGGTGCCATTCGTTTTGGTATGATTCAATAGTCTGATATTCTTCTCTGTTTTTCTAGTAAAAATCTTGTTTGATTTCATACAACGAAGGTGGCATTCAATGTCATATCTTTCTTGAGGCGAGGCACCATTCCTTTTGGTACGATTCGACAGCCTATTATTCTTGTTGGGTAAGGTGGTTTTTACTAGGGCCGTGTTCACTTCCCTTCAAATACAAAACTTCCCTCAAACTTTCTCTCTCTAAACTTCACTATTCACCATCACATCAAATCTCTCTCCTCATGCATGGAGCATTAAATGTAGGTAAATAAAAAACTAAGTACATGGTTTTGATGTACACGACGAGACGAATCTTTTGAGCCTAATTAGGTCATGATAGGACAATGATTACCACAATCAAACGGAAAGTGTTACAGTGCGCTAGAGTGTTCGATGTGACATTTTCACCCAAATTCACATTCCCTTTTCAGGGAAGTGAACACCGCCTAGGTCATTTTTAGAGTTGGTTTGTTCTAGTAGTTTAGTGGTGGTGGCTTATTTACCTTATGTGTGTTGGAGTTCTTGTGTAGCCTTCATGTGGTAGGGTTGTGGTTTCTCTCGAAGATAAGTGATAGCTAAGCTGTAGTTCTTTTCTTTCTAATGAAATACTATCTTCGTTCTAAATTATAGTTCGTTTGAATTTTTTACCACAAATTTAACCGCTCATCTTATTCAAAAAAATTGTATAAATATAGTCAAATTTAAGACATTTAAAATATTTTTTATTAATAAAGCAAACCACCACAAATAATATAATAATTGGCACAAAATTTTGAATAAGACGAGCGGTCAAACTTAGAACCAAAATTTAAACGGAGGGAGTAAGTTTTGAAAAAAACGGTCTTGTTTCTTTTCTACTTCTTGCTTGTTTCTCCGGTCGCGTGCTTGGTTATCAACTATACCTGAGTATTTTTAGCCCGTAGACCCGGCCCGGGCTCGGCCCGAACCCGGCCCGTCCACGGACCTTACTGGACGGGCGTGGTCACAGATCTTGCAGCCCGAGAAAATAAATCTTGGCCCGAGCCCGGCCCAAAATGCTGTTTTTGGCTATTTTACAGTATAAAATGCACGAGCGGCCCACCCAAGCCCGGGCCCAGACCGAGCCCGGCCCGAAAATTGAGGCCGGTGTGCCCAATGGAACGGTCATGAGCAGGATTTTCTTGGCCCGAAATAACCGGATTTTTTTAGGCCCGGCCCGGCCCGAAAAATGCTCAGGTATAGCTGATAACGACATCAACTCGAACGATTGGAAGGGTACTGATCATGACTGCAACTTGAAGGTGTTCTCCTTTCGGGGAAAAAAAACCGTAAGGGTGATCTAGCAAACCGTGTTATCCGTACCTACAATTTGTTCGACGAATGGTTCCGACAATGTCCTTCATATTCTTTTTCCCACAAATTTTTATCGTCAGGATATTTGATATACAAGCAAAATGCCATACTTGTGACCATTACAGCCAGAATCTCCGGCGACTATACAGGACACGATTCACAACAAATACACCACCGATTGACATCTTACTGCATTCAGAGCAAGACGGTGCGCCGCCAATACATGATTCTCTCTCCATTTATCTAAACAACTAATTGAAATAAAACAAAGCTATATATATTGAGGGAAGAATACAACAAATGATACAAGATCTAATAGATGGTGTTACAACTTACATCCTAGCGGCAATCCTTGCATGCATTCCCAATTCCCATCCGTGAATTTTCATCTGTTGTCTCCATTGACAGGCCGACCACTGGGCAAGCTGCCCAGAGTGACCATAAGAAGATTATAGAGATTGCCAGTAGGTAAATCGTGACAACAGCACACAACCAAAAAATCAAGCTCCGGCAAATACCACAGGACCACAGACAAGATCAAGCCAAGTATCTGTACACATTCGGGTTTTCTTTATCCCTCTCCAAGTAATCCCTTGTGATGAGATCCTCAATCCGCTTCTTTATTGCCTTGAAGTCCGGCTACAGAGAAAAGAACAGCACCTTTTATCATGTGAAATCACTAAAAGGAAATTGATAAACAAGTGACTTGATTCATGAGTATCCCTTTAAACACATACAATTTTGTATTGCATGAACTAGAAAGATTATGGGGCTGGCCAGGAGTTTTTATTTTTAAATAGTCCTTTTAAATCTAATATTTTAATAATAACTTGTGGCAAACTAAATTTTCAGAAACTAGCCCTTTTGGTCGTGCAAAGCCTTTTGGCGCGACTCCCCGTTGAGTCGCGCCACATGCAATGGCGCGACGAAGCTGCCATGTAGGCAACTCGGCCATGGTGGCCGCTGATGTGTCAACTGAGTCGCGCCGGAGCCTCCGGCGCGACTCAGTGTTGAGTCGCGCCACAGTCTCTGGCGCGACTCAGCTACACATCAATTACAGATTCAAACTGGTGCTTCATTATAAATACTCACAAACCTATTTTTATGAAGTGTGACTAGTTTAAAATATTCACCAAAGATCCTACTTTTCAATTTTATTTATCTAGTCCAAAATTGATATAAAAATCATTTTAAAATTTTGGCTCAAATTTGAATAAGCATCATTGTTTTCAGGACTCAGCTGCACATCAATTAATGATTCAAACTTGGGGCTCCTTTATAAATATTCATAATTATATTTTTATGAAGTGGGACTAGTCCAAAATATTCACTAAAGATCCAACTTCCCAATTTACATTATCTAGTCCAAAATTGATATACACATCATTTTAAAATTATGGCTCAAATTTGGATAATCATCACTGTTTGCAGGACTTACGAAATTTCCAAGAAAGAGACTAAAAAGGTTTAACTTGTTGTTTAAAATTTGATATTTGACCCTTAAACATACCAAAACATCAACTTGAGGTCCTTGTATATTGAAGCACATAACTTGTACTAATAATACTTTTTGTATAAGTTGGAGGTTCAATGGTTAGAAAAAAATCTAAAATATCAAGCTCCTAAACATCATTAGTGATTATTATGTGAAATAAAAGGCAAATTTTACCATGTGTTCTATTTGAATTTA
>OAMR01000595.1:361637-381690 GCA_900205405.1 Echinochloa crus-galli
CCAATCAAATTCAAATATTTGGTTCCCAAAAAAGTTAGATCCACCATAAAATTAAATAGAATACTTGGTCAAATTTTCCTATTATTTCACATAATAATCACTAATGATGTTTAGGAGCTTGGTATTTTTGATTTTTTCAAACCATTGAACCTCCAATCTATACAAAAGTATTAGTACACGTTATGTGTTTCAATATAGAAGGACATCAAGTTGATGTTTTGGTATGTTTAAAGGTCAAATATAAAATTTTAAACAACAAGTTATACAATTCTTAGCCTTTTTCTTGAAAATTCCTAAGTCCCGAAAACAGTGATGCTTATTCAAATTTGAGTCAAAATTTAAAAATGATTTTTATATCAATTTTTGGCCAGAGGTAGTATGCCAAGCACAGGGCTACATGAATGGTGCAAAGAGGATTAATGCTGTGTGATGGAAGACAATATCTCAACTCTAGCGAAGTAGTCTTTGGGAAAACAGCTGACTGACTGCATTGACAACTTAAAAAGAGGGCAATGCAAGGAAAGTTTTTCACTACTAACATCTTCAACTACTGTACCGAACAACTGTTCCATACCTTGAACATGCGACCAAGCTGCTCCACACATTCCATTACAAGTTGTTGATGACCCAAAACTTTCCGGCTCTTCATAATGCGCACAATGGATGCATCAATTGCATACCTGCGATCCTTGTCAACATCTTCAACTACCTTTTTCTTCTCATCAACTGGAGGAAGAGGTATCTACAAATGGAATGAAGGAATAAATATAATAACAAATAACAAATCAGGAAAGTAAATTGTCAATCAATAGAATAAAATAATATACCTTTATTCTTCGCATCTTGTCTGTAAATTTTGCGTTATACTCAAAGACGTCATTTGGTGAAATTGATTTGTTACTAGGTTCTTTGTTAAGAATCGGGTACTTTGCACATGAAAGAGAGTGGAGAAGGCGAACAACATCATCATCTGAGAGATTTAGCTGTGTCACAATCTCAGAATAGCTAAGCCTGTCAGCTCCATTAAATAGAAGCAGCAATGCAGCCTACCAACATAAAATGAAAGCATATCAGAGAACATGCAACACATGGTGCAAATATTTATTGAAATACAGTTGAAACTTAGAATACCTGATAAGTTGTAACAATAAGCTCAATCGTTTTGACCTCAAACTTAGCAATGATATTACAGGTTCCCAGGGAATATATCCAGGTAAGCTTTCTGTGCTTTGTTCTTGTTTGGTAAAACTCTTTGAAAACCTCTACACATTTCACCTGGAAAAAAAATGACAACAGTCCTGTGTCAGAGTAAGTTTTTTCCTCGAAAACACAGGAGAGCTTAAGAAGAGAGGATAAGATACAAAGAAGGGGTCACAAGGATCCTTCCAACAACTCCACACCCACACACAGAGAAAGTAAGACAATCCATGTGTAATTTAAATTACTGATCAAGTTTAGCAAGCAATACAGCAGGTCTGCAGTAAACATGAAAGTAAAAAGAAAAACTTACCATTTCAGAAGGCAGATTTATATCAAAAGATTTGTAACTTGGCCAAAATCCAGTTGTTAGAACAGTAACAGCTAAGTCTATTCCAGGATTCAGTTCCTGATGTCTGCTTATGAACTCTTCAAATTTTGTTTGATGATCTCTTGCAACAGTCAGATCAGTAACCATGCCCTCCATTTTTGAAGTGAATTGCCCTCCACACTGTTGTTTTAGTTTTGTCAGGATACTTCTTTCGTGCTCATCGTTAGCACTCTTGTCAAAAAGTAATCTCCTCGCAAGCTTCTTTCTGCAAATTAGCACCAGAAGTCAATGAATGCATGTTCCAATTTACTTCAGAGCTTAAATAACATTGATATTAGTAGAAATTACCTGTAAAATTCAGCAAATAAGTCCTTATCACTGATGTATGCAAGCAGCCTTACCACCTGGTAAGCGTACAGTTTCAGGATTAGGTTCCAAGATCCTAATACTCAAAAAGGGTGGTAGCAGTACAAAGACAATATATTGACGGCTGTACCTTCTCAAGGGTGTCTTCTATTGCTTCGTCGCTAAGCTTTTCACGGCCACCTTTCTTTAAAATATTGTCACAAAAGGTGGCTAGCAATTCAGCACTTGAACTACCAGAAACACCTTTGTTGCAGAAAACCTCAAAAGCCTCTTTAAGAGCCTGTACAAATGGACGAAAAAAATAGGACCCAACATTTCAATGCAAAGTCAAAAGGATGTGGCGAGCTATCAGTCTCAGATAAGTGCATCAAGCTTACAAACCTTATGAAAGAGGGTGTGGCCCTGGAAACACTCTGTAACATATGCTACATACTTGTCATGCAGCTCAATGATTTTCCGAACAAAAATCTAAAATCAAGAAAAGTTTAGTGCGTAATAGATGCCCCAAAAAAATGGACACCAACAGCAATCTCATATGAAGACACCAACCTGCTCTTGTAAACCAACCATGTCCTTCTTCTCTGGCTGTAATATAACGGATAATCTTAGGTAACACTCAAGATGGAGAGAAATCAAAGGAGGCAAAGAACTAAACATAAATAACCATGTTGAAAAACATGCTAAAGCACACCAATGTAACGAAATGAACTGCAAATTTTTTCAAAATAAAAAAGTAACAGACTCTAAAAGTAAAAAGGGAACTATATAACAAAATGGAAACAAGGGGCATACAACAAGAAAAAACAGGTATTTGACTTATAAAACGTGTGCTGTTTAATGAAAACAATAAAATACCAAAATGGTGATCTAAAGCAAACATGATCTATTCATCAATCATGTCCCAACCATCATCAGAAAATACTAAGACAGTAAAAACTGTAAACAACAGATATGTTCACTTGTGGCATACCAAATGTGCAGACTTCAGAGTCTATATTGATGGATATGCATCTAAACTCTTAATAAGCACTAGCAAAAGAAATATACGAAATAAAACTTAAGAACAAAATATATTGGAATCTCACTCAACTTCTCCACACAACAGCAAGAAATGATGCAGCAGGATAGTTTACATATGAGACATACTCCCTCCGTTCCAAATTATAGATCGTTTGACTTTTTCTAGGTTAAGTTTGACCGGCTCGTCTTATTCAAAAAATTTGTGTAAATATAGTCATATTTAAGTTATTTTTGAAGAATGTTTATTAATAAAGCAAGCCACTACAAAAAATATGATAATTTGCACAAAATTTTGAATAAGACGAGTCGGTCAAACTTGATCTAAAAAAGTCAAACGACCTATAATTTGGATTGGAGGGAGTAGTAGATATTCCAACATGAGTCAAGCACAAACTATAAAGGTTTCATGCAAAGGATGATAATAATATGCCCTAAGGGAAACAAAGCACAAAAATCAACTGTTGAATGTAGGAAAAGAGAAACTAAGCAGCACGGATACGGATACGTGTATCGGTATCGGAAGGATACGGATACGCGGATACGTCATTTTTTCAAAAAACCCGATACGCGGATACGTTTTACCTAAAAATATAATGGATATGCATCTAAACTCTTAACAACCACTAGCAAAAGAAATATACGAAATAAAACTTAAGAACAAAATATATTGGAATCTCACTCAACTTCTCCACACAACAGCAAGAAATGATGCAGCACGATAGTTTACATATGAGACATAGTAGATATTCCAACATGAGTCAAGCACAAACTCTAAAGGTTTCATGCAAAGGATGATACTAATATGCCCTAAGGGAAACAAAGCACAAAAATCAACTGTTGAATGTAGGAAAAGAGAAATACTGCACCTTTTTATTGCTAGCAGCATCTTCTGCTTGCTTGACTAAAGCTGTGCCCTCATTAGTAACATGCTGCAGAGAAGTACTATTAGATTACTAAATCAGACATATTACAAAGAAATGGCACATGTTTGAAGCAAAAAAGTACCTGCTTAAATATTTGAGAAACAGGTTCTAGGCCACGAGTTATTCTGGAAAAGAGCCTATACATCCTAGACAAATCCTCAACCTGAAGTAAGATTGCACTTATATTATGTCAACATATTTCATATAACACAAATATGTTACTAATGAAGACCGATCTCCCACTGAGGCATTGAACCTTGTCATCACGAAGTAATGCATGACATCCAGAATGCTCCTTCTCCAAAAGTTGGCTTGCATACTGAGTTAGCAGTTCATGCTGCACTTTCTGTCGAAATCAAAGCATAATAGATCATGACATATAGGGGGAAAGATATCGTGCTCTAAATCATGTGGCACTTCAAATATACAGCAATAAAGTATAGCTCTCCACTAACCTCCAGTAATTTCTGCTCACTGCTAGAATGCAAATAATGAGCAACTCGCTCCTTTTCCCTTTTCAGGCATTCTTCAGCCTAATGAAAGAAATTTCAATCAGAAAGTTCTCACCCACAGATAGAAATGTTAGTAAAAGTATCCTCAAGATGAAGATACCTTTAACATGTAATCTGGACAGGAATCCTCAAGGATCCAGGTTTGGGCCTTGATAGAATAGTAATCGGCGGTATCTTTGAGCAAGAAATCTTCAAAATCATTTTCGTAGCACTCCATACTACCCAAACCAATTTCAACAAATATATCGAGAATATTCTTCAACAGGGCCCTATCTATTTGTTCACCTTCACGTTCTCGGTCAATCTGTTGAAGAAAGAAATTCTCAACCAATTATACACAACCAGATAAGTTCACATGACAAGACACAAAGCAAAGACTCACCAAAGATATGACAGCACTTTTTACTTTTCCTTTGATCTCTTGATAGACCTATTACCAGAAGTGAAAACAGTTAAAATACAGAATCGTTACAGTAATCAGAGACCCAGTAGCTTGGTTTAATAAAATGACCAAGATTAATCAGTTATGTTACCAAGTCTCTGAAACAACTAAGCCCAACTTCTCTAAGCGGCGGTAGTGATCTTCGGGAAATGAAGTACCGATCAAGATAATGGAAGAAGCGTGACAGCCACCGAACCATTACTTTATGGTTTGACCATCTTTTTACTAGCTCTCTCAACATAAACTCGTCATGCTTCTCCCTTAGTGAAGGTAAGACCTGCATGAAATTGGACCAATGTTACCTATGACTGATTATTGAGATGTGGTAAAATCATGCAGGTGAGCAGATTTTAATAAGAGTAAGAATTTCCTCCAACAACAGTGCTAAAAGAAAGGATATCCGTATAAGAAAGAGGTAGATTTTTCTTATACAGATAAAAGGTTTATTATTGACAATTTGAACTATTAGATCAAGATTCAAATGCTTTGTAAAAGCATAACTTCAATACTTCGTTAGTTCAAGGTGCCTTCACACATGAAAAATATAGAAAAACATAGGGCACTAACTTCAGTGTTGAAAAGGCATCAAATGTAAGTATCCCTCAGCATCATAGCTAACTAGACAAAGTACTTGTTAAAATGTAAATTTCATGCTGTGGAAACCTAAAAGATATTGCAGAAAACAGGGATACCTAAAACTAAGTAGAAAAAGTATATGTCAACATTGTATGTTACAGCACATCAGTTACCAAAAGCATGCGCAATAAATAAATTAATACAAGCCCACTGTTTATTATGCAACCAACTAATATAATCAACAAAACTAGAAATTGTTAAATGTATCCAGGAAAACATCTTTCATCACAGCAAGCTAAATGGACAGAACTTATACTCCCTCGGTCCCTGCATTCAAAGAATATATGACACCGTGGACTAAATATGGTCTCCAATAGTCAAATATGTCCATCAATTTTCATATGTTAGTAAAAATATTACTGTTGAATGTTCCACTTAAGTACTCAACAAACCTAGTAGCAGTGTAGTAATATTTGGTTAATACACTAATCTAACTAATTTGGGACTGCTTCAGTGATCCTTCCAATCGGAGAAGGTGCACAAAACTCAGAGCAACTAAAACATGGTACCTGTGCAATTTCATTGTATTAGTAGTAATAATCAGGTTTTAGCCAGCTGATGCCCTGCTCTACTGAGGACCATAAAGACTGAAATCTAATACAGACGAACCAAACTTTGAAGCAATGACATCAATACCCTATTATTACAGTTATGAAAGTTCTGTTACGAGATACCAATGGAACCGCAGAAAAATTAGCATTTGGTTGGAGGGGAGTGTGACTACCACACTCAAGAACATATACCAGCACTTGCCGATTCAAAACTCTCAATTTTATTTCCTTATTTGTCCTTTATTGGAAAAAATATGAGTGGCCTGTGATTCAGTGTATGAAACAATGATGGGTGCTTTGAAGCAAATCTAAAAAGTGCTAGAAGCTGGCTTTCCATGTAATGAAGGAGGTTCACATGGCCATATACTTCCTTTCCCTGCACTGAATGATCCATAGCTGCCATAGCCATGATTGTTTTCTGTGGTCTTTAGCAAAGACGATGTTCTTCGCACTGCTCAACAATGTGACAGCATGTTCATCTTTTTCAGAGAAAGAACAAAAACCACAGTCAAGTAAGGCACTTCACATCCAATGGTAAGGGTTTCGGCCTGATGACACAAAACCCAAATGGCTAAATCCTCAATGTGAAAATGGGTTTAACATCAAATTTCATGTAGATATATACAAGAGGTGTACTAGCTATCAAAGTTTTCCAGAAATATGTCCCATTAAATTCTAAAAACATCATATGTTTCTGAATGATGAGGCTACAATAATTGAGAGCTACCACATTGAATTCAACCACATAGTGAAGGTAATAATTGCCGCAACAAAGAAGCCTACAGAAGACCTGGGTTGCATACTTTTATGGTCAAATGGAAGTTTCCTGACCTTAGACTATACCAAATTATTTTTGCAATCAATAAGATTAAGCTCTATATTTCTATTCTTGACTGTCAGAGGATTAGGATTCTAGTTCCAGGCATCAAGATCCTTGTTATATCTCTACAATTCCTCAATGTTTGCATTAATACCAAACTCTTTGTACTGTGTGCAGCAGGCAACAAGAAGCATTTCCATGAATAAATTTGGCCTGGCCGTCCTCCAGCTCAACAACCACACTAAGCTAGAAGAATGGAGAAACGAATCGAGATAATTGACCCAGGAACGAATTCAAAGAGACTCTCACCATGGACGTGATGTACTCCTCGAATGACTCGCGGTACTTCTCGTAGAGCTGCTGCGAGTAGTCGTGCGGCGGCTTCTGCGTGCACATGTTGTAAATTGTCCTGCGGCATCGAAGCATAGTCCAGGTTAAATCAGCGAAGCAGCAACCAATCAAGCTAAATCTGAGTACGGAGGGGATCGGGGACACAGAGGAGGGAAGAGGCGCGGCAGCATACACACGTGTAGAGCATCATGTAGTCCTCGGAGCTGAACTGCGGCTCCGGCTTGCCCTCAAGGATGTTCTTGAGCTTGGTGATGCCCTTCTGCATGAAGTCCCACCCCTGCTCCAGATCGATCGTCTTCCGCTCGTGCGTCGCCATCGCGCTCCCCCTACGCACCAGGCCCGGCGCGGCGGGGGGTGTCCGCCGGGGAGGGCAGCCTGATCTGCGGTGGGGAGCGGATGACGGGAGAGGTAACTAGCAGGCTGCTTCGCTGGCTGCGCGGCGTGGGGCGCCTCGCCGGTGGCGTCCCACGCGACGGGAGGCGGAGGAGCGGGGACGGGGAAGGAAAGGGGTAGGGCGATGGGAAATTGCTTTTCTGATTTTGTGCCGCTTTTTCCTTTTTAAAAAATGTTTTCGCCATTATTTTAAGGATATTATAATTCAGTTGAAATGAGGTGAGGGGCGGTATTCCTGGGCGGGGAGCTTGGATTGGAGCTGAGCTGACGCGGGTAGGGCGGTCGCGAAGTGGAAAAAGGGACGGCTCCGGTGCTCCCCACTATGTTTAAGGCAAGTGGTCAAATATTAAATATCTTTAATTTGAAAAAAATACCCATGGCAATAACGAAAACTATATACATATTTGTTTTGAGACATTATATATATTATTTATTAGAAGGTGGGGTTTTATATAAAACTAGCAACCATGCCGCGTTGCTTCGGGTTAAAACTTTAGATATCAGATGCATTTTGTGTTAAGAAAAGATCCGTAAAATAACTTCATCACACGGCGAGGTAAATAATGTTTTTTTGGAATATTAAAGCTTTCATTCATTTAAACAGGTGGATTACAATCAGATCTCAGCGGTTCTCGTATCCGACGGTGGTGACTCTTGCCACTCTACCACTGTCAGACTGAAACTGCTTCGTTGACGGCCCTATTACGTAATCTACCAACAAAGACTAGCTTAAAGCCCCCAAAGCTCCGGCTTGCATCACGGATCTTCTGTGATGATTGATTGAGTGACTGGTAACGGCCTGGCACCGCCTCCCAGCTGCCTTGGCTGCCACTCTGCCTCCCACCGTCCTTGGCCACTATAAATTGAGGCTCCTGGTCACCTGCAACACATACAACACAAGAGTAGAGTGCAGGCGAAGCCCTGTTAGTTCTCCACTTGTATCAGTAGAGATAGGGAGAGAGGAGAGGTGAGCGTCCCGGAGAGGAGCCGGAGTGTCGGCCCCTCTTCCCGCTATACCTCTACGGATGCGGTTCAGCTTCGAGTGACATCCGGGTCGTCTCTGGTAACTCTTGTATCTCTTTTGGATTAATTGAGCATTCAATTCTTACTTCTATATGTTTGCTGGTTCTTCGTTCAATGCTTAGTTGATTGGTATAATTGTATATTGGTTGCTAAGCTTGGGTGCTTATCTTTTTATAGGAGATAAGTATTAGTCGACTAGTGTAGGCGTGGTGCCTAGACTTGAGACTAACTTAGTTTGCCACCGTTGCAACGGATGTGGTAACCGTGAGGTGGTGACAACCCTTTCGGTCTTCGTAGTCCATCACGTTAGTCCCGGCCTGTAGGATCCCCCAGTGCGGACTTGGTGACACCCCTTCTCATCCCTTTCTGCGTGTCATAGGTTTCGCTGTCCCGAAGCAAGTATCTATTAGTATCCTCTGATCTGCTCGATCAATCAGTAGAATACCTTTATCAGACTAGTACCCTCTCTACCCTCCTATCAATCCTTTTTTCTCTTTGTTGTTGTCATCCACTTCATCCATTCCACTACCCTTGGGCAACTTAGTTTATAATCAGTCAACTTCTTGTTCTCCGTGGAAATCGATACATTAGAATACTCACTACAAGAAACCTTGTGATCTATGACGTTTTTTTATGACGTATTTAGAGAACGTCACAGATTGTACCTAATCTATGACGAATGTCCAGTTTTCATCATGAATCTGTAGTATTGGATATAGAGCCCAAACTATAGTGACGTTCTGTAAAATTCGTCATAATCTGGCCTAAAACTAGTGACGTTTTACCATATTTGTCACAATTAACCAAACTATAGTGACGTTCTATATAATTCGTCATAATCCGGCCCAAAACTTAGCGACGTTTTACCAAATTTGTCATAATTAACCATACTATACTGACGTTCTATATAATTCGTCATAATCCGGACCAAACATAGTGACGTATATTGTGTTTTATTGAGAAAAAAAGAAATAACTTGGGAATAACGAAAAAAAAGTGCGACGCCGACGGCTCGAACCTGTCAGCCTCCTGGACAGGAAGTGTGCGCCCTACCATTGGGCTAGGGAAAAAATTATCGGTAGAAGCTTGCATTGATTTCTTTTTAAGTGTTGTTCTACTGTTTTTTTGTAAAATATGGTAAAAAAATGGCATACCTAAAATTCGAACCCGCGACCTGGTGGACAAGAAGTTCGCGCTACCATCAGACCAGAGCACCATTTGTACGAAAGGCTGAAATTAGCTCCTTTTATAATGTTTCCACTACAAACTTTCTAATTTTAGTAAAGGGCTCATAATGGAACACACAAATGATGATAGTAGTACATTTAACAAGCAAAAACAATTTACACCACAACATCAATTTTCTCAACACTAATAATAAATTGAGAAAAAATTGCCAAAACAGAGCAAACTCAAGACTTGAACACGCAACCCTCCACCACGCAAGCAAGGGTCTTACCACTGCAGTAGCACTCGTATTGAGCTTTGAGTCAGCATTCAATTGTTTTGTACTCTTAGCAAATAGAGCTAAGATGCCAAAAAATATAAAAATTGAGTAGGATGCGGGAGTCGAACCCGAGACCTTCCCCTGTCAAAACAAAAGCCTTACCAATGCACCACTGTTCAGTTTGTGATCGTCGCAGGCATATAATGCTTTTGTAAGCACTACAGCCAACTATTGCCAGAGCTGCTTAACCCGACGATCCGTGTATGCGGGCGCGAGGCCAGCAGCATAACGCCACGTGGCGGACGCCTCCTTGCTGCCGCACGAAGTTTCACATGAACATTCATCATTTTTCTTTTTAATCTGGAATTAAATTTTGTAATTGGTATTTATCCTTCATAAGAACTTCAAATTTGATGGGAGTTTTTTCTGAATTTTTTTAAAATCTCGATCTTTCATCTAATGGTGTTTGTTTTCATGTTAATTTTTATTTATTAGACCTTTTACATATATCTTGTTTTCATCTACTAAGTGGAGAATATAAAAGACATGTTTGGTCAGGAGAATTGGTAATGTAACTTAATATTGTCAAATTTTATGGTCTGTATAAGGTCATCTCCAAATTTGAGGCTTATACGAGTTTGAAAATGTTATAAGGTATTCAAATCTCAAAGTTTGACTTGAGTTATATGAAACTATGTGAGTGATGTATTGATTTGTGAACAATGTACGGTCCAACTATTTTGAAATTAATTGAAATTTCACGGGTAAGCTTATGGACCAAAAATATGTTGTCATGTCAGTTTTTAGAATTTTTTGACCAACTTTAGATATTACTATAATTGTTCTATACTAATTTAGAGATATAAACTCGACTTATTTCTAGAAAATAATTGAATTTATCATATATATTCAATATATAGGCTACAATGGGACATATAAGTCCAAATAATTTTTTATGTAATTTTTTGATTCTTATTAGATGTAGTCATAGTTCAAATTAGGATTACTTCCGAGAAATCTGTAGAAATTCATTTAAATGATAGAAAATATCAAGTATTATTAAAAATTTATGAAGCTTCTAAAAGACACCTTACATCTAGTCTATTACTTATAAAAAATATATTTATATACATAAGATAAATATTTTATTACATCCCTTCATAATGTGACGTAAAATAGAAAAGAAAAAAGAAAAGTGCTAAACGGGCCGGCGTTGGTTAAATGGCGCTGGCTTCCTTGCGGCGGCGACGTGCCCTCCCGGCGCGGATCTCCAGCGGCAGCAGCTCCCTCGCGGCGGCGACGGACCCTCCCGGCGCGGATCCCTCGTCGCGGCGGCGACGAACCCTCCCGGCGCGGATCCCTCGCGGCGGCGGCGGCGTGGATCCCTTGCGGCGGCGGCTCCTCCTCGCGGCCCGTGGATCTCATGCCGCGCACGTCGTCGACGCATCAAGGTGAGACGCCTAACCTAGGGTTAGGGTTACTGATTGGGGAAATTTGTCTCATGAAATTTGGTTAAGGTCGACGCATAATGCGGATTTCAGGAAATTTGTCTCATGAATCTTGAAATTGATTAATTGCACATGATATTTTCCTGTTATTTTCCTGAAATGAATGCTAGCAGAGCAATGATAGTTGGATGTTTCATTATAGCTATGTCTTGCTTCAGTCTGCTACATATATTACGTGTAGGGTTGGATCCCAATCGTGTACTCATGTTAGGCACATTGTCTTATTTCAGTGGCACATTATCTCTGAAATTTGTCTTATTTTGTGTAAGCCTCAATTCTGTGCGGGTATGCCCAAAACTTAGCGACGTTTTACCAAATTTGTCATAATTAACCATACTATACTGACGTTCTATATAATTCGTCATAATCCGGACCAAACATAGTGACGTATATTGTGTTTTATTGAGAAAAAAAGAAATAACTTGGGAATAACGAAAAAAAAGTGCGACGCCGACGGCTCGAACCTGTCAGCCTCCTGGACAGGAAGTGTGCGCCCTACCATTGGGCTAGGGAAAAAATTATCGGTAGAAGCTTGCATTGATTTCTTTTTAAGTGTTGTTCTACTGTTTTTTTGTAAAATATGGTAAAAAAATGGCATACCTAAAATTCGAACCCGCGACCTGGTGGACAAGAAGTTCGCGCTACCATCAGACCAGAGCACCATTTGTACGAAAGGCTGAAATTAGCTCCTTTTATAATGTTTCCACTACAAACTTTCTAATTTTAGTAAAGGGCTCATAATGGAACACACAAATGATGATAGTAGTACATTTAACAAGCAAAAACAATTTACACCACAACATCAATTTTCTCAACACTAATAATAAATTGAGAAAAAATTGCCAAAACAGAGCAAACTCAAGACTTGAACACGCAACCCTCCACCACGCAAGCAAGGGTCTTACCACTGCAGTAGCACTCGTATTGAGCTTTGAGTCAGCATTCAATTGTTTTGTACTCTTAGCAAATAGAGCTAAGATGCCAAAAAATATAAAAATTGAGTAGGATGCGGGAGTCGAACCCGAGACCTTCCCCTGTCAAAACAAAAGCCTTACCAATGCACCACTGTTCAGTTTGTGATCGTCGCAGGCATATAATGCTTTTGTAAGCACTACAGCCAACTATTGCCAGAGCTGCTTAACCCGACGATCCGTGTATGCGGGCGAGGCCAGCAGCATAACGCCACGTGGCGGACGCCTCCTTGCTGCCGCACGAAGTTTCACATGAACATTCATCATTTTTCTTTTTAATCTGGAATTAAATTTTGTAATTGGTATTTATCCTTCATAAGAACTTCAAATTTGATGGGAGTTTTTTCTGAATTTTTTTAAAATCTCGATCTTTCATCTAATGGTGTTTGTTTTCATGTTAATTTTTATTTATTAGACCTTTTACATATATCTTGTTTTCATCTACTAAGTGGAGAATATAAAAGACATGTTTGGTCAGGAGAATTGGTAATGTAACTTAATATTGTCAAATTTTATGGTCTGTATAAGGTCATCTCCAAATTTGAGGCTTATACGAGTTTGAAAATGTTATAAGGGCGCGGATCCCTCGTCGCGGCGGCGACGAACCCTCCCGGCGCGGATCCCTCGCGGCGGCGGCGGCGTGGATCCCTTGCGGCGGCGGCTCCTCCTCGCGGCCCGTGGATCTCATGCCGCGCACGTCGTCGACGCATCAAGGTGAGACGCCTAACCTAGGGTTAGGGTTACTGATTGGGGAAATTTGTCTCATGAAATTTGGTTAAGGTCGACGCATAATGCGGATTTCAGGAAATTTGTCTCATGAATCTTGAAATTGATTAATTGCACATGATATTTTCCTGTTATTTTCCTGAAATGAATGCTAGCAGAGCAATGATAGTTGGATGTTTCATTATAGCTATGTCTTGCTTCAGTCTGCTACATATATTACGTGTAGGGTTGGATCCCAATCGTGTACTCATGTTAGGCACATTGTCTTATTTCAGTGGCACATTATCTCTGAAATTTGTCTTATTTTGTGTAAGCCTCAATTCTGTGCGGGTATGAGTAGTAGCAACATATGTGCAATGTAGGAAAAGTAAGGGATGCAATGCTCTTCTGCTATGTGCAATGTTATTAGCTTATACTTATCAGTTGATGGGAAATCCTATGATGATTTAAAATTCTTGGTACCATGCCATGTAATCTTGCAGCTGTGAAACAGTGAGTACTGACTAAATTATTTGACACTTTTATGGTTATGATAATTCTATTCAATTCTTGAATCTGCCTCTGTGATTTTCATGAAACTAGTCATGCTTGAATGCTCTTCTGTTGTGCTGTACGGGTAGCAATGCTCTTCTGCTATGTGCTATGTGCTTGTAATTCTGTTGTGTGGTATGTAGCTTGTAATTCTTGATATGGTTGGCTGCTCCTCGTTTTGCTTTTTTGGGTGTCAAGTGGTTTGCATCTTGTTATTCCTACAGCTTGCATTTGTGTACCATTCTGCACTTTGCTGTTGCAGGATAGTTCACCGTAATTTTCAAAACATGATGAATGCACTCTTACTTACGGCCCTTTTTTAGATGATGGCATTGCCTTGCATGATGACAACAATCACATGACTGTTGGAAGTGATGCCATTCCCCAACCTGATGGACATAACCATATGGCCAATGAAGGTGATGCTTTCTTCCCTATCATTGTATTAGCTATGATTGCATGATGAATGCATCCTTATTTCTGTACCACTTTAGTTTAGTTTTTGTTGTGCATGCTGTTTCTTCAATTTTTTGCTAATATCTGTTTTGTAAATGTGGAGGCTGCTACATGTAAATGTTGTTTTCAGGGAGATAAGTGCAATGATCAAGAACCTAATGCATTGGATTTGTTCAAGGAGTGTAACTTTAGCAAGAAAAAGAAAGGCTTACACGGCTGCTGTACAATCAGCAATTGTAAGACACCTTTCAAATGTTGTTCTTTGATTTCTTTGAAATTGTTATTTTAAGCTGTATCTTATGTCCTGTTTGCTTGCTTGCTAGAGTGAATTGGAAAACAACTTGTCTACATCAACAGAAAGTGAAGAACCACCGAAGTCTGAACCACGTGATGTATGAAAACTGGAACTGTGTAAATGTGTTCTGGTGTTGAATGCTTTATGCTGTGACTATGTGAATCTGCTGCTGTATGTGCCACAAATCTTGCTTTCATTGAACCATGTGATGTATGAAGACTAAGTTTTGATGATGTATGAAGATTTTGGTTGTTTTATTATGTACAAAATTCTGTAATTCGTGGGCTATATTGGCTCTCTAGAATTTTGTTATATTTGTGCTGAAAATGGGCTACAATTTCAAATTGGGATAGTATTCTGTTATATTTGTGATGAAAATGGGCAGCGATTACATATTGGGTCTCAAATAAGTTAGGGATATAATGTGGCCCATTTCTGATTTTGGCCCGTTCATATATGGGCTTGGATGCTGATGTCATCATCCACATCATCATCAGCGCCACATCGGCATCCTTGTCAGCAGCTCATCAGTGCCATGTCAGCAGCCACATCAGCATCCTTGTTTGCATCTTATGACGAATATAAGCACAATTTATGACGTTTATTTTCGTCACTAATACTGGGCTTGGGCTGGACTACCCAGGCCCAAGGCTCTTCTATGACGGTTGAAGAACGTCATAGATTGATTCCATCTGTGACGTTTTTACGAATTCGTCATTGGGAGTGATCTGTGACGCTCAATACATGACGTTCTCTGAAATCGTCATAAACATCGCTTTGTGACGTTTTTTGAGTGATCTGTGACGAATTTGTTATGTCATGGATTATGAGGTTTTTTGTAGTGACTCGTGGATGAAAGCTACATTGGTATCCGTCCGCTTGCGGATTTATCTGTAAGCCGTAAGGACTGCCAACAGTAGGGATCCTCTGCAATGACAGAGATGATGAGTATAGGTCGCAGATCCTAGCAGGTTGCGTGCCTATGGGTGTGTCTAGTTGTAAAAAGGGGCAGGTAAAATTTGGTCGAAAAGTTACATCGGATACTGTAGCGCACTGTAGCACTTTTTGTTTGTTTGTGGTAATCGTTGTCCTACTATGACCTAACTAGGCTCAGAAGATTCGTCTCATCGTATACATCAGAAGCATGTAGTTTGTTTTTTTATTTACCTATATTTAATGCTCCATGCATGAGGAGAGAGATTTGATGTGATTTGATGCGATAGATGAATAGTGAAGTTTAGAGAGAGAATTTTAGAAAGTTTGTGTGAACTGGCCTGTAGCAGTTGCACGGTCGAGATTCATCTCTATGACCTTAGGCGAATATTGTCCATATTCAGATCTATTCACCCTTTAGTTTGTCAGTTTTCGACGATGTTTATATGATAAAATACTAACTGATCCATCACGGACAAAGGTGATAACTATGAACTGGTATCGACACGATATAAGTTGGTTGGTGATCTGCTGAAGGCTCACGGTCTTACAGTAGTGTGTGGATTACTGTGTATGCGATAATGAGTAGAGAGATGATTTGCATGAAATGACTTTTTCTATTTTTGGACAAAGTCTAAATTACAACGCTTAAGTATGGAGAAAGTCTAAATAACCCCTCTAAAATATGTTTTGGTTCATTTTACACATATAGAAGTATCTCACTTGGTCCAATCTACCCTTTCGTTAGATTTATCTTTTTTTTCTTCATGTACAAGTAGTATTTTAAGATAAATTTTGTAGGATGGTAAATGATCACAATAAAGTATTTTTTAAAAAATATATTGTAAATTTTCATCAATATTTTGAATGGCTATAATATGTAATAATAAATTAACCATTAATACAAAATTTTATAAGAAATAATGATGAAAAAATCATATTATATTTTCTAAAAGTATTTTATACGGCTCCCTATCGTACCATAAAGTTTTAACTTAAAACACGGTTTGTGCGTATAGAACAAAAAGATAAATACTGCGAAGAGGTAGATGAGACAATTAAGATAGTTGGGTGTGTAATATAAACCTAAACATAGTTTTGGGGTTATCCGAATTTTGTTCATATTTAAACGTAGTAATTTAGACTTTTTTTTATTTTTTTTATAGTCTTCGGCCATTTGTGACCCCGCATAATGTTTTTCTCTCATGGTTGAAGCCATTGATCGGATAAGTTAACCCTGAGTACTTGTAGGCACGACATGAAGGCAAGTGGTCGATCGTGTGGTCAAACGAGTTTACACGCACGAAAAAATTTCATGTTTTAGTGTATTTTCAGTTATCATGTGTAATTTAGTTACACTAGCAAAATGATACCATACATACTTTTTTATCACTTTATAAATCTATAATACTAAATACTCCATATTTTATTGGACCACAAGCCAATTCGCTGCCGTCACGTGATGGTGCTCCGCACTACCGGCCGGCCCAACTACGTTGTCCGCGGAAGCTGCTTGCCCGATGGGCTTTTGGCACGCAGGAAGGCCCAGGCAGGCAGGCTTGGCCTTTCAACTTCCGCGAGAGTGCAGCGAGCGCAGTTGCGCATAAGAACACGGTTTTAACGGCCGTGACGTTCTTTAGATTAGAGAACAATAGATTATATAGATAGATTGGTGAGACTTAGGCATTGTTTAGATTCTAAATTTCATCTTTAAAGTTCACTACTCCCTTCGTCCATAAAATAATGCAATTCTCACTTACCGAGAAGTCAAACAATTTCAACTTTGATCAAATTTATATAAAACTAGCAATTAGACCCGTTCGTTGTCACGGATAAAAGCCTTATATGTTGCTAGAGTCAAATACTTCTTGTGATTTTAAAAGGATCACAAGTTTTGCTTTTTAAAATCTAAATTACAGTTCAAATAAAAACAAAGATGACCACGTACCGAATTGCTCTAAACCCGGCCAACACACTAAGTCGGAGCCAGCCAGACGCGAGTACGCGACAGGCACCACCAGCAAGGTGTGGAGTGGAGGCAAAGGCGTGTCGCGTGCGGAGCGCTGCTGCTGCCATCGTTGCGTGCGTGTCAGGCCGTCAGGCAACGCGCATCAACCTTAATTTCCTCTATATCCTCTGCTCACACGGCTCGTTCCCGTTTTTCGTTTATCTGGTGCTCTCTCCCTCAAGCATGTGGCATGTGCGATGGTAAGCACCGGGTACATGTGTCGTCCATCTTTTCTCTTGATTTCTCATTGAATTTCCGAGCTTTTATCTTGATTTTTGAATGAATTTCAATTATTCATGGTGCAGTTTCGGTTGTTGTCTCTCACTCTCTCTTTCCCCTGATCTTTCTTTTCTAGATTTATTATCTGCCCCTTGTGTGCTCGGCGGGTGCCGCATGCATCAACAAGACAAATGAATTGATTTGGGCCGTTCACTGTTACGCATACGCATAGGAACGGGACGTAAGGAGTCCATGCATAGGAGAAGCAGGAGTCTGTGCCTGTCGTGGGCGGGCGCGCTGCTGCCTCCTATGTCGAGTTCGATTCGAATTCTTTGGAGATAAGTGCTTGCAGGTGATTTTTAAAGATATCAAAGCTTTATTGCAAAATTATGACGGACCGCAGAATCAGCCATTTGCTAGATACCGCGGAAGCAATTCTTGCTTTATAATTAGTACAAAATAGTACTAACATTTGTGTCTCTAAATAAACTTAGTATAAAAATTTATTATATGATTAATCTAATGATACTTATTTTATTATTATAAATATTAGTAACCTTTCATATAAATGTGGTCACATCTAAAAGTTTTTGACTTCTCGAGATGTGAGAATTGCATTCTTTCTGGGATGGAGGGAGTATGTAAAAAGAAGATTACCATCACATCAAAATGTCGGCACATGCACGGAGTACTAAATACTGATGAAATCAAAAACTAATTACACAGTTTTGTTGTACTCTAAGAGACGAATATTTTGAGCCTAATTAATCAATTTTTAGACAATTTTTCATAATACAAACAAAATGCTACAGTGATGCATTTATGGTGAGGTGATCCAAAACCCCCAAATTTACCCCCCTATTTTGCATCTAAACAAGGCCTTACGTAATCTTCATATGACTTGGTAGTGTGTTTCTGGCTATAAAGGGTGACTACCGAGTCCAATGGTGGGGCTTCTCATGCAGAGGAAACAGTTCGAGCCATCCGCGCGAGGGGCGCAACATGCTCGCCCGAGGCCATGAGCCGCCCGCACGAGGGGTGCGGCGAGGGGCGGACCCAGAAACGCACTACATCATGGGCTGATCAAGTGTTAACACAAGATCAGTGATTGAAACCTTTAATATCACTAGCTAAAATTTGCATATTTTTTGCAATTGTAAACCCGGGCTACAGCCTGGGCAGCCCAGGGTGCAGATCCACCACTGGGTGTGTAGGTTCTAGGTTTGGGCTGCCCAACGGATCACGACCCGGTTGGGAAAGTGGACGCACAGAGCCTTTCTACATGGGGACGTGGGCGTGGCTGGCGGCTGTGCTGGAGATGGAGCGGAAGCCGCTATGATTTGAGGCAAGACGGAATTAGTTTTGGGAAGAATAACGCCGCTGCAGTCTTGAGTAGTAGAGGGGTAAAATGGTCCTTTCGATAGAAAATGTATCCATGGGTTCATAGGTAAAATATAATGACACTGACATTAAGAGGATAGAAAATTATAACTGGGTAGCAAGCATTGAGGGGATGGATTATATGGCAGCGAGAACGACTAGTGCGGCGGATGAGGACACCAACACCAACGATACATCCTACACCAACTGCTTCGCCAACACCACTTGGAACATACTCCATTTTGAATGTGCAAGTACTTCATGGAAATCTTATGAAGTCTATTTTCTAACAGATCTGACCTCACATCCATATCATTTCGGAGTCGGTCACAATCGTCATTTTTGTACGGAGATATTTTCAGCCTATGATACCGCGTCATCTTATTTTGACCCAATGGGCCGTGTATTATCATATCTTGAGTCGATCTATGGATGGGTCCTACGTTTGGAGCACGACCCTAGCAACCATGTGGTCGTTCTACCATGTTCAAATACTCCTCAGCCACCGCCAAGAACACTTGACTTTTGTTAGATGCAAGTTTAGCTTTCGCTACTTCCTTGTAAGCGCCCGTGTGGAAGTTGCTACCCCGTCTTCTTGTTTTTGGAACCCCACCATAGTTGAGATTCAGTTTGAGACCTTTATCTACATCTCGTAATTCAGTAATTGTTTTACTTGTTCTTGCTAGTTCTTCGATTGCTTACAGGACGAGTGCCCTAGTGGCCGGCGATGCACACCGCAAGATTGCGTTGACCTTCGGAGGTGGTGTATCGGTTGCTAAGATGCATCATCTTTGGATGGTCGAGTTATCAGCTGGTCTCTCATCAAAAGATATGGCTTCAACCCTAATTGGTCTTTATCAGGGGGTCGGTGGCAACACCCTAGGGTTGTTTGACGATGCTCAAGTGCTCCTGCATTGATCCTCGGGGGTTCGCTTGTGTTTTACACGCATCACATCTTCCCGACTAGGGTGCCACGACAACAATTTGGCACGGAGCACGCGCGCGGGGGGGGGG
>OAMR01000595.1:437191-456485 GCA_900205405.1 Echinochloa crus-galli
TGAGAGCCAGACTATGGGGATCAGTCGGGTTCTCAATCTTGGCTCTAGCCATCGTATCAATCTCTGAGGACTTGAGCTTGGAGAACAACCCATTAACTGTGAGCGTCCCATAACCATCTGACTCCATAATCGCCTCAACCATCGCACCCCACACAGATCTATCCAAGCAGTGCAAGAGCTTCAAAGCTCTATCATGATCTGAGTAAGGGAGGACGGCGATATTGGCTTGCATGTTGTTCACTATCATGGTAAACCTCTGAAACATGACATCAATTGACTCACCGGGCAAATGAGTGAAATTCTCATACTCCCTCTGGTAAGTCCAAAAGAGCCTAGCCTTAACCGCACCATCACCACCATTGGCAACATTCAACTTTTGCCAAATCTGACAAGCAAGATGCTCTTCGATGACATGATTGAATTCATCCTCGTCAAGTGCTTTAAACAAGTAATCAACGGCTTTTGCATTTGACTCAAACTTGTCCTTAGCCTCCTAGAGCACTCTCATAGAAGGGATGGTATAGGTAGTATTAAGAGTGATATCCCATAGCAATTGTCCCTTGCCATGGAGAAAAGCTCCCATCCAAACCGACCATATCCGGTAATTCTTCCCATTGAAGAGAGGAGGACCCGAACCCTTTCCTGAGTACACCATATTTGGATCCTAAGACCCGTTAGAATCACAAAGATCCGTAACCGTCTCTGATACCAATTGAAGGATCGAAATGATGACCAGAGAGGGGGGAGTGAATGGGAGCCGATAAAAATTTCTCTTGAAAGAGTAAATCCGGCCTATGTCCCAAAATCACTGCCAATCGTGTCCAACTCCCTTCCTTGCCAAAACCACGAAGCCACTGGAGTGCTTCTGGTCCTAGGAACAAGATCCAACCAGCACAACTCACAGAACACAGCGGAAACAAGCACTTCAACGCTCAAGGCAGCACACAGGCCAAAAGCGGTCAGACCGGTTAAGAGAACCGGTCAGACCGGTTTCGCCCAGACGAACCCAAGTCCAAGCTTACTGCCCCAAGCGAACTCAAAGCACTCCAACACAGCAACCAGGGCAACTCCAACTCAAACCACAGCTAGAGACTCAGAGAACAACAAATCTCAGCTCAAGCACCAGAACCGGTCAGACCAGTTTCCCAAACCGGTCAGACCGGTTTGCCCAGACAGAACAAGAACAAAACTGCCCACGAGGAAATTCAAACATCTGCATGTGCCACACGGTGACACAGCTCTTCCGCGAGCTCGGGGTGAACGCGACGGTGGTGGAGTTGGACGAGGACCCGCGGGGAAAGGAGATGGAGAAGGCACTGGCGAGGCTGCTGGGTCGCAGCCCCGGTGTGCCAGCAGTGTTCATCGGCGGCAGGCTCGCCGGCTCCACGGACAAGATCATGTCGCTCCACCTCAGCGGCAACCTCGTCCCTCTGCTGCGCAATGCGGGGGCACTCTGGGTGTAGCGCGTAGCCTTGTCCTCTAAGTCAGCAAAAAATAACTACTTCTATAATGATGTTATGTCGGGACAAATTGAGGGCTCCAAATATTTTGTAAGGGCACCTGATTATATATAATTTGAGGAGTGATGGTATTTCCTCCCTGAAATGCACATGTGACCGACGAGATCTCTGAAGCTTGCAGGAAAGCTAGCTCAATGTTCTATATCGATCTTGCTCTTCGGTAGAAAGTGCTGGCTGAATTCGGGGCCTAGATCAGACCATCCTAGCTCTACATTTCACAAAGGCGGGAAATTTCTAACTCATCATTAGTGGCCTCTCATTTCTAATGTTGGCATCCTCACAGGAACAAAGCACGTACTAATTAGTCGGAACTCGGAAGTAATATAAGGCATCGCACAAGGTCAATAAACTTGACAAGACTTGCATGGTGTGGCAAATACGATACTACCTTATTTTGCCAGAGTACATCAATGACACACACTCTTTAACCACACATATATACATGCACATAAAAGGCCTCATGTAACGCATGGTACAGAATTGCTAACCTCTATCATTATGAAAAACAATTTAAAGTAACCCTTAAATGTGCACAGTTACTCACCTCTCATTTTACTGAAAATAATCTAAAGTAGCCTACTAATATCTATCTCTGTTGCCAGCATCCTCTATTATGATGAAAAATATCATAAAGTACCCATATATATAATCCTCCAGTGTTCATATAAGGACCTGTTTGTTTCAGATGCAGCTTTTGGAGCTTGGCTTTTGGTTTTAAAAAAGTCAATACTAGCTTTTACCGTATGTTTTTAGCTTTTTGAGCTCAGCAAGCTAAAAAAAAGCTCACAAAACTGAGCTTTTCAGTTTCCCATATAAATTCCGTTTTTTCTAAGCTTTTGACTTTCCAAAAACTGCGTGAGAAGTTCATTGTTTGTTTGAGCTTCTGGCTTTTCAGGCTATCTGCACACAAGCTCAAACAAACATGCCCAAAATTATCCACTTAAACCCCCCCATAATTTACACCTAAATTACCACCTTCTATCGCTAGAAAACATTCCATATTACTCATCTCTATCAAAATTACCAACATCCACTATTATGAAAAAATAACAAAGTGTACCCCTATATCCGTTCCTTTAAATGACCCATAACACTACAAGAAACTATTTAATCCATGACGGATTTTTCGTGACGTTTTCAGAGAACGTCACTAATTCACAATTGTGGATACCAAGCCCAAAAACTACCGGTGTCTACCGCTATCAATATACAGAATCCTCCAAAGGCCGAATCCAGCTTTATAGTTAAGCATAAAGATACTGTGATTACCAATTTACAATACAAGCCGCACGATGAGCAGCAACCAACAGATCCTTAAAAGGACCCTCTAGGCCACGCGCCCGAAAAAGGTAGAGCCTCCTAGAGACGAACAAACTAAAGGGTCAGGCGACCTAAGCAACATCTATCAGACCCGATCATCTGTGGAACCTACAACTCCAACACCAACGGCTACAGGAAGAACTCCAAACAACGCTTTCAGGAAGGCAAAGACACAACAGTGCCAACGTTTGATTTTCATCACGGAGAGCTTACAGGAACCGCCGTCGAACGAGAATATACAGAATCCTAAATCAAAGAAAACATACAAGTTGCATGCTACCATGTACACCAAGTATATGTGCATGCATGAGTTCGAAATATATATGCCATATTTTTAAAATCATAAAGCAAATTTTTTGAACTAATCACATACTAATAAAACAAACAATTTATTCTAAATAATATTTTAACTCTTTGATAGTAAATTAATAGTTACTATTTAGAGAAATTTATATATTTGATCAAAGCATTATAACGTATCAGCATTCATATATATTTTAATTGTAAGCACTCATTTTATGTAAAAATAAAGTATACTATATACATTACTTATATAGTTTGTTGATAGAGGGAACTCAACACCTTGAGCGCTGTTGTGTAGGCTAAAACGACATTTACTCTATTGTAGTAACTAAAATTTCTCTTTAGGACCTAGAATGATTTTTCCAAATACTGGAATTTTGAATAACAAATTTAATGATTTTCATGGGTACTGCAGCTCGGCTAACAGAAAATCCATCTTGTCAAAATAGAATACGAATACAGGGACCATGACTTGCAGCAAAATATGTGGACAATGGATACAAATAGGGCATATGAATTCATTTGATGGTTCATTTAAATTTGTCTCCTCGTTCAGGACGCGACTTGAGTGCAACAAACCTAGCCATGGAACCCACCCCCGCCCCATCCAACACAACAGCAAACCCTCCCCAATCTAGGGTTAGCGCCGCCGCCACCCCTCCCTCCCTCTCCTCCAGCCTCGCCGCCGCCGGAGCTGGTCACCGGAAGTCCGGGGGCAGCTATGAGGGCGGCGGCATGGCCAAATCGCTGGATCTGGGGCGGCTCGCCCGGTCTGCCGGCAGCTGCCGGGGAAGGTGGCCAGGGGTGGCTCTTCGCCTCGCCGCCGTAGGTGGCCGAGGGTGCGGGGATCTCCATTTTTTCTACTGCTCCCTTGTAACCGCATATGCAGGTACTGGTGAAAACCCTGCTCGATCTTTGATCTGCCGGCGATGACGGTGCTATTGCATCGTTTTCCTTGATGAAGGCCTCGTCGTATGGACCTGACCATCCAGAGATTTGCCCGGTGAAAACCGAAGAACTAGCTAGCTGGTTTAGGCGGCGGCGGCAATTGATGTCGTTTCTCTCTTGGGGGCGTCGCTTTTTGGAATTCTTGGATTAGCGGTACTGGTTTGACAGCAGGTTATTTGGAGTTGTGGGTGCGACCGACTAAGTGCGGCATCTATGTGACAGAGATTATCAAGCAGCTCATTCCGATGTCACAAGTTTCTAAGTAGACTAGCGAGGTGAAGATGAGGTGTTAGATGAAGGCAAAGCAAGTTTAAAGTAAGGACTTAGAAAAGTTGTGAAACTTAGTTTTTCTAGCTTTTTAGTCCTTTAGCTTTTTTCTTGTCTGTTTGTTCCTCATTTTGAGGTATTGAGTCTAAGAACTCTTGTAACTTTTGGCTGTATATATCCATGTGTGGATATAGAGGCCGGATTATTTCCAATATCTAAAAAAACAAACCTAGCCTTTACCAGATTCGACGCTTGTCAGATTATGTGACAAATGTCACAGCGACAATCACCTATGCCTGGTTCAGGACGTATCGAGTTAGATTCTAGACAGATAAGGTAATTAAAATATATAACTAGTAGTCAGATCCATCACGTACTACTTCTGAGAAACATTTTCTAAGATTACTTTATGATTTATAATTCCATTTGCAAAAGACTGATCCACAATCAAGAATGGACCAGTTGAAGAGAACCATCCACCACCCCTATGCGCTTGCATTCTCAGAATTATATTCAATATCACTGTACAACACTTCTGTAAATCTTCACATGCAACTCACCCATTACTCTACGTCGCCGTGATTTTGAAGAGATATCTTGATGGCACTTCCTTTATTTTACTGCAACTATACAGATCTTAGGTTCAAAGAAGCTATCATCTGGAATTGTTCTTGTTCGAGACCTACGCATATATGCTTTGTGAATTGTCCCATCTATCAAGGTTAGGCCACCGAAGTATCCCCTACCTCTTCACTCCCTCAAAAGACATGCCCAGAGATATTGCTCGATTGTAGTCATAGATGCAAAGAATATAGAATAAAATCAGATAAATGTAAAATGAAAAGTAGAAATAAAAAACACTCAACATTATTCCCTTGTTTTTCCCTTTGACTTTTGTTTAGGTCAATTCAATGTCTGCTTAAACAATTTGTTGTGATACCCGGTAGTCTGTGACTTTTTTTGACACCAGGTGGCACTTCTATCTCTGTTTTTCAGCAGTTGACATTCGAGGTACATCTATGAATGTGATATAAATTAAAGATTGCATTTGATGTGAGAATCTGCTTAAAAGGATTGATGATTTGGTGATACTCAGTGAGAGAACAGTGTTGCATTGATACCTGCAAGGCTACTAAAAAAGAACATGTCTGATGATGCCAGGGAGGGACTATGGATATTGCAATGCTTAGTTCGTACAAGACAAGCATGACATATTTCTCAAGGATGTAGGCAAAACAAAATTTGACATATTAAAGGAAGGAGTTTGACGCATGATGGGTCCAGGAGGTTGACTGGGGGACCCTAGTGTCGTCATCGGGGGTGTTTAGTTTCTGAAAAAAAGGGTGAAAGGAAGGGGTGAAAAAGTCACATCGGACACTGTAGTGCATTGTAGCACTTTTCGTTTGTTTGTGGTAAACATTGTCCTACCATGACCTAACTAGGCTCGAAAAATTCGTCTCGCCGTGTACATCAAAGCCATGCAACTAGGTGGTCCATGCATGAGGAGAGAGATTTGATGTGATAGGTGAAAAAGTTTGTAGAGGGAGAGTTTGGGAAGTAAACACGGCCATCATATAGTGGAAACCGGCCCTAGCATCACGCTGCCGCGCTTCCCTCAGGTCAGGCTGCTGGTTGCTTCCGGAGCGTGCCATGAAGTCCGTGTGGGTGAAATGAAGGCAACAGCCGGGCTATTCGACCAGCTTCTTCTTCCCTGCGTGCACTCATGCGGCGGAGTGGGGGCGTAGCTTGCTTGTTGGAGACTTGGGGAAAGGAGCCAAAGAGCCCCGTTGCCAGCTGATCGTGGATGGCTATGCGGCTACTTCTGATGGCAGTGTGTTTGGAAACTTCCATATCTCGGTCCAAAGGCTCAATTTACCTTGTCATCTAGCTATTCGATCATGGAACCATTTACTCAGACGATTTGTCCTAGTTTCACACCCCGCGCGCGCATGTGTTCAGGCACGTGCTTTATTTGGTTAGCTCGCGAGTGGGATGGTATGCATGTCTAGAGATGGTTTTCGGTTGATTCTTAGATTGAGTTCGTAACCAATTCCAGTTAGCCAGCAAGATTGGGAGGCATGCGCACATATGTCGTTTCCTTCTTGGAGAGGCTTGACTTTAGAAGATCCCTAGTTCAACTATATTGCACATATGTCGTTATACTTCAATAATCATAGGTTGCATTGCCTGCTTCCTAGCTAGGCAGAGGTCGGGACTAGTCTTTTAAAGCTATATTGATGTATCAATTTGGTGTAATTGTCTGAGATCATTAAAGCACCTCTATTAAAAAGCATAGCAGGCAAAGTAAGTTTGTTTATGAAATGCAGGAACTCACTTAATGCAACAGTGAAGAGTCAGTCCTGACATGTAACATGTTAGGTGCTTTGTGTCACAGGTATTGCCGTTGCTGCATGCAACAGTAAACCTTTTTTGTTCTGTTGCTTTCTTAATGTGTATTTAGTTCCATTGTTTCCATATTTGAACATTGCATATGGATGTATAATATCAAGTCATTTAGTTTGAGAAAAGTTATTTCAATTACTCCCTCCGTTCTGAAAAAACTGACGTTTAGGACAGCGACACGGTCTCCAAAACACAATCTTGACCTCTTGTTATTATAAAAATATTTATCAAAGAGTGATATATGTATACTTTTATGAAAGTACTTTTCAAGACAAATCTATTCATATAGTTTTCATATTTGTAAACTCAACAATTTAAAAGTTATTGATGATTTATATTCTCAATGTTTGACCCAAACCTTGTTCTAAACGTCAGTTTTTCAGAACGGAGGGAGTACTCATTACAACTTTCGAGGAAAAAAAACATATTCCCAACTCTGCTAAAAATCAACTTAAATGTTACCAGCGATTTGACCAAGTACAAACATGGCTTCAGAACTCTTAATCACTCCCTACTCTATGCCTCCGTCCCCCGTGTACAACCTTACTAACTAAGAAGAAATTTTCTTTTCCTAACCCATGATCTGGACACATACTTTATTCTACAAGTGATTTGACCGAAGCAGGGGAATGTCGATCTTTCCGTTAAAGATTCTTGAAATTTCTCCACTATAGAATCGATCTCCAATTTTGAGTAGCACTCGTGCCTGTAAATATCAACCCCCATGTGTTACATGGTTCCATTTTTCCTAGTAGCAAGTTACAAGCTGCCACATATCGGATCTCTTGATACCCACTTTGCCTGGAATCCCTACCCTCTTTCAGATGCTCCTTATCCATACAAAATGCCACCTCTAATAGGCCAGATAGCAAAAAACTTTAAATTAGAAAAGGCGACTTCGGAGCGCGGCATCGCATACTTCTCCATGCATGTCTGATGAGGTGTGGGGGTTTGCTTTGGTTATTAGATGCTGAACATACAGGATAAGAACTGGTTGAGGACATCCATATGTATGATATGCTATTGAATAGTGCCTCTGTATGGAATCAGTCTTGTCCATGCTGACTTGGCTTGACGCCGACCTGATTCTTGGGTTGGCCACGTATGTAAGACTAGGCAACTGTGGTATATTGGCGGCCGTCATCAAGCTCGCTGACGTTACGAATCCGTAGGGTGATCTTATTTGAATGTGAAGAAACTGAGGTCAACTTAAAAAATGGCATCAGCTTTAGTAAATTCTAACAATTTTACATCAAGTATCACCAGCTGGCTGTAAGACGTCAAACAGTTCAATTTCGAAAGAATTTTAAATCCGTTCCAGGCTCCACATACATATTCCAAAAAGCATACTTAGCTAGTAGTCAAAGATCCAAGTACTGCATGTCAAATATGCATTCGGATCATTTTTTAAAAATATTTTCTCTGGTTTACTCCAAAAACGAAGCCATCATCCTATCAACTAGTTATGACCTAGTCTTCTACTCCATCTGCCTGAGTGTCCTACTAAGTCAAACCGTCTTAATTTTAACAAAATTTATATAAAAAGATAAAAACATTCATGATATCAAATTGACAAGTTTATGTATCCATTTGCATGGTTTGCAACTTCTAGGACAAAAGTGATATAATCGCATAAGTTGTATGGTGGGTGCAATTTACTCAAATTATTTGTCTTAAGGCAAAGCTGGAATAATACTTTATTTGAGATGGACGAAGTACTCTAATAAGACAACTATTGATCTTGTCAAAAGATATATTTATTTGTTTAAGCTCTTGTGTTTATTTTTCTGTAAATTTGAGTCTTCTGATTTTTCGAATTTAAGTATTCAACATGGTATTCCATAACTAGTTCTTGAATCTTCTACAGAGCTCACTCAACTCACATATCTAAGAAGACTATAGATGGCCATGATCTCACCAGAATCTCTCTCTCTCTCTCTCTCTCTCTCTCTCTCTCTTCTGACTTATCGAATGGGATAGCAGAGAACTACAAAAAGCAAGAGCCACAAACCTTATCAACATATGCATGGACGACCATATCCGGTATCAGGTTACTTCACATCAGTTGCCGTCTAAATATTCCATATTCCACACTGACCCGATCTGTGGTGTCGCAAGAAAGAGCTTGGCCTTTATCCAGGCACACCGGTATTACCTTTCGCCAGTCAGATAGATCGCTGCAAAATCCTCTCTTGCCAATACACATGTCCACGCCTATATAAATCAGTCTGCCTTCACCAATTCTAAGCAAGTAAGCAAGCACAACCACTCAATTCAAAGCATCTTTCAAGGAGCTCTAGCTTCTAGCTCGCCTACATTTTTCTCTCCACAGTTCTTTCAAGTAGGAGTTCCTTTTCGCCAAGAAGATCACCTGATTCATCAATGGACCGGGTGACGAAGCTGGCTTCTCAGCGTGCGGTGGTGATCTTCAGCATGAGCTCCTGCTGCATGTGCCACACGGTGACGCGCCTTTTCCGCGAGCTCGGGGTGAACCCGACGGTAGTGGAGCTGGACGAGGAGCCCAGGGGGAAGGAGATGGAGAAGGCGCTGGCGAGGCTGCTGGGCCGCAGCCCGGCAGTGCCGGCGGTGTTCATCGGTGGCAGGCTCGTCGGCTCCACCGACAAGGTCATGTCGCTTCACCTTGGCGGCAACCTCGTCCCGCTGCTGCGCAATGCCGGCGCGCTCTGGGTGTAGGCTACCGCCGGATGAAGTCATCAGATAGACCGGAAAATAATGTGTGTTTTATCAGGGGATGGAGGAGAGAGTAACTATGCAGGCCTTTTTTCTGCACTGTAATAACCTAATAGAGGGGTGAGTGTTGGATCAGGGTCTTCCGTGCTTTTCGAAATGGAGGGTCTTTGGTGCTGTAATGATGCATATTGACACGTATATGATATATATGTACTACGTACTTCTTTTCTGTTGTCGTCCGTATCAGAAGTTTTATAAGAGTCATTTCGCAAAAAAAAAAAGTTATGTAAGAGTCAGGAGTAAAAGTGTTGAACTGTGGCAAGTAGTATGAAACTGCTGAGAAAAAAAACTATTTGAGGACGAGGCCTCCATGGATCACCTCATCACCCAGCCTGTGCTGCTGATCTCCCTTCGTTTCCTCCATGCCATGTGCCCTCTGATCAGGATCCTCAACCAGGTTGCATCTTTGAATCAAAGGTACATCTCTCTTTGGATCGCCTGTGACCTCTCCCTCCCCCAATGACAGTTCCAGTTTCTGACTTACTGCCTCCTTCCCACGCTCCAAAATCAAGGTCGGTGAAGATTGTTCCCATCGACTTACAATCATGTCTTGGTAGTTTTTGTTAGATTAATTGGGATATATACACCGGATATATACACGATGGAGCATCTACGTTGGGCCATAAGTCGTCTTCCACGAGGACTTGGAGTTCGGTTCCAAGTCAGCGGATAGCCCTTCACAAAAATGCTCATATCTCCACTACACCATCCAATGGAGGTGTTCTTTGATGCTTTGGAAAGCTAAGGACGAGAGCTTTCTTTTGGCCCTAGTCCAAGCTCCATAAGCCTCATAGATCATTATGGACGAAACAAGGTGTTGTGTCAACAGAGTTGGGCCAACTTAGGCTTTGTAATTCTGTCAGCGTTAGCCCATGTTGTGGGCCCTCCTAGGTCACCCCTAATCCTAGAACGCCCCCTTTAGGGTATAAACTCAGTAGCCACCGTCTTTGAGACTTGGGTTTTGTTTAGTTCAAGCTTTCCTTCGAGAAACATATTGAATTCATTGATGTGGAAAGAAGTCCTTTTACTATGATCCTAGGCCCATGTTCTTGTTCTTCTAGATTGTGTCGATTAGTCCTTTCGTGATAAGAGCTTGAACTTCATATTTGCTTTCACTTCATTCATACTTGCAATTTCATATTTTCTTTATTTTTCTTACTTTTTCTTATGTTCTTGATTCGCATGCAAAGAAAGCTTTCATGGATAGGTCAATCGTGTGTGCATGGTTGATAACCAGCGGAGCAGTGGTGTTGCGATTGCAGGTGTTCTAATCTAAGTGATTAGAAGCTCGGATCATCAACATCGAGATCTCCACCAATCGACTTGTCATTACCTTATGAAAGATTGGGCTAATGCCTACATCAAGTGGTGAAAAATTTCAAAAATATTTTATGAGTTTTCAACCTGTCCTCGAAACCTTTTGTGCTCGTAATTTCGTTTTTAAATTTGCTTTGTTGACTTTGCATCCGTGGTCAAGCCTTGTAGTTGGTTTTGCGTGTTCGTAGTCATAGTTTAATCGCACATGTTGTTTGTGTTTGTGCTGCCAAGCCATCTCCACCTTTGTCGGAAAATAAGTTGAGCCATCACAAGATACCTTGCGTGAATCCCCATCCTGCAAGACCTAGACATGTTGCCTACTATGTCGGAGGCCCTGGCGTGAAACGGCCACAACTTTCTCATACGGACTCGAACCATGCAATATTTTTTGAAATCAGGCAGAAAAAATTTACAACCATTTATCCCTCCTATGTGGTTTGCCATCCTTAGATTTGCAAAAGTTGGCATGGAAGTAGGAGTGCTCGAGACCCTAAATTGTTGCACGCTCTTCAAATTATATGCTTGATTTTATACAGACCATATCTTGTCTCTGTTTGAGCTGAAACCTTTTTCTGTCCGGCTAATGTGCTCCTTGTTCATAGAAAAATATAAAAAATACTTAAACATAAAAAGGTTGCAAAAAACAACCGAAGGAAACGTAGGAAAAAAGAGAAAAATAATTATGTAAGACAGTGGTTGCTCGTTTTACGAGTTCTATCATGGCAACGTATGGGGTGCTTACAACCCAAATTCGACCACCAATACTCAGGAATAAAAGAGGTTATATGCAATATTCTATGTGCTTAGGTTTATTTCTAATAAAGTTCCACGAGTTTTGATGAGTTTCACTTGTGCAGGTACAACAACAAGAAATACGCGCTATAGGGGTCGGACAACACGACATGAAGCACAACCGGAGGCCGTCCACGTTAGCGATGACCAAACGGCAACCATGCATGACATGTGGGGACTGCCACCTCATCTCTGGGCCAGAAAGAAACGAAGTCCACCGAGAACAAGTAGCCCAGGAGGTCCACAAAGCAAAGGCGGTGCACGCGGGGCGTTCTGGGCTGGAAGCCAAGTTCGGCCCAACTCCCCAGTTCGAGTTCGACCGAACCGCCCCCACATGCCAAACCGCCTCCCAGGAGCGTATCTAGACCGTAGCAGGCAGAGGCGGTGCCATCCACGGTTCGGCCGAACTGGACAGTTCGGCCGAACCAAGGGGGTTCGCCCGAATCCGTAGGATTCGGCCGAACTGGCCGGGCACCGACTCCTCAATCCCTTAGCTGCTACTCTACCTCCACCGACCTGTCCAAGCTATAAATAGAGGAGTACTTCACTTGTATCAAACACACCACTTAGGAGCAAGTCTCCAATCACTCTCTTTCAAGATGTAGAGTTAGGCTAGTCTAGTTGGGAGTTAGAGTCAGGGTTGAGCTTCGCTCGGGGTTCCAGAGTCGTCTTCTGGAGTTCCAGTAAAGCTCTTATATCTTTCCATTTACTTTATGCAAGACTCTGAGCATTTAATATATTATCTTTTGCATTTACTTGAGTTATTTATTCTGTATTTATTTTGGGATAATTGTGGAATGTAGCTATTGTAGTCCGGCTCTATAAGTTCTCTCCTTAGTTCTTTATCTCAGATCGTTCCTCGATTCTGCTCAATGCTTGCGGTGAATTTTCACTGGGGTATTGACATGGTTGCTTTCTATTTCTAGTAGAGTAAGTAGTTGTCTAGTATAGGCGTGGTGCCCAGACTAGATGGTAACCTTGCTTTGTCCTCGAGGAAACGGAGGTGGTAGCCGTTAGGTGGTGGCAGCCCTATACGGCCTACGTAGCCCATCATGTTCGTCTCGGCCTATAGGATCCCCCAGTACGGAGTTGGTGGCACCCCTTCTCATCCCTTTCTGTGTGTCATAGGTTCTGTTGTCCCAATGCTGGGGTAATAGAACTAGGAAAAGAATCATAGATGCCTTTCTTCATACTAGCCGTAACCTTTGCTGGAGATATCTCAAGGCCAGTGGAAGTATATAGGAATACTCTCATGACTCATTGTCCTCCCACTAGCTAGATTGCTCTTATATCTATATCATTTATCCTGAACTTCTCCTTGTGTGTGTCAACCGCATATCACTCCTATCCTATCCTTTATCCCGCCTTGTTAGCCGGTACTTAGTTAGTAGTTACATCCTTGTCAATAGTCAATACCCTTTATCCAATGCTTCCCTGTAGAAATAAATACAAAATGCTACATCGGTATCCGTGCGCTTGCGGATTTATATCTGTATCGTAAGAACACCAATGAACACTCCTTGCACCATTACCGGGATTCACAATTCTGATAGTGGACCGTAAGAAGTGTCAACAATGACCTCCACAATAATCTGGTAACTTGAATAACGCATCTTTAACAACTGGATACTTTCATACGATGTCCAAAATAACATATCTGGAGACTTCTGGAACATGTACTAGAACTAAAATAAAGCTCTGATCCTTAACTTTCCAACACATCAAAGAACGTCTCAATTGGACCGGATATGGCCATTTTGGTGAAGGGTTACCGCTGACTCCGAATCGAACTCGAGATCCGTGTAGAAGACAACTTGTATCCCAACGTAGGTGCTCCACCATGTACTATCCGATGTATAGTTATCGTCGTCATAAACCATCTTAAATAAAAAATGTATGTACTATAAAATAGGAAAACATCCAGTGCCCTGGGCGGCATCTGCCCCCTGCACAGAGTGCGACGCGTTGGCATTGATTTGGAAATAAGGATTAGCAGGACCAAGGCATTAGTACTAACACACGTTGTGGGTCCCACAACAGCAGCCGCGGAGAGAGTCGTACACGCCAGGAACAGGCCAGGAGCGCACGTGATGGCCCCACGGGAGCCTTGTCTCTTCACGGAGGGGAAACGGCATGGCGCTGGGCGCACGCGCCTACTGCCTAGGCAACCTCCTCCGCGCGGGGCGAGCTGGAGCCATGCCTGGCCCGCGGCGGCAGCGGCGGCACACGGGGCTAGCGCGCAGAGCGTGGCGGCGGCCGCGCGCGGGGCGAGTTGCACGTCATTCCTGCCTGCAGCGGTGGCGGCACGTGGGACGGGCTACGAGCCGTGCCTGGCCCGTGGCGTGCGGCGGAGGGGCGAGCAAGGAAGTGCCCAGGGGGCCTACAACGGCGGTGGTGCGCGGGGCAAGCTGTGCGTCGTTCCTGCCTGCGGCGGCAGTGGCGCGTGTGTGCCCACCTCTCTCAAGATGGAGCTCCACGCCACCTACAGATCCATTCTTCACCCGGATGAATAAACATTTGTCCTCTACAGATCAATTCTTTTTGTTTTTTTTTTCTGAAGAAAGGAGAAGAGATTGGGTCGCAGATTCTTCTTGGTTGATTCTCTTTTTCTACTTTGTCTTTTCACATTGATAGTATATTTCTTTTTGACATTTTCTATCTGATTCTAAATTGTGACGGGTCAGATGTGATTCCAAATAGAAATAACATCTTGTGTAGTTTTGCATATTTCAAATTGTGGCAGTGGTTTTTTCACAAAAAATAGGATGTGATTCAAATAGAAATAACATCTTTTGTATATCTATAGATTTTGTTAATTTATTTTCAATAAAATGCACCGTGGGCACCTGAACTTGCAGCGCTGTGTCAAATAGGTCCATGAACTTAGAAACCAGACATCAAGCCCCTCGAACTTGCGAACCCGTTCACCCCAGGTCTAGCTCGGTTTTACTTGGCTTGCATGGCACTGTGCGGCCGGGATTTGCTATAGTGACCCCGGATTTGCTACGGTAACCGCGGTTTTTTTCGTTTTTCTAATTTATTTGGGTTGAATCTTTAAAAAATCATAACTCTTCGATACGACATCGGATGAAGATTATTTTTATATGAAAATTGTAGCCCTCGACAAGTTCTAAAACTTTCATTCACTCATTCTCGACGAGATTCTTGTAGTTTTGACATTAGAAGTTGTTAAGATGTCGATAAAACAGTCGCCACTGCATTCACTCTATCTGAAATAGGCTGGATCCAGTGGCGACTGTTTTATCGACATCTTAATAACTTCAAATGTAAAAACTCAAAACTACAAGAATCTAGATCGTTAAAAGTGTTAAAATTTTGGTATACAAGGTGTCTTCATTTGACAACAAATAAAAAATATATTAATTTTCTAATGCGACAAGCAACAGTACGCAATTATTATGTTGCTGTAATTTTATATAATTTTTTTGAGCACCTTAACATCGTCACAAAAAAAATTCAAAACTAGAAAGTTGTAGATCTCGTCGAGGGCTACAATTTTCTTATAAAAATCATCTTTATCCGATGTCGTATGGAAGAGTTATGATTTTTCAAAGATTCAACCGAAATAAATAAGAAAAGGGAAAAACAAAACCGTGGTTACTGTAGCAAATCCGGGGTCACTGTAGCAAATCCCGGCCACACAGTGCCATGCAAGCCATTCAAAACCGGACTGGACCTGGGGTGAACGGGTTCGCAAGTTCGAGGGGCTAGATGTCCAGTTTCTAAGTTCGTGGACCTATTTGACACAGCGCTGCAAGTTCAGGTGCCCATGGTGCATTTTACTCATTTATTCTTTTTGTAGAAAATGAAAGTGTTCTACATGCATGCAGTATCAAACAAAAACTTGTGTTAGTGGTTGCTGCATAGGGGCATCAGAACTTTTTGTCTGGACATGCATGAAGTGTTAGCATTAATCCTTTTGCCTTGCTAATCCAGTCCTATGTAACCATGCCCACGTGTCGCACACTGCACGGGGGAGCATGTGCCGCCGGGGGCAGGAAATCTGCTCTGCTATAAAATTTGAGATCTCATTGTTCACTACAACTTTGATATAGAACTACTCTACATCCAAGGTGTTCAATGAAAATTTGATACATTATAATGATTTTCTAGAAAATGTTATTGACTATAAATTTTTACGTCTTGTTGAGCTCTACAATTTTAGTATAAAGTTTATCTTCATCCGATATCATATGAAAAAGTTATGTGGCAGGCCATGCCATTATCCGCCCGAGAAATCATTTTTTGGAGCGGGTGGTGCCGTCACCTACACCTAAAAATTACTTCTACTGGCGGACGATGGTGACATGCCCATGGAAATGATGATTTCTAGGAGAGGGTCATCCCCATTGCCCGCCCCTAAAGATGACCACATTTCTAGGAATGGCTAATGCCATGGCCCGGCCCTTCAAAAGCTCCTCCAAGGGTGAGCCGGAAACTAGAGTAACCCTGCTCTTTTTATAGGAGTGGGTGACCTTTTTGGTCGCCCATGAAAAAAAACAGGGCCGCTTCTTTTTTTACATTGAAACAAGGTGTTTTGTCTCTCACTTTCTCTTAATCTTGTAGCTAGGGGCCAAGCCAAACATAGAATATAGGGGGAAAGCATATAGCTAATGGCTTACTAAAGGAACATTAAACCTAACTTTTACTAATTTGTAGGGTGGAATTAAAGGTACATTAGGGCTTATATCTTTACCCTACTTGTAGCCTAACATTATCTATTTTATTGTGAATCCCGCGATGGAAGTAGGCAAGTCCACGACGGTGGCTCACTCTGCACTCCTCCGAAAAATATTATGTAGTCCTTTCTTGAAAGAATACTATCATTAGTGTAATCTTTCAGATAGAGACATTGGACGGATCTTCCGTAAGGTAATGATAAGTCAATTAGTGGAGATCTCAACGTTGATGATATGCGCTTCTAATCACTCAGATTCGAATCCCAACAGCCGCTACACTACTCCGTTGGTTATCAGCCGTGCGCACACAATTGACCTAACCACGGAGACTTTCCCTACATGTGAATCGAGAACACAAGCAGGAAGGGTTAAGAACGCAATCTGGAATTATATGTATGAATGAAGCGAAATAAAATATGAAGTTCTAGTTCTTATAACAAAAGTAGTAAATGACATAGTCGACAATTGCAGTAATAGGGGTCCTGGATATCAGTAAAAGCACCTATCACCATAGTCACAAATAATCAATCTATTTCTTGAATGCAAACTAAAACTAAACTACTATCTTTTTATCCTAAAGGGGCTGTGATAGGGTCGGGGGCGACCAGGGGCAGCACCCGACAAAATTACATGGCCCAGGTTGTTCCAAATCTGGTGACATAGACCTTGTTTCGTCCACTCAGAATGATCTACAAGGCTTTTGGTGCTTGGAACACAAACAAAAGAAAGCTCTCGTCCTTAGCTTTTGAATGCATCAAAGAGAACACCTCATTTGAACGTCATATGAAGGAGATATGTCTATTTTATGAAGGGTTGTCTGCTGACTTCGAACCAAACTCGAGGCGATTGTTGAAGATGACTTGTAGCTCGACGTAGATGTCCCATCGTGTACATATCCCATGTAGATATGTACTAATAACCCTCCCCATCTTGAATTGAAGTCGCCCTTGACTCCACATATGCATCACCAAAGATGAAATCCACTCCCTGCAAAAGATTAGGGACAACACCATGCAATATGTAAGGTGGAGCAATATGTTTACAAACACTTTCATGGATCATCATAATATTATCATTAAAACAAGATCATCATTAGAAACATCTGATTTAATAGCAAAAAAAGTATGAACCTTCAGATTAATTATATCCTTATGCATTGTGGAAGTTTGAGCATGTAGAGTTTTATTGTTATCAGCAAGTTTTTTTTTCTCAAAGTTGACCCTTTTAGCATGTGACAAAGGTTTGTAAAACAATATTCTTTCCATTGTGAATGATAGTATATGTATTACTATGACAATGATGGGTAGCATCTATGTCATATTACTAAGGATGACTTAACAAAAATGAACAAGCTTGTATAGGCACGACATCAAAATCAAGATAATCATGATACAAGTCAATGGAAAAAATGCACTCTAACTGATTGTGTTACCTTGATCTTACCACTATTGTTAAGCTGCTCATGTTTGTATGGATGATCAAGCGCACGGGTAGCTAAACCAAACTTCTTGACCAAATTATTGCACGAACACGACAATTGTTGATGACGAGAAAAACAAACTGAAAAGGTGTTGACGTTGCTGCTTCTTAGGTAGCTCTGCTTGACACTTAATACACGTTGAACAATAAGAGATGGATAACTTAAAGTCGCCTCAATGCTATCAATCACCATTCTTTTACCTTTGCTCTCCGATGCTTGGTCATCTGCAAGAAGGTTTGCTGCAACTATATGTTCAACACCTAAGGTTCGGTCTTTGACTTAGCAAAATATAAGATGCAAGTATGCCTTCATGCATTGTCCCTGAGCCACACAAAAGCTTTGTTAGATATTAGGATGAAGGAAGGCACAAGCCTTTGGTGAGGATTCAAATACCACTTGAGTGATTGAGTGTGTCAATTCAGGAACAAATTTAGATTTTCAAAATTGTGGAAAAACTCCGAAATGAGATCCTGAAAAGAGTAGGAGTGGAATAAAACTGAGTTAAACTGTACTACCTCTCAACCCCCAAGACAACCTCATAGGTAAAAAGTAAGGGTGAAAATGGTACGGATATTTCCCGACCGTATCCGAGTTCTTGTATTCGTTTGGAGGGGTTTATATCTGTCCGAATCCGAATTCGGATAGTTAGTATCCGATACCGATCCAAATCCGAATACAAAAAGTTGGATATTTAGAATGTCGATATCCATCCCTATCTTATCCGACACAAGTGGACCCTATCTGTATCCGATCCGAATCCGAGAGAAAAAAATATTTGATCCGTATCCGGTGGCATCCGTCCGTATTCGATCCGTTTTCATCCTTAGTAAAAAGGGTAAGTTAATACTTTGCCAATGATCTGAGTATTTTGGAGTATTAGTTCTTTATAAAGATTACGTGCATGATACTGACATTGTAGCAACTCCTGGTCCGCTGAGCCTAAGTTTTTATCTTTGCTCGAGTACGAGCAAAGATCTAAGCTTTGGGAGCTTGTTGGCGGTCGTTACATCCCATTTTTCACCACCTATACTCGGGAATAAAAGAGGTTATATGTGCCATTCCTTGCATCTAAGATTATTTTTAATAAAGTTCCACGAGTCTTAGTGTGCATCACTTGTGCAGCTACAATAACAAGAAATGCGTGCTATAGGGGTCGGAATTGACCGATTCGGCTGAACGACACTGTCGGTGCCGAGATTGGCCGACCAACCTCAGCGCCTAACAGAATGCGCTGTGTCCCGTCCCTCACCGGTTGATGCAAGAGCTAGCACAATGACGCGACGACGGACAACTTCCACAGATAGAACGCACGCACACTCACCACGATATTGGCACTCCGCCTCAATCACCCATTCGCCCAGGGACTTGGAGACTTCTCCTCCTCTCCCGCTAAGCTTGTAGCCCCCCCACTACGAGCACCCCGGTGCAAGATAGTATAGTGCCAAGAGCACACCTTGCTGGACGTACGGCCCCGAGGCCGGAACCAGGATAAA
>OAMR01000595.1:501663-512101 GCA_900205405.1 Echinochloa crus-galli
AGCGGCGGCGCGGGCGTGCCCCGGCAGCGGGCGCGAGGCTTTTTTTTTATTTTGTAAATTGGTTTGCAGGGGCGGGTGAGGGCATGTCCTTCACCTGAAAAATTTGCAGCAACGGGCGTCCGTCCGCCCCTGCAAACAGCTATTTTTAGCTGCGAAAAGCAGGAGCGGGCGGGGCGCCCGCCCCTACAAATGTTATTTCCAGCCACGGGCCATCCCCTCACCAGCGGCTACAAATTGATTCAAAAAACAAAAAAAAGGGCGCCCGCTTGCCGCGGCCGCGGCCGCCGCACGCGTGGCCCGGCAGCTCCGCCGCCGTGGTGCGGCTGCTCGCCGCCGGCTTGCCACTCCGCCGCCCTCATGCGCCCGCTCGGCGCCGGTTAGCCACTTCGCCGCCGCGGCCGCCCGCACATGACCGCCGCACACGTGCGCTCGCTCGGCACCCAGCGCCGCTTCGCCGCCGCGGCCGCCCACTGGCCACATCCTCGAGGTCGCCGCCGGGGGTCACCAGACTCACCGCGTTCCTGGCCGGGGCAGGTCGTCGGCGGCAGCGTGGCCGGCGCGCTCATCGCTGCCGGGCCTGCGGTCGTCGTGGCCGCGTCGTTCAGCAACGTCGCCTACGAGATGCTGCCGCCCGAGGAAGGAGACGACGTGCCCCCTCCGGTGCCGCTGGGGAGCGACCAGCCCGGCGTGCTTCCGCTCTTCAACCTGCAGATGGGAGGGAGATAGAGAGAGGAGGGGGAGAGAAGTGGCGCTGGTGGAAAGGATAAGGAGAGTGGCTTGATTTTTTTGAAGTGTTGGAGCTGCCGACAGCATTTGTAGCTGCGGGTGAGCTCACCGTCCGAGCGTGAAAAATTGTTTTTGAAGTGCTGTAGCTCTGTGGGATATGGGTACCCCTGGGCCCACTGTCAGACCAGACCACCGCGGCCAAGGCCCAACTCTGACAGGCCCATGAGCCGACCCCTACGCGGCCCATACGGGCTCCCTGACTTGATGGACAAGATAATGAAGACCCGGCGGGCGGCTCATCCGGATATCCAGGGATATTCCAGTTGTAACCGACCCGGATTAGAGTTCTGGTCGGAGTCAAGTAGGTTTAGATGGAAACCAACTTGTAAACCCTAGCCCGCTACCCTATAAAAAGCGGCCTAGGGTACCCTCAACGAGGACAAGGCAAGATCACGCATCTCATCCTGTAAACCATACGCTCGCCCAAGCTCCCTGAAGCACGGTCAAATACCCAGCAATACAAACGACGCCACCGACACAGCACGTAGGGTATTATACCTCCGGGTAGCCCGAACCTGTCTAAATCAGTGCCTACCTTGTCCAAAACGACTTCCTTTACCAAACCGGAGGTCGCCCCTCCTACAAATCAACCACTTGGGTACCCCCTGGTGGATTGCCGGTCCTAAGGTCCGACAGTTGGCGCGCCAGGTAGGGGTAGATTGTTGAGCTTTTTCGATTTGAAAACACCGTTGGCTTGATGGCAGATCGATCCGACGTTGTCTTCCCGGCGAACATGAGCGGCAGCCCCAAGTACCTCGCGGGATGCAGCTTCTTCGCCGACTCCAGTGACTCCAGCTCCACCAACGCCGGCTTGACGCCGGCGGACTCAACCTCAACGACCCCGGGAACTCCTTCCGACGTGCCCGATCAGCTCATGCAGCAGATCGAGCAGCTCAGCATCCATGAGCGGATTCCAGATCTACTTCCACGTCGTCGAGTACCTTACCCTGACGAGATCATCAACGGACTCAACCGCATCAACGACACGCTCGCTGAATGCATTGCCATGTCTGAGCGAGTCCTGGACCGCTCGGGGAACACGTTCCCCCATGGGCTGAAGAACGCGGCCGCCGACTACTCCGACCGGATCCAATCTGGAAACCCGCCCGAACCCAACCAGCTTCCAGATTGTGGTGAGTTCCAGGTTGCCAGAACCATACTAGGGACCCCCGAGAACTCGGAGGACCCATCCAAGGACTGTGCTTCACGGCCAGACCGCGAGGTACTCGTCTCTGAAGACCAACCAACCGAAGACAATGAGACCGCGTCAGCACGACAGCGCCGCATCGACGCAAACACCCTCCGAGCTCAGCGCCGGCAGGCGGAAGATGCGGATCGGCAAGCTGATGGAGGTTCGCGCCACGAGGAACTGGATCCGCTGGACCCGCGCAATCTAGCGCGCGAGTTTGAAAGAGCTCAGGCCAACTTTCAAACACCGTCAGCGGCCATGGCGGCATGCATCGCCGAGCTGGACCACATGGAAGCCACTCCGGAGGCGGCTCGGCTCCGAGCCCGGCTGGCCGTCGCGCAGAACCTACATCAGAAGGACAGAGAGGCTAGGTCACGATCTAGCCGATCATGCTCGAGTAGATCGAGTTCCCGCAGGACCGGGCACAGCAGATCTGAACGCAGACAGCACCGCTATAGATCTCCAACCTTGCATGACATCCTGGAGGAGGTCGATCAGGAACGAACGGCTGACCACCAGCCCGACGAATCTGAGGGCAGGCACCCTCGGAACCGCCACCACGACGGCGATAGGCGCCGACATCCTCGTCGTCACGACGGTGACCTCCGCGATAGGCTTCACGGACGAGCTCGCGACGTAAGAAACGAGCTCGACAGAAGGCATCGCGAGCGCGACGCTGCCGAGATGGAACGCCGCGAGCGGTATGACCGGGACTACGGTCAACCCGAACGCCGAGCCAACTACTCCGAGTACTCCGATGTTGATGACCACCGCGCCCGTCGCGAGCTCAGCGAGCGTGATCGATATGATCGTCGCTACGGCTCCCCACAGGCGTCGGGCCGCCGTCACGACGGTGGCAATGACGACTTTGGAGACAACGACTTCGAGATTGAAGGCTTCCAAGCTTTCACCAAACGACTCTGCCAAGTCTCGTGTCCCGACACCTTCAAGCCAGCCATGGTCAAGAAGTTCGATGGGCGCTCCGACCCCAAGCTGTGGATCCAAACCTACATCACGGCGGTCAAGGCCGCACGCGGCAGCACAGACCAGGCGGCAGCCTACTTCCCGGTCAAGCTGGGAAAGGCAGCACTCCTGTGGCTATCGGGATTGCCACCCCAATCCATCGATAGTTGGGCACAGCTCTGCAAGGTGTTCACAGAGAACTACCAGGCCACCTATACCCGGCCGGGTACTAGATTCGATCTGGATCTGGTACGACAAAGCAGGGGTGAAAGTCTCCGAGACTACACCAACCGCTTCTTCGACAACCGTAACAAGCTTACAGATGTCGAAGAGAGGGATGTCATAGACGCCTTCAGACGCGGACTATACGACAAGGACATATTCAGCAACCTCTTCAAGAAGGACCCAAAGACAGTTGGGGAGATGATGAAGGTGGTCGAGGAAGAAGCAAAGGCTGATGCCGCCGAGCTAGCCAAGTTCAGAACCAGAGATCGACGCGACAAGGACCACGACCGCCTCATAGCGGACCACAAGAAACCAGAACCAGCACGCAACAGACGCAGCAGGCCTGACGTCGCAACGGTTGCAGAAGGCGAAGGCCGCGTAGAGTCACGACTCTAACCCGACCAGTGTTGGCACTTCTTACGATCCAATATCAGAATTGGGGAATCCTGGTACTGGATGCAAGAAGTGTTCAGTGGTTTTCCTTATGGCTAGTAAAATATATAAATATTCTGCAAGCGCACAAAATCACCGCTGTAGCACTTCACCTGGAGTAGGAATTGCAAGTGAGAGGTGGAGTGTATGTGAATCTCGATCTTAGAAGCATGAAAGATTCCTCACTAAGGTCACAACAATTTGACAAAGCTCACTAAGATGACAAGCACCATATGGTAGAAAGTTTTGAAACTAATCCTATCATATGGCTCTGGTACACAGCTCAAGGGATACTTGGGTAGATGAGAGAAGGTATAGATAGCTGGGAGGACAACGAGAAGAGATAGAGGATTCCTGGGTACTCTATCTATCTAGGCCAAGTGGTTAGAGATACAGCGGCTAAAGAGCCAGCACTAAAAGGTCCGGAATAAGTCTATTGCCTTCCTTGGGGACTACAGGGCCCTCGACACGCAGAAAGGGATGAGAAGGGGTGCCGACTACCCTGAACCTTGGGTCCTAGGACACCGGAACTAACGTGATGGGCTACAAAGACCGAGAGGGCTGTCACCACCTCACGGCTACCACCTCCGTTGCGACGGGCGGAAACTAAGGTTACTGACAAGTCTAGGAACCACTCCTACACAGATCAATAACTACTTACTTCGCTAGCAGAAGCAAGCAACTCGAACTCACACCCCAATGACAAGTCAATGCTAGTGTGAGCAGAATCGAAGAACCAATTAAGGCAGAGACTTAAGCAAGAACTAAGAGCACTAGGAACTAGAACCGACTATAGTCTAAACACAATATAGAAGCAACTAGACTAAAGTAGAAGCAACTATATAAGGCACAAGTAGAATAAAGTAGATACTATATTGATAACTTGAATGTCATACAAAAGAAAAGGTAAAAGATACAAGAGCTAATACCAGAGCTTCTGAAGACGACTCCGGAACCTCCGAGGCACAGCTCGACTCGACTCTAACTCCCAACTAAACTAACCTACTCTACTAGAAATGAAGTGGAAGCTCCTTAGCTTTGAGTGTGTGTTACAAGTGAGAGTGTGGCCCTCTATTTATAGCTAGACATGGCGGTTGAGGTTGGGTAACTGCCAAGGCAAGCAGGGGGGCAGAGAGGCGGTGGCCGGCTGATTCGGCCGAAGTCCCCGGTTCGGCCGAACTGGCCAGTTCGGCCGAACCGGGGAGTTCGGCCGAACGGGCCTGGGCCCGCCTGCCCCCTGCACCGCCTCTGCTCTGGTCCCCCTGGGCTGCTCTGGTGCTGGATTGTGTTCTTGGCCCAGGATGACGTGGCATGGTCGGTGAGTTGGCGGTCGTCCACGTGGCATTGATGTGTCGTTTGTTGCGGTGACGTGGACGGCTCCTGGTGGCCTGTACGGCTAAGGGGGATAACCGGCCGAAGATGTCGTTCGGCCGTTTCTGTCATTTCCGACCCCTATAGCACGTGTTTCGTGATATTGTACCTGCAAACATGACACTCACCAAAACTCGTGGAACTTTATTAGAAATAAAACCTAAGTACATGGAATGTTGCATAGTCTCTCATTTATTCCCGCGTATTGGTGGTCGAATTTGGGTTGTAACGACCGCCAACAAGCTCCCCCAAGCTAGCCTCTTTGCTCGTCCTCGAGCAAAGTTGCGGACTTAGGCTCGGTGGATCAGGAGTTGCTACAATGTCATTTTTCTTGCAGGTAACATTATGACAACAAGTACTCAAACAAATACTTGAATCACTAGCAAGGTATTAATTCACCATTTTACCTATGGGGCTTATAGCAATCTCCTTATCTTGGGCGGTTGAAAGAATGAACAGATTAACTTAGTTTTATTCCACCCTACTCTTTTCAGGATCCTATCTCGGAGTTTTCACCCTTTTGTGAAAGATAAGTAGTTCCTCATTGGTTCACTCAATCGCTCAAGTGTATTTGAATCCTCACCAAAGGCTTTGCCTTCTTTTCATCCTAACATCTAATTTGGCTTTTGTGTGGCTCGGGGACAAAGGATGAAGGCATACAAGCATCTTATATATTGCTAAGTCAAAGACCGGATCTTAGGAAAATCAAATCACACTCTAGATCGAGAAGTGCAAGTGTGTAGAATATGTGGAGTGGAATATGTGGAGTGGAATTTGGCGGAATTTCATGGATTGATTCTTCCTCTCCTTGATTTATTTTTCGAGAGCATGGGCTATCTTTTATTCATATTTTTGCCATGCCTTTTTGGCATGCTTTTCTTTTGATCATATTTTTGCCATGTCTTTTGACATGCTTTTCTTTTTCTCATATTTTTGCCATGCCACTTGGCATGCTTTTCTTTTTCTTTTGCATAGCCCATGCCTCTACTTCACAGATTTTGAGAGAGGGAATCAAAGAACATGAAACTTTGCTTATGGAATGGATGATGGCAAGGTTTTTGCTAACTCCCAAAGTAGGAATTGCAAGTGAGAGGTGGAGTGTATGTGAATCTCGATCTTAGAAGCATGAAAGATTCCTCACTAAGGTCACAACAATTTGACAAAACTCACTAAGATGACAAGCAGCATATGGTAGAAAGTTTAGAACTAATCCTATCATATGGCTCTGGTAGGTATTATGACCAATGAGGAACTTTGTTTTAATTTTGAAAGCATAAACAACCGAGATTTTCACCATACTAAGAGCAGAAATAGAATTCAACCAAAGTCTCACTATATCAATTCCCACAACAACCTAGACTTGGAATAAAGCATGTGCTCCCACAAGGTTCAGGTTCATTTTTACTCATGCCAAATAACTCAAGCATAGTCAAGCAACTAGTTGCAACAAAGTACTAGCAAGATTAATGACAGAGCAACTATTCATCATTTCCAAGGTGAGAGACATATGGTTCATTCCATGCATAGTTGGGAAAGCAACTAGACTAAAGTAGATGCAACTATATAAGACAGAAGTAGAGCAAAGTAGATAACTATATTGATAACTCGAATGTCAACAAAAGATAAAGTAAAAGATACAAGAGCTAATACCAGAGCTTCTGAAGACGACTCCGGAACCTCCGAGGCACAGCTCGACTCGACTCTAACTCCCAACTAAGCTATCCTAACTCTACCACTCAGAGTCCGTGCCTGACCGTAGTCCCAGCGTCCCGAGGCTTGATAGTTCGGGTCCTGGTTCTGTCCAGAGCCTCCTGCTCTAGATGTACCAGCCCCGGTGTACATGTCGTAGGTGGCCTCAAACGCGGACGTGTGTCGGTGCGGTGCTTCTGGTTCGTCTTCCGGCTCCAGTGAGGTGGCGGGCCCGGCATCACGCCTGGCTCGTCCAGCCCGGCATCATGCCTGGCTCGTCCCCTTGTGAACGGCCCTTCACCTGCTACACTGTGCCGAGCGGGCTCTCTCGGTGGAGGAGATTCGTCCGACTCGGCGCTCAAATGAAGCGTTAATTTCTTAGCGGTATACAGCTTTAGTGCCGCACAGGGCAGATGCACCTCGGCTGTATAACCGCGATAAATCATCACAAGTGAAGCATCAGGCAGCTTTCGTAAGATTTGAGCCTGTACGAAGTGCTCAGCATCTACGACAGAGCGCGCTGTCTCTATGTACGTGCACTGGGCGTCCTGGAGGACTCCCAGGTGGTTTGCGAGGCGAGTGACTAGGGAGGTCATCGCCATGCTTCCCACACGAGAAATATGAGCCAGCCAGTGGTCGATCATGTCTTTCACTGGAGAAACCGGAATTTTCTTGACATAGCATACATAATTCGCAACTCAACTGTGTTCACGGGTCGGATATCGGCTCTCGGAAATACCGTCATAGCCACCCACTTGTGCATAAAGCGCAGAGTGGGGTTATGGATACTGTTCATGCAAGGTGCATGGTAGTTGGTATTTCCGGAAATCCTCTTCCAGAATGCGACCCGATCAAACCTTTTCAAAGCTCTGCTTGGCTCTAAAGAGCAACGACTTGAAAAAACAAGAGCCAAGCTAAAATCCCTCCAAGAGCAGAAAAACTCTTGGTTGAAAAATCTGAAGCAAACCCCCCCATTTTCGGAAACCAGTGTGGAAAGAAACTCGAGCGTGAGTAAGTACGAACCTGGCTCGTTGATCTCCCAGAAGTTCTCCCAGCCGACGACATGGAAGATCTCCGGGAACTCCTCATCCATTCCCGTCCTTCTCAGTAGGTCCTGATCGAACACACGGGTGTGCTCGAATTCCTTCAGCCTGAGCTCGTTGAAGGTGCTTCTCTCCCGGTCCGTCCGGAGAACAATGTCATTCTCGCTCAGGAGCTGCCTGGCTTGGGGCACAGCAGAGCCTCCACCCAAGCCAGCTGCTCCAGCCTCATCCTCGTCCATCCGGCTCGAGCCACGGGACGGGGCTGGGGAACTCCCAGCATCGTCCAAGCGGCGGTTAAGCCGGGTGGAACGATTATATTTTGCTAAGTCAAAGACTGGATCTTAGGAAAATCAAATCACACTCTAGATCGAGAAGTGCAAGTGTGTGGAACTGATGGAGTTCGGGGATCAAAACCACCACAACTAGTTAGTCGTTCTTGTGGTGTAGGAGACCACCACAAAAACCGTCCAACAAAATTTTCAGCACAAGGGTCACACAAAGCAAATATTTTTGGGATTTTCTGGGTATGCAAGTGAACTAAAACTTGAGCAAGATTCTTGGGAAGAACTTGAGCAAGCAATTGAGCAAAGAAATGAGAGAGAGAGGGCTCCTAACAGAAAGTTTCTGAGTGAATGAGAGTGTGTGAGGTAGCAAGCAAGCAAGGCCAGCATTTATAGGCCGAGGGGGAGGCAGGTCCCTGGTTCGGCCGAACAGGGCTGTTCGGGCGAACCAGGCCCTGCTGGCCTGGCCACTCCCCCCTGGGTGGAGTTCCTCCCCTTGCTGGCATCCATCAAAAATTCATGTGGCCACAATTTTCCAAGGTCATGTGAGTGGTTTGTGTTAGGTAAGATGCAAATTTGACATGACCCAAAGTTGGAAATTAGTGGAGTCACCCCCATGCTGCCATGTTTTGTGATTATTGGTGTCAGTGCAGCCATTTTAGTGGGGTAGACATGTTTGTTGCTGGTTGGTGGTGATGGTAAATAAATGGAAATGTTCTAGAACTGTCTCTTATACACATCTAGATGTGTATAAGAGACAGATCACCCTAGGTAAGATTTCAGCATGTGTCCAATTATTTCTAACCAAGCTTGCAAAATTTTCTACTCTCTCTCGAATTAATTACTCAGGTGGTTCAATAATTTTGGAAAGGGAAACATGGAAATGCAATTGGAAATTTAAAATTTGGAAGGGAAATATGAGATACATACCGGTTATCCTCGCGGCGAGCGCTCAGCTTTTAAGTCCGCGAGCGGGACTTCTCCTGTCTTCAGGTGCTCTTGTCATCGTCCGGTCCCGGAGTGGATGACTCGGACGATTCAACTTTCTTCTGCCACATCTTCTTGTTCTTCTTCTTTGGTGTCGGTGGCGGTGAGATCGGTGTCTCTGGAGAATTCCAGAGGGCTTGCTCTTCCTCGTATTTCTTTAAGAGGCGGTCCATTTCTTCTGCGCTCACTTGTTCCGTCGGTCCGTACCACTCGGGCTGCCCTCCACCAAGTATCTCCAGCTCTCCACTAATGAGAGCTTTGAGGAAACACTCGGCGCTCCTCCGCTCCGGTGTAAGTGGCTCTACCTTCTTCTCTTCCCGTGGTTGGAATTTGAAGTACGTCAACCTTCCGTCGATACGGAACTTGACTTCTCTCGCATCCATATCGATTCTAGCCCGGGCAGTGTTCAAGAATGGTCGGCCCAGGACAAGGGAAAACGAGTGGTCGTTTCCCGTGTCGAGGACAACGAAGTCCACAGGAACGTAACGTCCCCAAATGCGGACCGGTACATTATCGATCACCCCCTCGGGGTAGCCGATGGTTGAATCCGCAAGCTGAACCTGGGCAGTAGTAGGAGATAGAGTAGGGTAGCGTAACTTTTTAAATAATACCTTAGACATGATGTTGACGCTGGCCCCCAGATCGCAGAGCGCATCATCAATGCGACGATTCCAGATCGTGCATTGGATGACAGGTACTCCGGGATCTTCCTTCCGGTCCGGAGAGGTTTTGATGATCGCCTTCTTTGCAGCTCTCGGCAGGTAGGTCCATCTCGGTGTTAGCACTTGGATATTTGAGACCTTCCCTGCACGGTTAGTACGGAGAATACTACGAGACATCTTACCCTGTCTCATAGTAATAGCATTCACTGTTTCGAGGGGAGGTTCGGGTTGCCCCGGAATCTTCCCCGATTCAGTGACAGGAACAGCAGCAGCTAACTGAGCAACTTGAGTTTCTATCATTTTATTAAAGCTCAGTTGACTTTTCATGGCAGAAGAGAATGATTCCATCCTAGAGTCTATGTTTTCCAGAGTTTTATCATTAGCAGAAAGCTTCTTACTAATATTTTCAGTTATTTTCATCTGGTTAAACACAAGATCTCTAAGAGACGGCTGATTATTGAAATTGCTGGAATTGAAATTGTTACCTTGAGGCCTCTCGAAGGGGAGGTTTGGGCGCGAATTCCAGCCTTGGTTGCCGTAGTTGTTCGGTCGGTACCCGTTGTTGTTGGAGTTGTTGACGTAGTGGGCATCTTCTCGCGTTTCGGGGCAGTCGTTCCCCGAATGGCCAGTGTTACCACAGACTTCGCAGGTCATGCGAGCGTCCATGGCTTGCACCGTTTCTTGAGCAGGGGCCTCCAGCTTCTTCATCAGGAGGTCCATCTTGGCAGCGAGCATGTCCAGAGCTTCAACTTGGTGAACTCCTCGGGTCCTCTGTTGGGTTCGGTCATCGGACCAACCTTGATTCTCGAC
>OAMR01000595.1:536222-547065 GCA_900205405.1 Echinochloa crus-galli
TCGGAGTCTTCGTCTTGATGTTGCTGCTTGGGTTGTCGGGGCTTCTTGCCTTTACCTCCCTGTTTCTGCTTCTTCGCTTTCCCCTTGGATTTGCTGCCCTCCGCGGGCTGCTCCTCCACGCGCTTTCCTTTAGCCTTGCCCTCGAATATCGCCCCAACGGCTTTCTCTCCCGAAGCGAAGTTGGTGGCGGTGTCGAACAGCGCGCTGACACTGGTGGGGTGGTTTCGACCCAGCTCGCGCACTAGCTCATGACAAGTTGTGCCCTCGAGGAAGGCGTGGATGATTTCGGAGTCACCCACGCTCGGGAGCTCAGTGCAGCGCTTGGAGAAGCGGCAGATGAAATCTCTAAGCGGCTCGTCGGCTGTCTGCCGACATCCACGCAAGTCCCAGGAGTTCCCGGGGCGCACGTACGTGCCCTGGAAATTGCCCACAAACACCCTGACCAGGTCGTCCCAGTCGTGGATCTGGTTTGCGGGCAAGTGCTCGAGCCACGTTCGTGCGGAATCCGCGAGGTGGAGCAGAAGGTTGCGGATGATGACGGCCTCGTCCGTGGCCCTGCCCAGCTCGCAAGCCAGGCGGTAATCGTTGAGCCATGTCTCGGGGTTCGTCTCGCCCGCATATTTGGCGATGGTAGTTGGCTGACATTATCTTTTGTTGACATTTGAGTTATCAATATAGTTATCTACTTTGCTCTACTTCTGTCTTATAGCTGTCGTAGCGACCCCCACGTCGGGGGTGCCTGGGACGAGGAGGCACCGCGCCCTGCCTTTTCCTGTTGAGGACATTACGCGCGTCGCCGTCGTCGAGGGCGCCTCGCGTGTCGATGAGTCGGTCCTTCGCAGACTTCCTCGCCTCGTGGTTGTCGACCACGAGCGCCTTTCCATCACTTGTCAGGCGGTGAGGAGTTCGCGCTCCCCTGAGCGGGGTGTGAACAGACTGCTCCTTGTCCTGCCTGCCTCCCTCGGCCCTCGAACTGGCCTGGTAGCGCATGCGGGACGCGGAGCTCTCCACTTGTTGTACGGCTGCCTCTTCGACGAGGGCCTGTACCTTGCGCCGCATATCGGTGCTTCTGGCGTTGATGGTTCGGGCATGGCCCGCATCAATGTCACTGCAGCGACGAGCTTTTGGCTCGCTCGCGGCGGCATAACCGGACCAGCATCGTGGGCGTCGTTCAGGATGCGCGCCCTGGCCACGCGTCCGGTGGCCCGCACGCGTTGGCCAAGCTCGGGCTGCCGCCCTCCAGCGTCGCGCGTAGCTCCTGCACCTGCTGGCACTCCTGCTGGAGCTTCGCCTCCAGCTCTCGCACTTGCGCAAGCTGCGCTTGCGCGAGCGCGGGAGCATCCCGTGGTTCGGCATGTGCCGGTGGTCGCTCGTCACGCGGGGCAGGCGCCAGCGGCTGCTCACTGCGTGCGGCGGGTACCGGCGGCTGCTCGTCCCGCGCGGCCCCGTCCGTTGTCTCGTCATCCTCATCCGCGGATTCTACCTCGCCTTCCAGGACGAAGCATTCCCGCGTGGGGTCGTACTCCCCCTCGGTGGAATCGTCGGAGCAGGTGAGGCAAAAGTCCGCGGCGGCCTGAAAGGAAGTGAAACCTTCGCGGTCGCACAGTTCGGAGTAGTCCAGGTCCGGGCGTTCCTGGCCACACACACTTTCCTCGCTATCGGTATCAACCGAGGACCCGTCCACCGAGTAGAAGTGGAAGTCGCGGATCAAACCCGGCTGGCGGCCCGGCGAGCCCGGCGCCAGAAAGCTTGTTGGCACTCCTTACGGCCTACAGATAAATCCGCAAGCGGACGGATACCGATGTAGCTTTCACCCGGGAGTATTCCAGGTATCGATTTCCACGGAGAACGATTAGTGGTCTGAATCTAAACTAAGTTGTCCTAGGTAGATAAATTGGATGGAATGGAGTGGATGAAGTGGATGAAATGGAATGGATGAGGTGGATGACGACAACAAGGAGAGAGGAGAAAGGATAGGAGGGTAGAGAGGGTACAGGTCTGGTAAGAGTATTCTACTGACTACTGAGCAGTTCAGAGGATACGAACGGTTACTTGCTTCGGGACTACAAAGCCTCTGACACACAGAAAGGGATGAGAAGGGGTGCCAGTTACCCTGAACCTAGGGTCCTAAGACACCAGAACTAACGTGATGGACTACAGAGACCGGAAGGGCTATCACCACCTTACGGCTACCACCTCCGTTGCGACGTGCGGATTCTAAGCTAATCTCAAGTATAGGCACCACGCCTACACTAGTTGACTAGTACTTATCTACTGCGCAGACAGATAAGCACTCAAGCTAGGCAGCTAGCATACAATTATACTATACTACTAAGCATTGAACGAAGAACGATGCAAGTAATGAAAGTAAGAACTAAATGCTCAATTAATCAAAGAGAGATACAAGAGTTACCAGACATGACCCGGATGTTACTCGAAGTAAAGTCGCATCCGTAGAGGTACAGCTAGGAGAGGGGCCGACACTCCGGCTCCTCTCCGGAACGCTCACCTCTCCTCTCTCCCTATTCTACTGATACAAGTGGCGGAACTTCTACTCTCTACTTCTTCTCCTTGGTTGTGTGTTGACAAGTGAGCTGTAGGCCTCTATTTATAACACTGCCAGGGTCGGTTTGGAGCTGGAGCAGCGGCCAAGGCACCGAGGGAAGATCCCGGGCTGATTCGGCCGAAGATGCCGGTTCGGCCGAACTCCCCGGTTCGGCTGAACCGGTGGATCCGCCGCCTCTTGCTACAATGGCCTAGATTTGCCCCCAGGAGGCGGTTCCCAACTGAGGTCGGTTCGGCCGAAGGGAGGAATTCGGCCGAACTGGGCCAGGGGGCCCGGTCCAGTCCCTGCTGCACCGCCTTATCTTCTGGACCTCCTGGGCTTGGTTCTGTTGCTTGGGTTTCGTGATATGCTGGCCCAAGATGAGTTAGAGGGCTGCTGGTGGACTTATGGGCTTCGTTGGGTTGGATTCGAGTTGCCGGTCTTCTGGGTACAGGTTGAGCCGGCCCAGAGTGGCCTGGTGGTGATCCATATGTCATGCCTCGTCATTGCTCAGTTGTCGGTGACGTGGATGGCTCCCGGTTGTGCTTCTCGTTGTATACGGCTAAGGGGGGTAACCGGCCGAATGGAGTCGTTCGGCCGAATCGGTCATTTCCGACCCCTATAGCACGTATTTCTCGTTGTCGTACCTGCACAAGCGACACTCACTTGTACCTGCAAACATGACACTCACCAAAACTCGTGGAACTCCATTAGAAATAAAACCTAAGTACACGGAGTATTGCATAAAGCCTCATTTATTCCCGAGTATTTGTGGTCAAAATTGGGTTTGTAACGACCGCCAACACAACCGAAGTGGTAGTTGCCCGCGCCCGCAGCGTCGCGGTCGAGCGGGTGCAGCCGTCACCAGCGCCGCCGTAGACGCGGCACCACCAAGATCCACCGCGCCCAGCAACGACACGGCCGTCACTTCCTCCCCGCCGGCGGGCGGCACCCCGCGACGTCAATCTCCTCCTCCACCTCATCCTCCTCGCTGGGAGAATCCAGGGAATCCTCAGGGTCGACGGCGGCGTCCCACCGTCCCTCCAATATCGGCAGAGTGCCGCCTCGCTCGTCCTCGAGCAAAGATAAACACTTAGGCTCGGTGGATCAGGAGTTGCTACAATGTCATTTCTCTTGCAGGTAACTTTAAAAACAACTAGTACTCAAATTTACTTGAATCACTAGCAAGGTATTAATTCACCATTTTACCTATGGGGCTTATAGCAATCTCCTTATCTTGGGCGGTTGAAAGGATGAACAATTTAACTTAGTTTTATTCCACTCTACTCTTTTCAGGATCCTATCTCGGAGTTTTCACCCTTTTGTGAAAAGATAAATTGTTCCTCATTGGCTCACTCAATCGCTCAAGTGTATTTATGAATAGTTTAACTTAGTTTTATTCCACTCTACTCTTTTCAGGATCCTATCTCGGAGTTTATACCCTTTTGTGAAAGATAAGTAGTTCCTCTTTGGTTCACTCAATCGCTCAAGTGTATTTGATTCCTCACCAAAGGCTTTGCCTTCTTTTCATCCTAACATCTAATTTGGCTTTTGTGTGGCTCGGGGACAAAGGATGAAGGCATACAAGCATCTTATATTTTGCTAAGTCAAAAACCGGACCTTAGGAGAATCAATTCACACTCTTAGATCGAGAAGTGCATGTGTGTGGAATATTTGGAGTGGAATATGTGGAGTGGAACTTTGGCGGAACTTCATGAAATGATTCTTCCTCTCCTTTTTTTCGAGAGCGTGGGCTATCTTTTATTCTTCATTTTTTTTGCCACGCCTTTTTAGCATGCTTTTCTTTTCTCATATTTTTTTTTGCCATGCCACTTGGCATGCTTTTCTTTTTTTTCTTTTTCTTTCTGCATAGCCCATGCCTCTACTTCAAAGATATTTGGAGAGGGAATCAAAGAACATGGAGCTTTGTGGAATGGATGATGGCATGGTTTTGCTAACTCCCAGTGTAGGAATTGCAAGTGAGAGGTGGAGTGTATGTAATCTCGATCTTAGAAGCATGAAAGATTCCTCACTAAGGTCACAACAATTTGACAAAACTCACTAAGATGACAAGCAGCATATGGTAGAAAGTTTAGAACTAATCCTATCATATGGCTCTAGTAGGTATTATGACCAATGAGGAACTTTGTTTTATTTTGAAAGCATAAACAACCGAGATTTTCACCATACTAAGAGCAGAAATAGAATTCAACCAAAGTCTCACTATATCAATTCCCACAACAACCTAGACTTGGAATAAAGCATGTGCTCCCACAAGGTTTCGGGTTCATTATCGCTCATTCACCTCAAGTACTAAGCAAGAACGAAGAACCAATTGAGACAGAGTCTTAAGCAAGAACTAGAAGCACTAGGAACTAGAGCCAACTATAGTCTAAACACAATATAGAAGCAACTAGACTAAAGTAGAAGCAACTATATAAGGCACAAGTAGAATAAACTAGATACAAGAGCTAATACCAGAGCTTCTGAAGACGACTCCGGAACCTCCGAGGCACAGCTCGACTCGAATCTAACTCCCAACTAAACTATCCTAACTCTACTAAAGAGAAAAGTGGAAATGGAGCTCTTGGCTTGTGGTGTGTGTTACAAAGTGCAGCTATGGGTCCTATTTATAGCACTCCATGGCGGTTTAGGCAGAGTAGGAGGCAAGGAAGCTAGGGGGGTACCCCCTGATCCTCCGGGCACCAGGTGACCTTCTCATCCCGGTTGCTCAACTTCTGGCTGGTTTGTGCCATTTCTTTTTCAGGCTCTTCAACCATGGGTTTCTCTTCTCCCTCCTCCATGGCTTTCTTCGTTAGTGGACTTGTCATACTTATGGAGAGGGAGCCCTTGGGGGAGGAATGGTCTTTGGACAAGGATGGTGGCTGGAAATGTGAACACTTGGTCGTGTTCGGGAAAGTGATGGAGTATGGTTTCTGACTCGAGATTGACAAGCAACTTTCCCAACATTTTCCTAGCGACTCTGAGACAAGATGGGATAGAGATAGGATCTAGGGTCCAAATGGATGCTCAAGGGGCAAAACAGGGGTCCTTCGGTCGAACCAGCATGGTTCGGCCGAATTGTCCTAGTTTGCCCAACTAGAGTGGTCTAGTATGCCCAGAGTGCATCAGTGAGCCTATCTCTCTACTGCACACCCATCTCATTGACGATTTTGCAGAATGTTCTTGATGTGAGTGTTGGACGTTCTGCTTGGTCACTAGTTTGGGGGTGAGAAGGTGTGGCTATAAAATGCGGCTCCCCCAAGCTTAGATATTTCCGGGAGATGGAGTCAATGAGATGGGAGCCTCTACGACCCGATCAGGGACGCTAAAGCGAGGAAAGATGTTTTCATGGGACATTTTCTTAGCGTGCCTGGTGGATGCGGCTCGATAGGGCTTGGCTTCTACCCAGCTAGAGACGGGATCTATCGCTACCAGAGTAAACTCGTAGTTCTCTGAGTTAGGGAAATGACCCATGGGGTCCATTCCCCATACATCAAAGGTTTCTACTTGAAGGCTACGGGTAAGCGGCTTTGCGTCTCTTATATTTCCGTGTTTCTAGCAGTGTGTGCATCTCTCCATATTGCCAGATCTTTATTCTGAACGCTCTATAGCGACCTTCATAAGTTGTTGCATGATATCTCTCTCAGGTTTTATGTGCCTCAGGTGCAGGTATGCATCGTCTGAGTCCATTCTGTGTCCAGAAGAGACACGGGTTGTCCCATAGGTGATGTCTGCTCTTATAAACCAATATTTCCTATTTTCACCTGATGGGACGTACTCTGACACCATGAAGTCAACTATGGTGGCGTACCACGGCTCTCGTGACCTTGAGGAGCGTACCACTCCGTAAGAAAATCGCTGATGCGAAGATCAAACGGGACTTGTACCCGAGACAAACCCTAACGGATGAGTCTTGGGTTCGCATCCTTTTTTGGCCAAGAGATACTTCAGAGCAGCATGGTCTGAATAGACTATGACCTTAGCCCTAACATGGTAGGACCGGAATTTGTCTACAACAAACACAGTTGCTAAGAGTTCCTTTTTCCGTGGTTGCATAGCTGAGCTGGGGCCAGTGAGCAATATGCTTCTTGTCCTTGGTTTGGCCCACAACAGCTCCTATGGCAAAATCGCTCGCATCACACATGATTTCTAGTGGAATGCTCTAGTCGTGGGACTAGATGATGGGAGCAAAACTGAGTGCTTTCTTAAGGGTTTTAAAGGAAGCATAGCACTCTTGATCGGAGACAAGAGGGCTTTCCTCGGCTAGACGAATGGTCAGTGACCGGGCTATTAGAGAGAAATTTTCGATAAGACACCTATAAAGCCCGGTGTGGCCAAAGGGACTACGAATCCCCTTTACTCGTAGGAGGTGTAGGCATCGGGTCGTATTAGAGGGTATGACAAGGGAAGATGATGGCTCCAGGCTTTGATTCTCACAAGCGACACTCACCAAAACTCGTGGAACTCCATTAGGGGTCGTTAATCTTAACGGGTATGACCCGCAAGATCCCTAAACAGTCGAGGACCCTTCCCGATGTGAACCTTAGATATTTTTGAGTTGATGACTATGGTTCATCGGGGAGTTGAGCTCGCACCAAAGAGCTAGAGATTATGTTGATTCCGAGGCTCGGGTCATACCCGATTTCTTTGTCCATGCCCATAACTTCACAAAAGATTGTTCGGATTCTCTTGGCATTTTAACTACCTCGGTCGAGGCTTCCGCCTTGTCTAGCCATTCCCGACTCTTGATGGCATAGAGACGGCCTAAGTACTCTCTTTGATATTCTAGTGCTTCCTTGTCGGGTGGTGGATCCTTTTGCTGCACCAAAGAGCTAGAAATTATGTTAATTCCGAGGCTCGGGTCATACCCGATTTCTTGGTCAGTGCCCAGGACCTCATAAAAGATTGTTCGGATTCTCTTGGGCATTTTAATGACCTCGGTCGAGGCTTCCGCCTCGTCTAGCCATTCCTGACTCTTGATGGCAGAGAGACGACCTAAGTACTCTCTCTGGTATTCTAGTGCTTCCTTGTCGGGTGGTGGATCCTTTTGCTCTACACATTGCCTCCGTGGGAGACGTATGGAAAAATCGATATCATTGAATAGACCATCGTCAATATCGTAGGGAGTAGTATAGAGTGGAGGATAGTAGTCAAGGCTAGAGTAAGGTTGTGGTTCAAATTGAGCATCAGGTTCTGATGGAATGGAAGAGCTGATAGATTTGGATTGTTGGTGTACAGGCTCTTCAGGTTTAGGCTGCTTCTCTTCTTCATCAGGGAGTTCGTCATAGACTCCAGTATGGTTTGGCCGAATTGTCCTGATTTTCCCAAACTAGAGTGGTCTAGTTTGCCCAAAGTATTTGGATTGTTGGTGTATAGGCTCTTTAGGTTTGCTGCTTCTCTTCTTCATCAGGGAGTTCGTCATAAACTCAAGTGTTGAAGAATGATAGGTTCAGATAGGCCTAGGTCTGGTCCGGATGCCAAGATTTGCTTGAAACGAGCCCAAGTAGCTCCTAACGATTCTCCCTTTAATTGCTTAAAGGTAAGAACTTCGATTCGGAGGTTGGCTACCTTGGAAACTGGGAAGAAGTTTAGGCAGAATTTCTCTCTAAGGGTCTTCCAGCTCCCTTCCGTAGTATCGACAACCAGAGAATACCATTTCTTTGCTCCTCCCGTCAATGAGAACGGGAATAGCTTCCATTTGAGTGTCTCTTGTGTCATGCCCGCAATGACGAGACACGAACAGAGTTGCTCAAATTCGCGCAAATACGCGTATGGACTCTCGGCCTTCGTTCCTGAGAACAATTGCTCATGAATCATGGCTATGAAGCCGGGACGTAGCTCATAGCCGGGTGTGGATATGGGATGTGATGATGGTGGAGGCTCTAAATAATCGCCCTTTAGAGCCGAGTGTTGACGTAAGGTGAGGGTGGAATCCATATGATGGATGATGGTGGGATACACGGACAACTTGGGTTCGGAATCAGAACAGCTACCGCTCCCCGGCAACGGCGCCAGAAAGCTTGTTGGCACTCCTTACGGCCTACAGATAAATCCGCAAGCGGACGGATACCGATGTAGCTTTCACCCGGGAGTATTCCAAGGTATCGATTTCCACGGGGAACGAGAAGTGTACTAATCCTAAACTAAGTTGTCCTAGGTAGATGGAATGGAGTGAATGGTATGGATGAGGTGGATGACAACAACAAAGAGAAGAGGAGTGACAACAAGGAGAGAGGAGAAAGGATAGGAGGGTAGAGAGGGTACAGGTCTGGTAAGAGTATACTACTGACTACTGAGCAGTTCAGAGGATACGAACGGTTACTTGCTTCGGGACTACAGAGCCTCTGACACACAGAAAGGGATGAGAAGGGGTGCCAGTTACCCTGAACCTTGGGTCCTAAGACACTGGAACTAACGTGATGGACTACAGAGACCGGAAGGGCTGTCACCACCTTACGGCTACCACCTCCATTGCGACGGGCGGATTCTAAGCTAATCTCAAGTATAGGCACCACGCCTACACTAGTTGACTAGTACTTATCTACTGCGCAGACAGATAAGAACTCAAGCTAGGCAGCTAGCATACAATTATACTATACTACTAAGCATTGAACGAAGAACGATGCAAGTAATGAAAGTAAGAACTGAATGCTCAATTAATCAGAGAGAGATACAAGAGTTACTAGATATGACCCAGATGTTACTCGAAGTGAAGTCGCATCCGTAGAGGTACAGCTAGGAGAGGGGCCGACACTCCGGCTCCTCTCCGGAACGCTCACCTCTCCTCTCTCCCTATTCTACTGATATGAGTGGTGGAACTTTGCAACGCCTACTCTCTACTTCTTCTCCTTGGTTGTGTGTTGACAAGTGAGCTGCAGGCCTCTATTTATAACACTGCCAGGGTCGGTTTGGAGCTGGAGCAGCAGCCAAGGCACCAAGAGAAGATCCCGGGCTGATTCGGCCGAAGATGCCGGTTCGGCCGAACCGGTGGATCCGCCGCCTCTTGCTCCAATGGCCTAGATTTGCCCCCAGGAGGCGGTTCCCAGCTGAGGTAAGTTCGGCCGAAGGGAGGAATTCGGCCGAACTGGGCCAGGGGGCCCGGTCCAGTCCCTGCTGCACCGCCTTATCTTCTGGACCCCCTGGGCTTGGTTCTGTTGCTTGGGTTTCGTGATGTGCTGGCCCAAGATGAGTTAGAGGGCTGCTGGTGGACTTGTGGGCTTCGTTGGGTTGGATTCGGGTTGCCGGTCTTCTGGGTACAGGTTGAGCCGGCCCAGAGTGGCCTGGTGGTGATCCATATGGCATGCCTCGCCATTGCTCAGTTGTCGGTGACGTGGATGGCTCCCGGTTGTGCTTCTCGTTGTATACGGCTAAGGGGGGTAACCGGCCGAACGGAGTCGTTCGGTCGAATCGGTCATTTCCGACCCCTATAGCACGTATTTCTCGTTGTCGTACCTGCACAAGCGACACTCACCAAAACTCGTGGAACTCCATTAGAAATAAAACCTAAGTACATGGAATGTTACATAAAGCCTCATTTATTCCCGAGTATTGGTGGTCGAAATTGGGTTGTAACGACCGCCAACAGCCGCGACGAGCAGTAACGGGCCGCGTTGTCCGGATGGTTTCTTGGGCCGTTGGTGGTCAAATGTTTTCCGAGGGCGATTATAACCGGTGGTTAGGGGACCCCTTTGGGATGTCCCCGACAGACACGATTCGGCCAGTTACCCCCCTTAGCCGTACACGACGCAAAGCACAACCGAGAGGCCATCCGCATCAGCGATGACCAAGCAGTGACAGGGCATGACACGACCACCACGTCACCTAGGGCCAAACAACATGAAGTTCATCAAAAGAAGGCAGACCAGAGCAACCCAAAAGGAGAGGCGGTGCAGGGGGGCGGTCCGAGGCCAGAAGCCCAGTTCGGCCGAACTGAGGGCCTTCGGCCGAACCGCCCCCAAACACCAAACCGACCCCAAGCTGCAATCCCAGGCATGCATTGCACAGGTGGTGCATCCTGTGGTTCGGCCGAACCCTTGCAGTTCGGTCGAACCCGGAGCATTCGGACGAACTGACCTCTGACCGCCTCTGGCTGCCTTGGCGGTTACCCAAGCTCAACCGCCACCTCCAACTATAAAAGCAAGGGTCCAAGCCTCAGATAAAGACGCACTCAATCCAAGGAGCTACTTGCCACTTCTCTCTAGTAGAGTTAGGATAGTTTAGTTGGGAGTTCGAGTTGAGTCGAGCTGTGCCTCGGAGGTTCCGCAAAATTTCCCTTGAATTAAATAACTCCCAACT
>OAMR01000595.1:547323-575615 GCA_900205405.1 Echinochloa crus-galli
TTTCAGAAGCTCTGGTATTAGCTCTTGTATCTTTTTCTTTTTATTTCTGTAAGACTTTGAGTTATCAATATAAGTTTATCTTTGTCATCTTGTCTGAGTTATTTATACACTGCCTCTACTTTATTCTAGTTGCAAGTATTTTGTGTTTACACTATAGTGGTGGTAGTTCTAGTTCTTCTAGATCTTGTTTAAGTGTTTGTCTCAACTGGTTCTTCGATCTTGTTCAATATTACTGGTGAACTGACGCTGGAGTATTGATGGGGTTGCTTGCTCTTGCTAGTAGAGTAAGTAGTTGTTGGTTAGTGTAGGTGTGGTACCTAGACTAGACAATAGCCTTGGATTGTCCCCGTTGCAACGGAGGTGGTAGCCGTTAGGTGGTGACAACCCTATACGGCCTACATAGTCCATCACGTTAGTACCGGCCTGCAGGAGCCTCCAACGGTTATTGACAACACGCCTTCTCATCCATGTCCGTGTGTTGTAGGTTCTGTTTTTCGACTTTAAGACAATAGAGTTAACCTTGACCTCTTAGAGCTAATCTCTCAACTCCTGTGTCTCTAACCCCGAGTTACACGGATAGACAAAGTACCTAGGAATCCTCTTCCTCTTCTCGTTGTTCTTCCAGGTAGCTAATCCTTCTCTTTCATATCCGAGTATCCTTGAGCTGTGTGTCACGGTATATCCACTCTATCCAATACAGTTATCCCTGTCTTGACAGTAGTGTACCATTCTCTGATAGTCTCGATTACCTGTTTGCTTGTATTCTTGCCAAAGCTTCCCTGTGGAAATATAAATTAGATACCTCGGATTACTCCCTGGTGAAATGCTACAACAGTAATTCTATGCGCTTGCAAAATATTTAATTATTATACTAAGCCATAAGAAAAAACATTGAAACACTCCTTGCACCAGTACTGGGATTTACAATCCTGATATTGGATCATAAGAAGTGTCAACAAACGCAAATCACACTGATAGTAAGGAGGCATTCCAATTCTAAGGTATATGATGAACATTGCAAGCATTAGTACAAATATCATTCCATCAAAACAAAGCAAAGCTAGTAAACTCGTTGGTTGCAAGCCTGACTCTATACTCATCAGGAACTGAATAAAACCTAAATTTCTTCTCAACAACAAGCTCGCGATCTAAATATGTCTCAGGATCAGTAGTACTAACAAAAGAAAGCATTGTAAACTTAGGTTTAGAAAAAGAACCATATTCACAATCACATCTCATACCACGACGATTACGATCTATACGTTCATGCAATCACACATCATGATGACGTCTAGCAGCATCAGCATCATCTTCATGGTCATTGTTATCGTCCCACTCTTCATTACCCAGTTGCTTAAGATGTGTTATGCGAGTAACTAGATTGATGATGGAGGTTATCATCTCATTAAACTTCTCCTCGAAGTGGTCTTTTTTTTTTTGCCTTAAGGTGGGAGAGTTATTCCTTGGACACACACTCGTTGAAATCAATAGGGGAACTATTAGCTTTGGTGTCCTTGCTTATCATTGTTAGCAGAAACAAAAAACAACACAAAAATATTATCCCTATCAAACTACTAGGTTGTGGAACTGCACAATTTCTCAAGCGTCTGACCACAGTCTTACAAGGTTCTTACCAAAGCAAGAACAATCATACAATGATTGGTTGGTTGTGATACCTGCTAAGCCCTTGTTTAGATGCAAAATTTGCACCCCCAAATTTGGCCCCTTGTAGTGCGTGCGTCACTATAACATTTCGTTTGTACTTGTGAAAAATTGTCCAAAAATTGATTAATTAGGCTCAAAATGTTCGTCTCGCAGAGTACAACAAAATTGTACAATTAGTTTTTTATTTCAACAATATTTAGTACTTCATGCATGTGCCGATATTTTAATGTGATGGGAATCTTCTTTTTGCATAGTGAACTTTGGGGTGGAATTTTGGATCTAAACAAGGCGTAAGCTTGAATGTAACTATTGCAAGGTGAACCTATATGACTAGAAGGATGTGGAGCTTGGACATGCATGATATGGTAGCAAGGATTAGGAAAATTTAAAATAGATTAATAAAGTTCAAGAAGTATTCAAGGTACTAGTCACGGTTACTGGCTACCTTAGATGTAGCACAACGAACAAAGTATAGAACTTAAAGAACCAATAACCACTGTCTCGCTCATGCAATCGTTTTTCTCCTTTTTTTTCTTCTATTTGCTCAAGATGTTGTATTTTTGTAACTTTTTTATTTTTTAACTCGTTTTCATACTTTTCTTTGAACAAGGAGCATACTAGCATGAAATACAAAAAGTTTAAGCTCAAACAAAGACGAGATGTGGTCTACAGAAAATCAATCATGTGCTCTGAAAAAAACATGTAGGAATTTTTGGTTCCAAGTACTCCAACTTCCTGGGCGAATTTCGCGAATGTGGCTTAGGCAAACAAGGCGTAACCGAGTTTGGGTGGATGGAAAAGAAATTTCTACCCATCTTCAAAAACAAATTGCACAATTTCAAGTTCATACGTGAAAGTTATGCCTGTTTGAAGGGAGGGCCTCTGATCTAGGGTTTTTGGAAGGCACAAACCAAACAAAACGTGTTGATGGTGACTAGGGCAAAGCTTTCCTATTCCCCAACATAAGATCAAGATGAAGCTTCCATGATTAATGCAGTAATAGATTGGCAAGATGAATCAAGAGAGGCCGCAATGCAAGGCGATAAACACATGACGGCTCGCAATCTATCTAGGGCGTGCATCGCGGGAATTTGTGCATGGTGGCTAGGTAGGTAAATTAAGTAATGTGGTGGCTCAACTTGTTATCTGAGAAAGGCGGAGATGGGTTGATGGCACAATCACAAACGGTGCAGGCAAATGAACTATGACTACGAACATACTAAACCAGCAACAAGACTCGATGATGGATGTAAACTCGACAAAGCGAATCTGAAACGAAATTGCAAGGCACAAAAGGGTTCTAGGATAGAAGGGAAACTCATTATTTTTTTTATTTTTGTGGACTATAGGTAAAGAAAATCATAACGAATACAAAGGGGGTATACCTTATGGGCAACCTGAAATCTAATACCACTTGATGTAGACGTTGGCCCGATCTTCTCTAAGATAATGATAAGTCAATTGGTGGATATCTCAACGTTGACGTCCAGATTTGTGATTGTGCCATTGCAACCGCTACACCACTGCTCTGTTGGTTATCGGCTGTGCACACATTATTGACCTCACCACGAAGGCATTCTCTACATACAAATCGAGAACACAAGTAAGAACGACAAAAATTTCAATTTGAAATTGTAAGTATGAATGAAACCAAATCAAATATGGAGTTGTAGCTCTTATCATGAAACGACTAATCGACACAATGGAGAATAACAAGAATAAGAGCCCTGGATCTTAGTAAAAAGGACTTATCGCCGCGGTTTTAAATAATCAATCTGTCTTTTAAAGGAAAAACTAGAACTAAACAAAACCCAAATTTCAAAGATGGCGGCTACTGAGTTTATATCTTAAATTCAGTGTGCTAGGGTTAGGGTCAGGCACTGCAACATGGGCTGAGACCGACAATTACAGAGCTAAAGTTGGCCCAAATCTGATGATGCAGCGCTTTGTTTCATTAACATAGAATGAAGTTTGCCCAAATCTGATGATGCAGCGCTTTGTTTCGTTAACTTAGAATGATCCATGAGGGTTAAGGAGCTTAGACCTGGTATTGGGGCTTTCCCACCGATGCTACTAACCGGTGCAGTGCTAAAGGTGGGTACTAGTTAAAAATATTTGCATATTTGCGTGTTGCGGGATTTGAACTCGGGACCTCTTGGCTCGCGCGCACCCACTTAACCATCTCACCTACGCAGTGCATGTGCTAGGATAGAATATGCACTCTTTTTGAAGTAGCATGTGACACCTCCTTTAGTACCGGGTTCTATTTACGAACCGTGCTAAAGGGCCTTTAGCTCCGGGTCATAACACCATCCGGTGCTAAAGGAAGGGGACCGTTTAGCCTCGGGTCGTAACACCAACCGATGCTAATGGAGACTTTTAGCATCGGTTGGTGTTACCAATCGGTGTTAAAGGATCCCCGGGACGCTTTAATTTTACGTCCGGTGCTAATGTTGTATTAGCACCGGTTCTTAAGTGCGGACGATGGATTTTCTTGTAATGTTAGCTTTTCAATGCATCAAAGAACATTTTATTTGAATTTCATATGGAGGAGAGATATGAGCGTTTTAGTGGATGGTTGTCCGCTGACTCTGAACTAAATTCGAGGTTGTCAACTTGTAGCTTAACGTAGATGTCCCATCGTGTATCTATCGGGCCTAGAGATGTCCTCGTCACTATCAATAGTGCCTCAAATCCGCAAAAAAATTGTCCAGCTCCGCCCCGCAGGCAGCAAGGAGCGAGCGCGGCCAGCCAGGACAAATCAGATGGCAGATTCGCATATGAGACCGGCATGGCAGGCAGATCTCGAGGCGCCACCTCGTGGGCCGGCGCTCTCGCGCACCGGGGACACAGAAGCTAGTTTAGCTACACCAGAGATTTCGCTCAAAAAAGCTACACCAGAGGTGGTTTGTTCTGTGCATGTGCCACGCGCCTGGCGTGGGGCGCGCCAACGCTTTCGGATTTCCTACTCATCAGTACTACCTGCGCAGGCCGCGGCGTCCTTTGTGCTCGGTTTCTCTGTGCTTGCAGTGGTAGGACGCGGGTAGCTCTGACCAAAGGGACCCCCGCGCTCCATCAAAAAAAAGATCCCCCGCTGTAAACCAGATCGGTGCACGGCACCGGAACAAAGGCAGAAGCCCGAGCCATGAAACAGACACACGCGTGCATGCATCACCCAAAAAAACAAAAGAACAAGGCCCTCTGCCCGTCGGCAGCTCCGCTTGTCGGCATGGGGAGCCCGCCCGTTACAGCGCCCCTTTGTTTTTTTTTAATTTTTTATTCTTTTTGTTTTGCAATCAAGCGCCCGTTTGGGCTTTAGCCATCCAGCTGACGCTGGTTTCAAGTGTAAGGTGGCTGGCCGCGGGATAAACACAGGCCGGCCGTCATTTGTGACACACCGGCGCACATATCCACTTCCGATCCCTTGTTGCGCAAATCATGCTTTCGGCAAATCCTCACGACATAAATAAATGAACTAGTTCACGTACTAGGCACGTCTATATGGTTGGAAACTGTATGGCGGCATGGTCCAATCCCGTATGCCAACACGGCCATTCCATACGGACGTGTGGTGGTGTGGAGCCAGCCACCCGGAAGTGAAGGCGCACATCAAGCTTTCCAAATCCAACTTCTCCAGCTTCTTTGCTCGTCATGTCGGTACTCGGCCGTCGGCACCTCCGCTTGCGGATGCATGGATGATGCGGCGGGTAGTTTTATGTTTGTTTATTTTTAGGCCAGTCCCAGTGTAAAGTTTTATGAGGTTTCATGCACATTAAATAGGATGCCAACTCAGCATTTTAGATGACGTGGCAAGGAGTTAATGAGGAGAGAGATGAAATGGGTTTCATCTAGATGAAACTCTGTATACACGGTTTCCAACAAGTCTGTCTAGCAACAAGACTCGATGATGGATGTAAACTCGACAAAGCGAATCTGAAACGAAATTGCAAGGCACAAAAGGGTTCTAGGATAGAAGGGAAACTCATTATTTTTTTTATTTTTGTGGACTATAGGTAAAGAAAATCATAACGAATACAAAGGGGGTATACCTTATGGGCAACCTGAAATCTAATACCACTTGATGTAGACGTTGGCCCGATCTTCTCTAAGATAATGATAAGTCAATTGGTGGATATCTCAACGTTGACGTCCAGATTTGTGATTGTGCCATTGCAACCGCTACACCACTGCTCTGTTGGTTATCGGCTGTGCACACATTATTGACCTCACCACGAAGGCATTCTCTACATACAAATCGAGAACACAAGTAAGAACGACAAAAATTTCAATTTGAAATTGTAAGTATGAATGAAACCAAATCAAATATGGAGTTGTAGCTCTTATCATGAAACGACTAATCGACACAATGGAGAATAACAAGAATAAGAGCCCTGGATCTTAGTAAAAAGGACTTATCGCCGCGGTTTTAAATAATCAATCTGTCTTTTAAAGGAAAAACTAGAACTAAACAAAACCCAAATTTCAAAGATGGCGGCTACTGAGTTTATATCTTAAATTCAGTGTGCTAGGGTTAGGGTCAGGCACTGCAACATGGGCTGAGACCGACAATTACAGAGCTAAAGTTGGCCCAAATCTGATGATGCAGCGCTTTGTTTCGTTAACTTAGAATGATCCATGAGGGTTAAGGAGCTTAGACCTGGTATTGGGGCTTTCCCACCGATGCTACTAACCGGTGCAGTGCTAAAGGTGGGTACTAGTTAAAAATATTTGCATATTTGCGTGTTGCGGGATTTGAACTCGGGACCTCTTGGCTCGCGCGCACCCACTTAACCATCTCACCTACGCAGTGCATGTGCTAGGATAGAATATGCACTCTTTTTGAAGTAGCATGTGACACCTCCTTTAGTACCGGGTTCTATTTACGAACCGTGCTAAAGGGCCTTTAGCTCCGGGTCATAACACCATCCGGTGCTAAAGGAAGGGGACCGTTTAGCCTCGGGTCGTAACACCAACCGATGCTAATGGAGACTTTTAGCATCGGTTGGTGTTACCAATCGGTGTTAAAGGATCCCCGGGACGCTTTAATTTTACGTCCGGTGCTAATGTTGTATTAGCACCGGTTCTTAAGTGCGGACGATGGATTTTCTTGTAATGTTAGCTTTTCAATGCATCAAAGAACATTTTATTTGAATTTCATATGGAGGAGAGATATGAGCGTTTTAGTGGATGGTTGTCCGCTGACTCTGAACTAAATTCGAGGTTGTCAACTTGTAGCTTAACGTAGATGTCCCATCGTGTATCTATCGGGCCTAGAGATGTCCTCGTCACTATCAATAGTGCCTCAAATCCGCAAAAAAATTGTCCAGCTCCGCCCCGCAGGCAGCAAGGAGCGAGCGCGGCCAGCCAGGACAAATCAGATGGCAGATTCGCATATAAGACCGGCATGGAAGGCAGATCTCGAGGCGCCACCTCGTGGGCCGGCGCTCTCGCGCACCGGGGACACAGAAGCTAGTTTAGCTACACCAGAGATTTCGCTCAAAAAAGCTACACCAGAGGTGGTTTGTTCTGTGCATGTGCCACGCGCCTGGCGTGGGGCGCGCCAACGCTTTCGGATTTCCTACTCATCAGTACTACCTGCGCAGGCCGCGGCGTCCTTTGTGCTCGGTTTCTCTGTGCTTGTAATGGTAGGGCGCGGGTAGCTCTGACCAAAGGGACCCCCGCGCTCCATAAAAAAAAATCCCCCGCTGTAAACCAGATCGGTGCACGGCACCGGAACAAAGGCAGAAGCCCGAGCCATGAAACAGACACACGCGTGCATGCATCACCCAAAAAAACAAAAGAACAAGGCCCTCTGCCCGTCGGCAGCTCCGCTTGTCGGCATGGGGAGCCCGCCCGTTACAGCGCCCCTTTGTTTTTTTTTAATTTTTTATTCTTTTTGTTTTGCAATCAAGCGCCCGTTTGGGCTTTAGCCATCCAGCTGACGCTGGTTTCAAGTGTAAGGTGGCTGGCCGCGGGATAAACACAGGCCGGCCGTCATTTGTGACACACCGGCGCACATATCGGCAAATCCTCACGATATAAATAAATGAACTAGTTCACGTACTAGGCACGTCTATATGGTTGGAAACTGTATGGCGGCATGGTCCAATCCCGTATGCCAACACGGCCATTCCATACGGACGTGTGGTGGTGTGGAGCCAGCCACCCGGAAGTGAAGGCGCACATCAAGCTTTCCAAATCCAACTTCTCCAGCTTCTTTGCTCGTCATGTCGGTACTCGGCCGTCGGCACCTCCGCTTGCGGATGCATGGATGATGCGGCGGGTAGTTTTATGTTTGTTTATTTTTAGGCCAGTCCCAGTGTAAAGTTTTATGAGGTTTCATGCACATTAAATAGGATGCCAACTCAGCATTTTAGATGACGTGGCAAGGAGTTAATGAGGAGAGAGATGAAATGGGTTTCATCTAGATGAAGCTCTGTATACACGGTTTCCAACAAGTCTGTGTCTTGCATGCGTCGTCTAGAAAACATCAAAATAAAACTTTGCATTGTATAAACCATTTCATCTGTAAATTTATTGTCTCCTTACTTATGTGGCATTCTTGGAAACACAAAAATGAAATCCGCCACTGGGACTAGCCTTATTAGACTTCGTTTGTCTTACATCAATATGCACATTAATTTACTCTGATGAGTTTAATGTTGATCTAATGACCTAGCTAGAGAAATAAAGAGCCATCCCAAATTGCAATTTGTTTTGACCTTCATGAATACACATAGATATAGCTAGATGACTAGGTACATAATAAAATAATTTATGTATGCAGAAAGGACTAATGTTGTAATTTGAGGTGGTAGCGGCAGAAATCCTGATTAATTCATTTGAATTGTTGTAAAACTAGCCAAACAGGGACCCCAGGTTTACCATTTATCTAGTGATTCAGAATTTTATTTTCAAAGCTCAATATCACAATGTACACACATTAATCTCTATAAATACACGTATTCAAATCCTACATCTACGAGCATAAGTTACCAGAGACGTCTCACTGTCGACCCGGTTACATCGCTTACCAATAAAATACAACACTTATACCCAGTTAAGGACTCCGGTTCACGAAATTTTTTATTATTGTTTTGTAGAAACTAACAAAGACGACCCTGCCTAAAAACTGTAAAACACTGCTAAATTGTGTCATTGTGTGTGAGCGAGTCGCTCGCTCGCAAACGGCGCACTATAGCTGTTGATACGTATCGAAGAAAAGTTGGAACGGAAAAACGGCAAGTGTGTCACTTGTGCTAGACCAGATTGCACTAGATCGTTTTTTACACAGTTGGTCTCCACGCTCCAGTTCCTTGCAGTAAGGAATTCGAATGTGTGACGATTTAGCGATCCTAGAAGATTGGATAGTGTACCGTATGCCTTGCTGTAATCTGTATACTGATTGATGTAAACCCGCTAGGGTTTGTGCCCGATCTTTCGATGAGAGGCGTGGGGGATAACTCGATTGGAGGAGACGACGTTCACGGCCCGACTACAACCTTTCAAAGACTGCGCCTTAGCGACCGATACACCACCTCCTATGGATGCCACGATCTTGTGGGAGCGCGTCACCCGACCTGTCCTGCAAACAATCGAAGAACTAGCAAGAACAAGTATGATACAAGTACTGAATTTACTAGATGGGAATTGAAGTGTCTCAATCTCAAACTCAGGCTTCTTGTTAAGAATGAAGCACTTACTTTCAAAAACTCTAAAGTAAGACACGTTGGGCTTTTTACCTATGAGGATCTCATATGCCGTCTTGTTCAAGAGTTTGTGGAGTGGCTACGGAGGTATATGAGAGGGTGGAGGACGACCAGGACGTGGCTGGGGTCGTCCCTCAACCCTAGGACGCGCCTCCATGGGCTCCAACACGATACACGGGCCAACGGCCCAAAAGACGATGACGCAGCAACGTGGGCTGAAAACGTCTCGGTACAAATATGACGATTGTGGCCGACTCCGAGTCTTTGGGCTGACCCTGTTGCTTAAGAGAAAAACTAGCGAAACTTTGCAAAACATCGTTAGTCTTAGTGCAGCCCTCTATTTGATTATGATATTGTAGCCCAAAAGGATATTCCAGATTAGAGCAGATATAAACTTTATGCACCAAATACTCTCCTTTGCAATTATACTTGCCAACAAAGTGATATGTATGATTAGACAAGCATGAAAATTCAGAATATGCACAAAGTTTCTCCTCTAAACATTTTAGATCACAAAGAATATCAAATTCAATATAACCCAAAGTATTTAAAGAAGACATCAATTTCAATTCATCATGTGCACAAGTAATAGGATGGAAAAGCTTTGTTTCAGCACATGTGTATGGTTTCAAATAAAAAATATCACTCTTATTCACTACTTGTGGCATAGAAGTACAAGAAGCATCATCGCACAAGTTCTCTTTATCATAAGGAACAACAACTAATTCTTCTTGTGACAAAATCAAATCAGTTGTAGGTTCCACATTTTGATTAGCATGCAGAGTGGACAAATTTCCAACACTATGGGACACATCATTCTTGCAAGTACTATTAGATGAAAGAATTTCCTTTTCAGCACTCATAGCAAGCCAAAACAATGAAGCAATATTGTTGTATGATTTGCTAATTAGCATGGTTCGAATTTCAGAATTAAGCCCTTTCATGAACCTACACATAACATCTTTCTTGCATTCATCTAATCCACCAAACATGACACAAATCTTAAACCTATGATAGTATTCTTTGACAGTCCTACTGCCTTGCTTCAATTTGTCCAATTTTTCAAGTAAACAGTCAGCATAATATTCTGGAACATATTCATCTCAAAAAAAGCATTTTGAAATCTTTTCATGTTTGTGGAACTTTGTTGTGCCTACAAATGTGTTTCCATGTAATCAAAGCATATTTTGTTAAAGCACTAGATGCAGCAAAAATCATTTCATGTTCATACAAGTCATAATTATCAAATTCTGCATCTACCTTAAGCTCCCAATCAATATAAGCTTCAGGATCAAACATACCAGCATATAATGGCAAATGTTGAATGACATCCTGAAGATGAGGGTCTAGTTTCAACTGCTCAAAAATCTCAGTATCACTTGCCATGATTAGTTGACAACAAAAAACACAAAAAATAAGATGTATCCTCCTGTCAACTACTAGATGTGTTGGTTGTAATTCTCTCAAACTTTCCTTGTTCAAACAAGCTCTTACAAGTTCTTACCAAGCTAAATAGGAGGTGACGGCAACCAACAAGACAACAACCTCAATAATAGTGTATCGGTGCCGTAGCAACAAGACCTATCAAGCTGTAGTCGGATATGTGGAGCTATAGGTGGGATGAAAACAAGGAATATACTAGAACAAAATTAGTTACAAAAGCAAGCTGAATAATCGTTCAACGGCGGTACTGTGCTGGTCCTAGCCTAGACCGTGCTAGAGACGCGAGCCTCGACACAAGGGAAGTTACAACGCACCACCGAAAACAATAGATACTCACGATAAACAGATCAGCCCCTTTCTTTCTTTCTTTCTTTTTTTTCTTTTTTTTCTTCTCTTTTTTTTTGCTTCCTCTTCTTTTTGGGGACTAAAATCTTTTGATTGATGCTATGACAACCAAAACAAATGGTAGCATACAACCCCTAACAAAACAGATTTACAATTCTTATTTCAGCTAACCAGATACCCAAATCTCAAAGGCGATTGCGGAGTGCTCAGAAGGAATTTTTGAGCACGGTCAGATCCGTTAAAAAGAGCACGAATTAAGCTTTCCAGATTGTACTAAAACACCTTATTTGGATATTGACAGCCAAAATTGGCAGTTGCCCGGCCAAACCGGTCTGACCGGTTTGCCGAACCGGTCAGACCGGTTTTGATATGTAATTCGAGTAGGTTTAGGATTCCGAGTTTAATCCCATATTGTAACCGACTCATGAGGGGTAAGACTTCCCCGGCCTATAAAATAAAGGCTAAAAGGCCGATTGAGGTATTCCACTCGAATCAAACACTTTATCTTCTATTTTTTGTCTCTCAAACCCTAGCCCTTTTCCAACCTCATATTTGCTGTTCTTTGCTCGTCTCTACGGCGTTCAAAGACGTTCTAGGTGGCCTGCCGACCCTAGAGCAACCCTAGATTAGCTCGAGCTCCGACGGGGTCCCTCCCGAGCTCGAGTTTCTAGGTCTTCACGACCACCTGCCAGAAAGCGGTCTGACCGGTTCCAGGAACCGGTCTGACCGGTTTGCCGAGGGAGGCCGGGTGTTGGCCGTGGTGACGGCCGTGCTGCGATCTCGAGTGTGTTGTCGCATCTTTGTGTCAACATACTTTTCCACTCGTGCACCGTGAACTTTTCTGGCCCATCCACTTTTCGCCCAACAGCAGCCCAGCCGCATTTTTCTTGTTCAATTAACTGCGCTGACAGGCCGGCCCCACCTGTCACTGACTGCCTTAGATTGACATGTGGGCCCGCAGACCCCACTGACCCGTTGATCGTTGACTGGTCAACGTTGACCAAGTCAACACTGACGTCATCCGGGCCCACTATGACGTCAGCAAAGCCGGCCCCACTGATAACGTCATGCTGACGTCAGCAGTGATGACGTGGCACGCCCTGGTGCTGCCACGTGTCCCTTCAAGGCACAATTCTTGAAGGGCTTCAAGAAGGATCGCGGTGGTTTCGTCAAGAGAGTTGAGGAGTTCGTTATGCCGGCTTTCAAGCTATCAGACGACAAGGTTGAAGAACTTCCTAAGGTAACCGGTGAATCCTCATCCTCTGATTTCATGCAACAAGTGACTCATATGATGGATGAAAAATTAAAAGCTGCACACGCCGCTACTAGTGAGTTACTTGTTAGTATGGTTGGTAATCTTGATAAAAATAAAAGTATTGTAGAAACAGATCCTAGTACGTCAGGCATACCAGAAAACGTTATAGATCCAAATTTAGGCATGCCGGCGAATTACTATGTGAACAAGCCACCTCATCCTGGTTCGGTCCACGAACTGGTCAGACCGGTTTACGCAACCGGTCCGACCGGTTTGGCTACTTCAGTTGGCCAGACCGGTTCCATGGGTGTTGGCGCAACAAATGCGATGGTTTTAGCTAATTCAGCTGCTTATGGTTCTGTTTTTACACCTCCTATTACTACTGTTGTGGGAAGCTCACCCAATGGATCTAGCACTTCGTCTAGGCCGATTCCAAATGCTTCTCAAGGTTCAACGCTTACTACATCTCGTTATACATCTAGTGCAAGCTATCAAGACGATTTCTCTAAATTCAAAGAGGATCTGGCTAATATAATTAAAACTAAACTTGGGATTGATTTGAGTAATTCACGCTTGTATCAAAAACCATATCCCCTGAGTTTGATTTAGTTCCTTATCCCAATGGTTGGCGTGTTCCTGAGTTTGTTAAATTCAATGGTGAAGATAATCGTACTACTTGGGAGCATGTTAGTCAATATATTTTACAGTTAGGAGAAGCAAGTTTCTATGAACCATTGCGCATTCGTTTATTCTCATTAACTTTGACTGGAACTGCTTTCTCCTGGTTTTCTTCGCTTGCTCCTAATTCTATTCAAACTTGGACTCAATTGGAGCGTAAATTTCATGATCACTTCTTTAGCGGAGAAAATGAAACTAAATTGACAGATTTAACATCTATTAGACAAGGCCGAGAGGAATCGGCTATAGATTATTTCAGAAGATTCAAAGATACAAAAAATAGGTGTTTTAATTTGTCAATTCAACCCCCCACTGTCCCCACACGAATGGTAGAATCTTTACGCAGCGCCTGCGAAACAAAGAGAAAAGGGAACAGGAAGCTGAAAAACTGAGGGATGAACAGTTCAACAGATACATGCCTATGATTCCTCAGACCAAGACGTGGCAAGTTAAATCAGTTGTGCAGCCAGCAGCACAACCGGTCAGACCGGTTTCAGAATCCGGTCAGACCGGTTTGGGGCAGCCCGTCACAGAAGCGGTCAGACCGGTTTCTGGAACCGGTCAGACCGGTTTGGAGACAGAGGCAGGGGCTGAAGTCACTTCGACCACCAATGAAAATACAACTCCTGCAATTCCTCCAGTGGTTGAAGATGAAGAGTTAGTTGACTTTGAGCCTTCTCCAGAGCGTGACAATATGGAGGTCAACGTCGTCTATTTGTCTCCGGATTATTTTGTAGTGCCGGAGGAGGAAATTGCTCATCTTCAGCTAGGACCTCGAGATGCTATATTTCAGAAGCCTAAAGAATCAGAGAATCATCTCAAGGCTTTGTATATGAGAGGGCACATCAACGGAAAGCCAATTTCACGTATGTTGGTTGATGGTGGAGCTATCGTGAATCTTATGCCATATGCCCTCTACATCTAGTGCAAGCTATCAAGCCGATTTCTCTAAGTTCAAAGAGGATCTGGCTAATACAATTAAAACTAAACTTGGGATTGATTTGAGTAATTCACGCTTGTATCAAAAACCATATCCTCCTGAGTTTGATTTAGTTCCTTATCCCAATGGTTGGCGTGTTCCTGAGTTTGTTAAATTCAATGGTGAAGATAATCGTACTACTTGGGAGCATGTTAGTCAATATATTTTGCAGTTAGGAGAAGCAAGTTTCTATGAACCATTGCGCATTCGTTTATTCTCATTAACTTTGACTGGAACTGCTTTCTCCTGGTTTTCTTCGCTTGCTCCTAATTCTATTCAAACTTGGACTCAATTGGAGCGTAAATTTCATGATCACTTCTTTAGCGGAGAAAATGAAACTAAATTGACAGATTTAACATCTATTAGACAAGGCCGAGAGGAATCGGCTATAGATTATTTCAGAAGATTTAAGGATACAAAAAATAGATGTTTTAATTTGTCAATCTCTGAAAAAGATTTAGCAGATTTAGCTTTTGCTGGCTTGCGGTCTCATTTCAAGGAAAAATTAGAAGGTTTTGATTTTCTTTGTATTAATCACTTGCAAATGAAGGTCATGAGTTTAGAGCTTAAGTTAAAGAATTCAAGAGAATCTGCTAAACCTCATCGTTCTAATGTGCATATTGTTGATAATGATTCTGATAGTTCGGATGATGAAAGTAAAGAGATTTATGCTGCTGAGTTTGTTTGGCCATCAAAAGCTAAGCCTTGTTCTTGTCCTTCATTGAAGCCGGTTCAGAAAAATCGGCGAGAGGAAATTAAATTTACTTTTGATGTTGCCAAGTGTGATCGTGTTTTTGATGAGTTGCTTAAGAATGGTTTTATTAAACTTTCTCATGCAATTCCACCAGCCGATCAATTGAAAAATCACGCATATTGTAAGTGGCATAATTCTTTTTCGCATGCTACTAATGATTGCAATGTTTTTCGACGACAGGTACAATCGGCTATTAATGAAGGTCGATTAGTACTAGCTGAGATGCAAGTTGATAAGGCTCCTTTCCCTGTTCATACTCTGAATTTGAATACCAAGGTGCTGATTCAGCCGGAACAAGCCGACGTAGCTAAGGGTAAGAATGTGGTGATTGGAGATCCAAGGCCGGAAAAAGTTAATATTCAATCTCCGATCAGAAAAGTGATGCTTGGAAAGACTCTGGATGGAAAAGAGTCTCTGAAGATTACTATTAATACATCAAGGCCCGGGGGGCAAGAAAGTTCCTCAGAAGAAAATCGGTCCGCTGATCAGGCGAAACCGGTCAGACCGGTTTCCCAAACCGGTCAGACCGGTTTGCCCCTGGACCGACCTAGGACTTTCAAGCCCAAGCGTCCGGAAGTGGGTACTTGGAAGGTGAATGAACCCAAAGTGAAAGGTACGGTTCTGAAGCAAGGGCCTACTTTTTCTCAGCTCCTGAACAAGTACACAAAGGCCGTTCAAGGTGATCGGCCGGCAAAAAAGAGACCAAGGTCACAATGCATGGAGATAGTTATTCAGAGAACAATAGGCGCCGTGGTGATGTTGTTACTGTTTATCCACCACAGAAGATGTATGCTACCATGCCATGGGCACCTCCCGCGTCAAATTCTCCATATGATAATCCATCATGGGAACAAGGAATGTGGATGCAGTGCTTTCCAATGCCACAACCACCTCAGGATTATGTGAGGGAGGGCCCTAGGACTCCAGTACACGACCGATTGGGCTCATACCAATCAGGTCCGGCGCCTTCCCCAAAAGCGGTCAGACCGGTTTATTCAAACCGGTCAGACCGGTTTCGGTCTGAACAGAAAACTCAAGTTCCTCCCAAGCAAGAATACCGTGTCAAGGAGAAGAAGGAGGATGTACAGCCCACAGTTGATCCAAAGCAAGCCAAGGCCAGTGGATTTGTAACAATTGGTAAAATTCCAGTGGATGTGCAAAATTCAACCAAAAAGACGATATCTATTAGACATTCGGCTCCTGTTCCAATTCAAAAGCCGATCATGGCTAATGATCATGAGGCTAGCAGTAGCAAGAGTCCTAAAAAGGTTTTCCAACCAAGGTGGTGTCCTTCCGGTTCCATGGGTGTTGGCGCAACAAATGCGATGGTTTTAGCTAATTCAGCTGCTTAGAAAAAAAGGAACAGGAAGCTGAAAAACTGAGGGATGAACAGTTCAACAGATATAGGCCTATGATTTCTCAGACCAAGACATGGCAAGTTAAATCAGTTGTACAGCCAGCAGCACAACCGGTCAGACCGGTTTCAGAATCCGGTCAGACCGGTTTGGGGTCCGCCACAGAAGCGGTCAGACCGGTTTCTGGAACAGGTCAGACTGGTTTGGAGACAGAGGCAGGAGCTGAAGTCACTTCGACCACCAATGAAAATACAACTCCTACAATTCCTCCAGTGGTTGAAGATGAAGAGTTAGTTGACTTTGAGCCTTCTCCAGAGCGTGACAATATGGAGGTCAATGTCGTCTATTTGTCTCCGGATTATTTTGTAGTGCCAGAGGAGGAAATCGCTCATCTTCGGCTAGGACCTCGAGATGCTATATTTCAGAAGCCTAAAGAATCAGAGAATCATCTCAAGGCCTTATATATGAGAGGTGGATTCATGCAAATAAATGTATTCCATCTACCTTGCATCAATATCTTATTCAGTGGATCGGCGATGAAGTTGAAGTTGTCCATGGTGACGCTTGTTCCTTTGTTGCAATGGCCGATTCCGATTCTCTTAGTGCAAATGAGAAGGTCCAATGTTTGTCGGGCATGGATTTGACCGACTATGAGTTGATCAGTTGCACCAAGGATGGTTTTGTTGCTGCTACATTAAAGCCGATGGAGAATCGGTTGAATTACTTGCTGTAATTAATTTAAAGTAGCATTATTACAAACAAAACCGGTCATACCGCTTTCGAGAACCGGTCAGACCGGTTTGGATCTGAACAGTGCTCGAAAAGGCAAACCGGTCAGACCGCTTCTGGAAACCGGTCAGACCGGTTTAAGGCGAAATAGTGGCTTCAAGACCGAATTGATCATCATCGGTCAAATACAAGTGGTATGTTTGAAGCTGTTGAAGATCTAGGTGATATGGATAAATTGGGTCAAGGATTTACATCAGCCGACCCTTTAGAAAAAATAGATATTGGTGATGGTACTATTCCTAGGCCAACTTTTGTAAACAAAAATTTATCGGCTGAGTTTAAAGCCGAATTAATAAATTTGTTGGAGTATGTCGATTGTTTTGCTTGGGAGTACCGTGAGATGCCGGGTTTGAGTCGTGATTTAGTTGAACATCGCTTACCAATAAAAGCCGGTTTTAGACCTTTTAAACAATCGGCTAGACGTTTTAATCCCGCTATTTATGACCGAATAAAAGAAGAAGTTAATCGTTTGCTAGATGCTGGTTTTATTCGGACTTGTCGTTATGCGGAGTGGATTTCTAATATTGTTCCCGTTGAAAAGAAAGATTCGGGAAAACTTAGAGTTTGCATTGATTTTAGAGATCTTAATAAAGCCACTCCAAAAGATTCATATCCTATGCCTATAGCCGATGTCTTAATCAATGAAGCTTCTGGGCATCGTGTTGTTAGTTTCCTTGATGGTAATGCTGGATATAATCAAATCTTCATGGCCGAAGAGGATATGCACAAAACGGCCTTTCAATGTCCGGGATTTATTGGTTTATTTGAGTGGGTGGTTATGACCTTTGGATTAAAGAACGCCGGTGCAACTTATCAAAGAGCTATGAATTTAATCTTTCATGATTTACTTGGTGTTATTGTGGAAGTATATATTGATGATATTGTAGTTAAATCGGATGGCTTGGATTCTCATTTAGCCGATTTAAAACTTGCTCTTGAAAGGATGCGACCGAAAAAAGTCGAAGCTCCTACTAGCAAGCATGATTTACAGAAATTTCTAGGCAAGGTAAATTTCTTGAGAAGGTTTATAATTAACTTGTCCGGAAAGGTTGATGCTTTTACTCCTTTACTTCGGTTAAAGAATGAAGCCGATTTCACTTGGGGGGCAAAACAGCAAGAAGCTTTTGAGAAAATCAAAGAATATTTTTCTTCGCCGCCGGTGCTTAGGGCGCCTAAGAGAGGTGTTCCGTTCAGACTTTATGTAGCAGCTGAAGAGAGAGTTATTGGAGCTGTTTTGACCAAAGAGATTGATGCTAAGGAGTATGTGATTGCTTATATAAGCCGACGGCTCATTGATGCGGAAACGAGGTATACTTTCATTGAAAAATTATGCTTGTCATTATATAATGCTTGCACTCAATTGAGGCTAGATAGCTACTAGAGCTGTCTCTTATACACATCTTGTCAAACCGATGTGATTAAACATATGCTACAAAAACCGATTGCTAGCGGAAGGATCGGTAAATGGGCTTATGCTTTAGTTGAATATGATTTGGCTTGTGAACCTTTAAAATCTATGAAAGGCCAAATTGTAGCTGATTTTATAGTTGAACATCGGATTAATGATACTTGTGAATTCGACGTCGGTTATGTTGCTTGTACACCATGGAAATTATACTTTGATGGATCGGTTTGCAATAATGGGCAAGGTATTGGTGCTGTTCTTATGTCACCAAGTGGTGCCATTTTTGAGTTCTCAAACCGACTGGAGGAAAAGCGAACCAATAATCAAGTTGAATACGAAGCTCTTCTATTCGGCTTGGAATTTTTGCAAGATATGGTTGGAATTTCTGATTGGTGAGCTTGTTTGGAAGACGATCTTGCCTATTGGGACAAAAAGCAACAAGTTTTTACTAAATGCATATCTTGATAGATGCCTTGATATCATTGCTTCTTTTGATGAATTTACTATCAAACATATTCCAAGAGAGGAAAATGGCAAGGCTAATACTCTGGCTCAGAAAGCATCTGGTTATATGGTTGCGAAGAAACATTTCTATCTTCAAAAACCGATGCAATCAAAAGCCGAGGTGCAGGTTCTGGACGTAGGTTCTGGACGAACCGGTCCAACCGGTCTGACCGCCAGAACCGGTCTGACCGGTTTGGAAACCGGTCTGACCGCTTCGTCTCCTGACAGCGGCAAAAATTCCTTGGATAATGTTAATAATTCCAAGGATGAAGATCAGGACTGGAGGGTACCCATTATTGCTTATTTAAAAGACCCTGGTTCGTGGTGCAACAAGAAATATTCGGCGAATATCATTTAAATATGTTTTGCTTGACGATGAGCTTTATTATTGAAGTGTTTAGACTCGGATCAGGCCAAAGTTGCCATGGGAGAGGTTCATGAAGGTATTTGTGGCACCATCTAGATGTGTATAAGAGACAGGTGCTCGGACTGCTGGGATGAGATGTGTGGCAGTTGCAGGTCGACACCCTGCCTATAAGCTCCAAGCAGCAAACCATGTTGTGAGATGGCTCGATCAACTTTCTATTGTTGACTTGCAGAAGATTGTTAATGGCGAGGTTATTGGTCGCAGGGGCAGAAAATCTGACATGGATATGGAGACTCTGATTGAGGAATGATGCTTCTGCAAACATGATGTACCAATAATCTGATGTAGCCCAAGTAATGCATTACATTTTGTAAACAAACCAAGCAGTGCGAGATCAGGAAATAAGGATAGTCCTGAGCTTGCATTAGCTGCTTGGTTTCCTGTGATGCATCACTGGAATTCCTTTAGCTTAATTACTCTTAGTCGTTAGAGGTTTGAAGTGAAGAAATTCCTGCCCTAACTGGTGCATGTACAGTATATATGTATTATCTATTCTACTCCCTAGTTTTCACGGTGATGAAAATTGAAGTGAAACTTTGAAAGTACTTTTGCCCGAAGCCCTGAAATAGAAGAGTAGTAACACTCTTCATTATCGGGAAGGATTGGTCCTATGAAACTATCCTCTGCAGAGCTACACAAATGTTACCTCAATATTTATCAAGGCAATCAATTCTCAGAAGGTACTCCTCTGTTCCTTACCTCTTGACCCTTGTTTACATAGCTATGTGATCATGTCTTTTTTCTATCTAATTAGAGAATATGTTTTGTACTGATTAGTGTGCTTTATTCAGTTTCTGTACAAGTATCTTTTTTTTTGGGGGGCAAAGTTTTGGGCTCAATACTTGAGTTAACAGTCAGGACAGAACATCTCGAGCAATGCCTTATGGTTGTTACATATTTAGAAATATGAAACATATGTTGATGAAAATTTATCAAAATTTGCTGTATTATATCCTGTTTCACAAAATCATATGTTCCTTTCATCTGTTTGATCCATTGAGGAATTCCAAATCTGTAAATGATGTGCTCTTTGACAAATTTAATCATATCTTCTGATGCTACCTTTCTCAATGGAATTGCCTCAACCCACTTAGTGAAATAATCTGTTGCTAAAAGTACAAACTTATGCCCCTTGCTCGATGGAGGATTTATTTGGCTGATCAAATCTATTCCCCATCCTCTGAATGGCCATGGCTTGATAATAGGGTTCAGAGCCGATGCTGGAACTCTCTGAATGTTTCCAAATTTCTTACAGTCTTGACATCCCTTGTAATATTCAAAGAAATCTTCCAAGTCGGCCAATAATAACCAGTTCTTCTAATAACCCATTTCATTCGGTAAGCTGACTGGTGTGCTCCACACAATCCATCATGTACCTCGCTTACCAGTTTCTTTTTCCTAGTTGACTACGATTACAAAACGTTTATTTCCAAAGATATACGTCGAAGCGCCGTATTCATCTCATATTGTTTATCAAATCGGCTCCTTCCTTATATTCGATCCACGTCATCACGCGTTCCCGAATGCTTTCCATAGAGTAGCTCCCTTGCCAATTCGATGATGGACTCCCGACCGCAAAATGCCTCTGCCGAATGTTCTTGAAGAAAACTTCTCTCTCCGAACGATATTTTTTACTAATTCCGGCCCACATGTCATTCTCTTCCCCATCTTGCATATTCGGCCCATCTCAGCCCAAAGGGCCATATAGAGTTATCAAAGTTATTTTTGGGAATTCTTATATGCTGGAGACATTGCAAGGAGATCATTTACCTACAGCTATCAATGAAAGATATTTGAAGAAATTCTATCCAAGTGTTTGGCAAGACGCATGAAGATTAATGGCCGATAGATTTTTTGATATCGCCCTTAGCATAAAGTTTAGCTCCTGAGTTGTAATTACTTGCATATTGCTTTTTAGTTCTCAAGTTCAACAAAAACGCAGGGGGGCATGTGTTGACAGCCAAAATTGGCAGTTGCCCGGCCAAACCGGTCTGACCGGTTTGCCGAACCGTTCTTGTCCTTCATTGAAGCCGGTTCAGAAAAATCAAAATGCAAAAGAATCTGCTAAACCTCATCGTTCGAATGTGCATATTATTGATAATGATTCTGATAGTTCGGACGATGATAAAGAAATTTATGCTGCTGAATTTGTTTGCTTCCCCGGCCTATAAATATAAAGGCTAGACGGCCGATTGAGGTATTCCAATCGAATCAAACACTTTTATCTTTACTTTTGTGTATCTCTCAAACCCTAATCTTTTCCAACCCTCATATTCTGTTCTTTGCTCGTCTCTACGGCGTTCAAGGACGTTCTAGGTGGCCTGCCGACCCTAGAGCAACCCTAGATTGCTTGAGCTCCGACGGGGTCCCTCCCGAGCTTGAGTTTCTAGGTCTTCACGACCTCCTGTCAGAAAGCGGTCTGACCGGTTCTAGGAACCGGTCTGACCGGTTTTGCCGAGGGAGGCCGGGTGTTGGCCGTGGTGATGGCCGTGCTGCGTTTTCGAGTGTGTTGTCGCATCTTTGTGTCAACAGGGCCAACGGCCCAAAAGACAATGACGCAGCAACGTGGGCTGAAAACGTCTCGGTACAAATATGACGATTGTGGCCGGCTCCGAGAAGATATGGAGGTGGGGTTGGATCCGTTAGAAAGTAGATTTGATAAGCTTTCCAGGAAGTACTTGAACGCCCAAAACGGAGTCCGTATGTGACCGTGGCGCCCATCACAAGTTGATGCTTTTCTGCAGTCCGAATCCGGCCTTCAAAACGTGTTGAACTTGATCTCTTTTCATCTTTGGGCCAAAAGTGACGTGGTGGCCTGGTTGAGGACGTGGGAACACTTGGACTTGGTCCCCAATCAACTTCTTTGGTTCTCCATGCCTTGCATGTGTGATTAACACTCTTTTTGATCCATGTACTTATTTCTGAAAATGAAAATGAACACACATAATGGCGCAGCATCAATTCATCGAATGTACCAACAATACTTGTAATATAGGATTGATTTACCTTTGGTTTGCAAGCCATTAATATGGTCGTATCTAAGCCGGTGATGTCCTCATCACTGATGAGCACATATATGCATGCAAAATAAAAATTCATGTAGTGACGAAGCGTGCGCAATTGTCAGAACTGGCGGCTGGCCGGTATACATGTGATGTCGGCCACCCTGACATGACACGGAACTGCAGCCGGGCGCATCGATCTATCGCTTGTTCACACAAACACCGGTTTCCTCCATTTTTTTTTTTTGACGCGTCGATTATATTAGCGTGAATATATGTGGCTTGTCATTGGCAACACAATCATCAGTCCTACAATCGAGTACGACAAGTCGCTAGGTCCAGCCAATCTCAAAAGGCAAAATATCATGAATTTATTTTGATAGCTATACCTCGCTATTGTTAGGTCCAGATCGAAAGCCAAACCGGCTGACGTCAACCTGATCTTAACTTTCCAGCCCATACAAATTAGCTCGCATCAGGTACATTCCAAGAACCCAAGTACTGTAGAGTTTTAGCAACTTTTTAAGCAAAATCGAAGCCTGCACGTATAAGTACCGACAAAAACGCCCCGTCAGTTCTCATGACAGTACACATAGGACAAAACTTACAGGGTTAAATTCATCGATGCTCACAAACACATCAGTATTTTGTATTAACCCCCAAGACGGGGCCCTCAATTTAATTTGCTCCTTTCATTGGTTTGTTCGCCCATTCTTTAATCTCGCTCTCCGTTCATTTGTTGCTTGGAATCTATGTAATGTATAATTACTACTTTCTCCATACCAAATAGTATTTCTCTCCCTATACAATGAGACAAATCGTCATTACAATGAAATCGTCATTACGACCTGGCGATCTGTTAGACTGAAATAAATAAAACATGTTATATGCTTATCAAAGTAAATCTTGTACTTGGTGCCTATGAACAAAACCAGGATCTGTTCATCACATATCTTAGCTACAATCCATGATATATATTTTACATGAACAATCTAGAAAGCGAAATAATTAGGGAATCAAATGCAAACAAGCTAGAGCCCAATCAAGAAAGAAACGCGAACGGATTTGCCATGCAATCTTTCCTTTCTGATTGATCAGTTCAGTTGGATACATCGCCCATAAAACATGTACTGGCCGGTTTTTGCCTAAAAACTTCTTCTGTATTAATTATATGCTGATAAAAAAAAGAAAAAGAAAATATAGAACTCACGCAGCTTGCTTTCTACTACTACAGAGGACCACGAATCTAAGACATCGAGTTACCAGAGCAGAGCATGGTGCTATAAGAAGACAAGGAGAGGATGAGACCTTCAATCTTGATTGTATCATATCGAGTCCATTTTCTCGACGGTCAAGCATGGCGGCGGCGGCGGCGCCCATCAGCCATCACCCATCAGTAGCAGCGGTAGACAACGTACGAGTTGTTCCGGCGGGGCGGCCGCACATGGCAGAGCATGAAGAGCACCAGCGCGATCATCATGGCCAGCAGGAACCCCTTGGGGTCCAGCCCGCCGCCGGCGTCGCCTCCGCTGTCGTCGTCGCCGCCGTTGCACCCCATGCAGCAGCACGATCCCGATCCCATATGGTGGTGCCTCGATCTTCTTCGCGGAGACTCGGATTTGCTCCTTGAAAAACCTCCGGACGTCTCCTTTAGTCCTTGTGTGCTCTGTGGTGTGTGCGCGCTCGCGCGTGAGAGTGAGAGGGGGAGAGAGGAGTTGCTTCGAGCGTGGAGAAAGGAGGCAAATGGTTGCTTGGGACGCAAAAGTGAGGGAGGATATACACAATATACTCTTGTTTACTACCCTCCACGGGCGCAGGTCCAACAAGAATAGGCCGGTGCAGATATGGTAGGGTCTATGGCACGAGAGGCCCCACATGCCAGCGGCCTGCTCCGAGAAAAATCCTTGAACCGCAATGTTCTTAGTTTTAAATTTGATTTGTTGGTGGATGTCACTTTCACTGGGTTGGAATCCCACTTGAACATGGGATGGATGGTTTTCGCCTCGTTTTCTTTACAAAGTCAGATAACTAAATACTCCGTCTTGTGAATTTCATCATTTTCATATGGCCGATGGTGCAAGTTTGACCAGAAAAGTAAAAAGCTGGTGCACACGACGACACCCAAAGTCTGTACCTGTTCAGTTGTTCGACGTTTGGTTGATTGTTCATTTGTTCTGTGGCTCAAGTCAGTCTGTTCCGGAAGCTGCCTTGAACGCCAGCTTGGCTTACGAAAGAAACCTTTTGCAGTTCAAAAAAGCAATCAAAAATCAGACATCGAAAACTCCTACTTGCAGCTGTATGCCGCATAGTCTGGTCGAGACTCGAGAGGACAAACAGAATCAAAATGCCAACTGACGACAAGCACGAAGAGCAGACACAGACGATGTCCCTCACCAGCTGCTAGTTGCTACTCGATCGAGTCAGAAAAACTGAAAGCTATGCAAGGATGCTAACTGCTGAGACCAAGGAATTCAGTGAAGCTTGGATACTTGGGTTCCCATCCAATCTCAGCTCGAGTTTTCGAGTTCTCCATCCTCTTCCCCAGTGGACCATCAGTACCTGCAGTTGAAGCAGATTATGTAAGTGATACTACTGCCTGTGCACTAAAGAGGATGAAAAAACTCAGAGCAGGTTAAAGACTAACCAGTAAAGCCTTCAAACTTCGTGTCAAACTTTCCACTTCTGTTAACAGCGTCCATTATTTCTTGCCTGGAAAGTTTTTTTTAATTAGGCTAGCCAAAAGAATAACAGTACACGGCAAAACTCACTTTACAAAACTAAGAAACTGATGTCAACAAGATACGCAATGACCTGGAAAGAGGCTTATTGTCACAGCCCAAAAAGATTCGACTCCGCAGTTTCATTTTCATGATCCCTATTGCAAGGGAAGCAGCATCCTGGCAAGAACATGGCATATATAGTCACAGACAATAATATAGGGTTTGTTTAGCAATAAGGTATGGTCACACCCGTCCATGGGATCAACTGTTGTACGGAATCAAGGCATTCACAGGCATGCTTGGATCACATCAAAGAATAGTGTGGTCAAGACTAAATTAAGTTGCACATATAGTCATCTAAATACATAACAAAATCAATTTTCAACTTGCTTCATAGACTACAACAACATAAGCTTCAGGATTTATAGGCTACATATAAAATTTTTGAAACCATATGCTTTTGTGTTTATCGATAAAAGTAGAATATAAAAAATGCCAACATTTGACACATAATAAGCATTATGCTCAGCCTTTGTGTTTGGGCAAATGCAAGGTTATTAAACAAATTGTTACAGATATTGGACATGACATCGATAAGCTCAACCATTGGTATGATGAGCAGAGAGATTGTAAACAAGATGGGCATCTGAGATAAATCTGTAGCTCGTTTTACTTTTACCTCATAATGAATCTGGTTGATGATATGATCTGGTCGTGTGTCCAAAGTTCCTTTCCTCAACCAAAAAACATGAGCGCCTCTGTCTATCTTGTGTGCCCAAGTCAAGGAAATGCTATACCAGTTTAATTCAAAGTAATATATAAAAGTTTTTGTTCATAATGATTGCACTTGGACCAGCAAATATGCATTAGTTGAGGATATATAAAGTCCAGCTAGCCTGAGAACACAGCCCCCTGCCTCAAGAACAACATTTTCCACTTTTAGAAATACATCAGTACGAGGGCTCCTGCCAATTGGCACAGACGAACAATCCTGCACGACAAAAACTTCTGTGGTTAGTGCATCACGAAAGGAAAGAAAAAAAATGGACAAGCAAAGCTTCAACTGAAAAGTAAAATATAGCTAGTTGCATAACATGGTATCTGGTTTGTTTGTTTTTTTGCCAAACCTGTACCGTCCAAAAGAGCCAGATAAATGGTAGAAACAAATATCATCCCTACTTCCTCACAAAAAAAAGGAAATATGATCCCTGCAGAATACTAGTTTTTCGCTAGTACCTCGTTGCACATCATGTTGTCACTGCAGTCATACAGAGCAGTACTTGATGTAAACAGGAAAGATCCTTCACCACTCCAATTTGACGCTGCTACACTGCACGCATTTGCTGAAATGAGGATATATCACACATCCACACTCCATAATACACAGTTCAATTAGTCTCAGATGCCAACAATGGTAAATCCAACAAAGTTCAGATTGTGAACAGTGATGCCCAGGTGTATGAGACACTACATTGAGCATGCAAAGCCATCTTTATACAGTAGCCACGTGATTAAACAGAAAGTGCATTTGATTCGGCAAATAGTGAAGCGCCCTTTTCAATCATTATAAGCAATAAACATAAATAAAAACTATGGACAACACCAACCAAGTATCAGATTGCAGCACCTAGATTCCCTGCCAAACACATTACATTACCTTAATTGCTAACAAGACGAAAACAGATACTGGTTTCTATGGTGTCCGATCCAAACACATCCATATTCAGAAGTTGTCTCAAGAATAATATAATTGGAAAATTCAGGGATGAATTGGAACCAAAATATGAGAATGCAAAGTCATGTAAAACATATCTGTAATTTATCTGAGTAAACTTATACTAGCCTAATCTAAAGCAAAAGAAATCATCAGGTTTTCAAGAAATCCACAGTGTTCATCTGTCACTATGCGTGATATTGTGATGGTGGCACAGCCACTAGCAGCTCTAGCATAAAAATACTGGTACAGCTAGTCTTACACCACCATGCTAGTCTCCAACAATGTCAGCCATGGTCCCATGATGCCTTACAACCTATGCCGCTATTATGGATGTCAATAATTGTACAATGTGTTGATGGACATCAGTGTAATCACACTGACCCAACTAAGATATACTGCCCGAATGGCCAAATCCCATTCGAGTTTGATTTGTCTATGAAATCTCAACATGAACAGACAACACACGCCTTTTCTACAAGCGTAAATATTTATTGTACTATAATGCATTAGCAGAACACAGATTTGGAAAGCCTCATGATCTCAATAAAAAATCAGGAGTAAGCCAAAGCATTTACAGCACAGTTACTAGGACCGGACCGGACCAGCGATCTGACCGGTAAAAGACCGAACCAGGGAAATTATTGTAAAAATCGCGCGGATGGGGGTCCGAACACTCGTTGGATCGTTTCCAGACAACGAACTAACCACTGGACCATGCTAATGTTTGTGTCATTTACGAAAACTTAAGTTTATTTGAAACTCTTTGAGCCGGTGGTCCAACCAGTCACACCAATGAACCGAGCACCTGAGAGGTTCGATGTCCGGTCCGGTCCTAATAACTATGATTTACAGTTATCATTAGAAGCGCACAAAGTATATGAGAAAATATGGCACTGGTAGATTGGAATTTGCTGCATGAAATCAACATTACCGTTGCACTGATTTACCTGACATCCCCAGGGTAATCGTCAGAACCAGATGGAGGAGCACAGAAAATAACATGTGGAACCTTCTGAGAAATAGTGGAGTCCTTCAGTGAGGGGATGATTCCTAGATCTGTTAGCTCACTATGATGTTTTGTGCTTGCAGTCTGGCCATAAACTTTGCAACCTGGATGCTCCTGTAGGACGAAAAGTACAGTTAACCAGAAAAGCTTACAACATAGCTTAACATATTACCTCTCCCAAGAATTAGCCCTAAAAATCGCAGAAGGAAACAAAAAAACATGGAGTTGTGAAAGAGATGATATGAAGGCACCCCTTTTACAGAAAACATATAGTGTTTAGTAAAAAGGGGGTCACTTCAACAAGAATCAAGACTTTTCGTAAATACATGTTTAGCAGTTCGCAAAGACTTCAGATGAATCATTTTTAACAGAAAGTCTAAAAAATACTGATTGATAGTTTTTCAATAACATTGACAATGAAGTAGCTCAGAACCTAAAACTGATCTGGACAGTATAATCATTGGCTTGAATGCTTGATATGACGAAGCGTGCGCAATTGTCAGAACTGGCGGCTGGCCGGTATACATGCTGTCTCTTAT
>OAMR01000595.1:581417-608459 GCA_900205405.1 Echinochloa crus-galli
ATTGGCTTGAATGCTTGATATGCTAGTTCTAGTGCATGATTCTCAATGTTGAAGGCAACACAGGAGCCGGATAGATACATCACAAATATTAACCATAGCTAGCAATACCTTTTGCCATTTCTCAGCTACAATTCGTCCAAGCACACCAGGGCCCACAATCAGTAAATCATTCTGGCCAACAACATCTGCGCAAGAGACCTCGGGCCCTTTATCATGAGATATCCCTGGGAGCAGCAAACACCAAAGAAACAATCAGTTAATTACAACTTCTTTGGAAATATTACCCGAGTGGTACTTCTTTCTCGTATTTCAAATACTCTTTACAGTACCCAATAAGTTATTGGGCGTTCTCTTAATGGTTTTACTATCTGTTCTTATTATTTCCTAGAAGTACAGCCCTAGCTGAGTAGCTGTAGCTTTTCTCCTTGTAATCTGCCATTTTCTCCCCTAAATTTCCCACTTGTCGTGTCAGATCGATCAAGTCCTGACATTGATTCTACTACTATAACCTGGCACTCACTCAAACAGACACTACTGTCTACTGGCCATTTTCTCCTCCGGTGAAGCAGAGGTTGCAAGGATCCAACGAATAAGTAACCGGAGAAGTGGACATCTCCTCAAATTATTCCAATGTGTAATGCCACGTTCATAACAGAGTCGAGAAATGATTTCTTATTCTATCACATTGGTCAATTCAAGGCGAAGTCAAGATGCATGAGGTAAATTTGAAAGAGAAGAAAAGAGAAATACTCTTGGCAGGAAAAAAAAGAGAGACATAGGAGAAGGGACAGGGGGACGGTGAGAAGGTTACCGAGAGAGGCGCGGGCGAACGGCGCGTGGCGGGCGAGCAGTCGAGATGGCCGAGCAGTTGGGGCGGGTTTCAGGGAACAGGAGAAGCTGGCGGAGGCGCGGCGATGGGACGGGTTCGTGGCGGGAGCTGGAAGGAAGCAGGCCGCAGCGGTGGCTCTCATACCGTCGGCCGGCGGGGTCGCGGCGGCGGAAAGGTGGACGGGGAAGATGGATAATGGGCTGAGAAAGCGGGTCGTCGTCTGCTGCAAAGGGAACGAGTTAATTAAGGCGCTTTGGTTCACGCTACCGACAGCATAGCAGCGAGTTACCTTGGACTTGGACAATCAAGACTAGGGCCAAAATTTATCGGCCAAAAGTAACACATATCTGTTAGTTTATCAAATATGAAGTGATAGCAATATAAAGGATCCAAATTGAGAAAGATATTTTTGAAATTAAATGTTCGGTAATGCTAGAAAGAAGACGTCCGACGCGTACGTTTCTTCGGACGCTCCCACCGCTTCCCATTTAATTATTCCCCTCCACCGCTTTTCTTTCCGTCGGCTTCCATTCTCGCACCGCGCGTTGCTTTCGCTCGATCCTGCCCTGCCTCTGCATCGCGCCCACGCCGCCGCCGGTGCTGCCCCACCCTGTTCCTCCACGCGCCGGCGCCGCCCCTCCCGCTCCTCCACACGACGGCGCCGCCGCGACCGTCCTTCCTTGGCTCCTGCGCCCATTGTCATCGTGGCTGCTCCTTTCCGCTCTCGCGTCGCAGCTCCCTGCTCCTCCGCAGGCGGTGTCGCCCATTGCCGCTCCTCCAGGGGGTGGTGGTGCTGCACGAGGTAGGAACAGCCATGCATGGAGAGGAGAGGAAGTGGCAGCAGCCGGTGGAGGCGGAGAAGCCGGCGCCACCAAGCCCGCCGGAGGAGGAAGGGGAGGGCCGTGGGCCGCCATGGCCACCACACCCAGCTTCTCCTACTGCAGCCGGCCCGAGCCGGCCATGGATGCGGTGGATCCGCCACCGGCCAGCATACGGAGCTCCGCGGCCGCATCGTAGATGACGCGTGCACAAGGTAGGGGAGGAGGTGGCGCACCGGCCATACTCTGCAGGCCCCATCGCTGGCGGCCATCTCCTCCGCGTGCGGCGCTCTCTGCTTTGCCATCCTCCTTCTCCTGCGGTTTTCATTTTTTTGCTAGGTTTTCACTCCATGTTGCAAGAGCCTATTTCGTATGTTTCGAATGTTCTAAATGAATGTTGCAACTTTTTTATGAGAATGTTGCAAAACTAGATCTGGAATGTTCTACGGTTTTCGCTCCATGTTGCAACAGCATGTTTCGTGTGTTTCGGATGTTCTAAATGAATGTTGCAACTTTTTTATGAGAATGTTGCAAAACTAGATCTGGAATGTTCTACGGTTTTCGCTCCATGTTGCAACAGCATGTTTCGTGTGTTTCGGATGTTCATCGGCGGCTATAAATACTTTGCTGTGGTTACGCCTCATCACCCTCTTTTTTCCCCTCTGTTTTAATGCTTGGCCCTCATTGCGCCACGTCACCCTCTTTTTTCCCTTCTATTTGAATGCTTGGCTATCGTTACGCCACGTCACCGTCCGATTTTTTTTATCCCGCCGGACGTCCGGGCGCTAGCATAGCCGTTAAATGTTTCATAGTGCAATACAATAGTTCAGAACAGCATGGAACACACACGCAGGCGAGGAGCAAGTGCGTGAGGGGGGAGGGGCCTAGGCGAGCTGGGGCGTCTGGACTCTGGACCTCCGGCGCACAGGCAGCGGCGGCACCTGTTGCGATTCACAAACAGGGGAGCGGCAGCACCTGCGGCTGTGCTGTGTGCCTGAGCTAGTGGGAGTGGGCCTTTATTTGCTGGGCCAAAAAATGGGATGCGGTAGTGGAGTTTACTAGTGGCTAGAAGCAATTAGAAAATAGGAATTAATCTCAAAAAAGTAATAGAAAATAGAAATTCCATCTGGTAGATAAATTTCCTTTTTTGTTGCTTCGACACATCCGAAACAACTATGGACATTGGACATAGGGTATTGAACATATGTAAAGAAACAGGAGGATGGGCTGAGGAAGCCATGGAAACAATTAGCAAGAGTTGGAGTCGATGATATGGTACAGTGCTTTCATGAGTCAACAAATGAAAATAGAGGGCAAATTAGGTACATGTGCCACACGCCCACACTGTAACGCAATGCTTTACACGATCTAACAGAAGAAACAAAACTAGCCTAAAACTGCAGCATAATGAGCAACCAACATTTCACTTCCAACTTCCAAATCCGTCGTCGTTTCTTTTATGCATCGGTGCTCATCTTGATTCTTGAGTCACAAGAATTTAGCGACAACCTAAGGAAGTTAGAGATTGCTGAGACCAAGAAACTCTGTGAAACTCGGATATTTGGGCTGCCATCCGATCTCAGACCGGGTTTTCGAGTTCTCCATCCTCTTCCCCAGAGGACCATCAGTCCCTACAGCCAGTAAATTAAAGGGGGATGGGAGATGCAGCTATGTTAATTATGATGATTTGCTTGGGAATTCTTGAAAGCAGCTATAATGCTCGTAAGTGACTCACCAGTGAAGCCCTGGAACTCGGTATCAAATTTCCCGCTTCTGTTGACACGGTCCATAATCTCTTGCCTGCAACATCAAAGCTCCATAATGTCAGCACCCATGTATTCGCAGCAAAATCATAATTGGTAGGCAGAAAGAGAGCTAGAAGATGAAGTTTGCCAGCGACCTGGATAGAGGCTCATTGTCACAGCCCACAAAGATGCGGCTGCGTAATCTCTTTTTCATGATGGCAATTGCAAGGGAGGCTGCGTCCTGTAAATAACAGAAGGCAAAATTTCTAAAACAAAAAGTGCATAGGAAACCACCCTGACATAAATCAGATAGATATGATCAACCAGAGAATCTAGTGATCTCAATAAACTTGTTAGACTTTTCTTTAATAAAACTCGGTACATATAGGATGGATGCATTTTTAAATTATAGATTTGTTTATATGGGCATCATATACAAATTAACACTCAAAGAGTACATGTTCCATCAAAGGCTTTGCTCTAAATTGGTACATATATTCTAATTTGCCCTTAAAACATTTAACATACAATACACTCGTCCATGCTATAACACAAACATAAATAAGTAGCAGCTCTTACTTCATAATGTATCAGATTGAGTATATGATCAGGACGTGCATCCAAGGTTCCTTTTGACAACCAGTAAATGTGGGGACCTCGATCCGATTTGTGTTGTTATTAGTCAAGGAATGCTGTGTCAGTTCTGCTGATCGTAATTGAGTAGGATTCCGGCAAAGTATATCAAAGAACACTAGATGCTTGAAAGTTGTAATATATTATATATATTAAAAAAAGGATATGTAAAGTCCTACAAGCCTGAGAACACAGCCTCCTGCCTCAAGGACAACATTTTCAGCTTTTAGAAGGACATCGGTACGAGGGCTTTGACCAATCGGTACACAAGGAGAATCCTACACAAGCAAAAAGAGAAGATAAAGGTTTGATTAAATTAGCAAAGCCGGACCTGGTATTGGAACATTGTCGCAAAGCACAAGCAAATAGGACAGGGTTGTAGAAACAGGATTGACATTAAAGAATGTAATCACAACTTTCGATGAGTTGTCAAATGTTTCTGTAGGAATATTAGCTGAAAGTAGTACTACATCTACTACAAAAAAAATGGAGAGGTTTTTGCACCCACAAAGTTGAGAAGCAAACGAAAGACTTAGAAAACTCTTCGATTGTATGATGTATAATATAAACCTCAGAGTAATAATACCTCACTGCACGATCCATTGTCACTGCAATCATACATGGCAGTACTTGAGGTGAACAAGAAAGAGCCTTCTCCATTCCAATTCGAAGCTGCCACTCTGCACATGTCTTCTAAAATAAGGATGTCTTACATGTCCTTGGCTAATGGATTTGATGTATAAGACAGACCTAGACATATTTGACAGCACTTCCATAAATACTTGTACACACTTCCATCGCCAGAAAACGGCACTTCCTTCAGTCAATGAGTTTAAGAGAGAGGGTTCTCAGGGTGATGGTCTGTTGCCCAGGCTTAGAGGGATGTGGGGTAGCAGGCCCACCAGTGGTGGGGATGCTGCCAACCACAGGCAGGTGGAGGATGGTGGTTTGGGAAAGGCAAGGGTGGGGACGGCAGCGATGCCAACTTAGCACGGTGGCAAAAGGCTTGTATGGGTCTGGTGGCAGGAACAGAGGCGATGCTGAGTTAGCACGTCGATCCCAGAGCGTGGGAACTGGGAAGAGACTAGCTGAGGCCATGGAGTGCTAAAGCAATCCATCCCAGGAAGAAGACAGCAGTATTAACCAAAACATTGACTAACAAGGTTATTTTGAGCTAGCATCATCCATATTTGTCTTCGGGGATCATCTAAAAAGGGCTACGTCATTGATCAATACATGTGAATCGTGCCAATCAAGGGCAAATCAAAGATGCTCACTGCTGAAGGATATCAGTGTTGGCAGTTTCATATATATCCCTCCATGTATCGTCAGCCCAGTAAAGCCCTTTGAAACATGGCACTTTCCTGACATAGTGTCATCTCCTTTAAGATAAAACTACCTCAAAGAGCGCAATATATTTACACAAGGGATTTGGGTAAGAGTCATGAAACTTAATGGGTAACAAAGGCCCCTCTCTGTGCAAACTACCTTCAGTTGTCAAAGCAGGGAGCATCGCCTGGATGGGCAGCTTTCAGGGACTTTCTCAACCCTAAGGTTGAGGTTTTCTCTTCTTAAGGCAATATCGTGGGGGAGGTATTTCTCCTTGGGGTCGAGTTTTAATGCGCAACAAACTCAGACAAAGCCAATAGGCATCCAAGTCGTAATTTTCTTTAGCTTCTATGTAGTGAAACAGAATTGATGGCAGTTTGTGGTTTCTCTATTCAATTGTAAATCCCATAGCTATATAGATCATGATGGTGAAATTGGTTTGATGATGAGTATGAGGTTTGTGATATATATAAGCAATCAGAAAATAGGAATTCCCTAATTCCCTCTGATAGATAAATTTCTATTTTTGTTGCTTCTGCACATCCGAAATGACTATGGACATTGGACATAGGGTATTGAACATATGTAAAGAACAGGAGGATGGGCTGAAGAAGCCATGGAAACAATTAACAAGAGTTGGAGTCGATGATATGGTACAGTGCTTTCATGAGTTAACAAATGAAAATAGAGAGCAAATTAGGTACAACAGCTCTCCTGCGTTTTCCGAGAAAAAATATTCAATGTGCAAATTTAGTACATTATAAACATTTTTTTCAATAGTATAAATGACCAAGATGTACAATTCCAAGCTATAAAACATGTTTGCAAGCACCTAGCATGCCTATTCACTAGATGCATGTGCCCAAAAGCCAACCATGCATGTGCCTATTCACTTACAAGTATGGAGATTTCAATAATTCTTAATGAAGAAGAAAATCAGCATGTCTGTGACTGAAATACAGAATGAATACAAGCAAGCAATCATCATTGAAAGCTTACAATTATTTACCTCAAATCCCCAGCATAATCCTCAGAACGATACGGTGGAGCACAGAAAATAACATATGGAAATTTTGGACCCTGTATTGGCCCCTTCAAGGAGGGAATAATGCCAATTTCAGTTAATTCACTGTGATGATCTGTGGTTGCGGTCTGGCCATAAACCTTGCAACCTGGATATTCCTACAGGGCAAGCTCTTAATCAGACTAAGCTTTAGCATATTTAACTTGTGAAGAAATTTACATTTACATATTGTACAACAAAGATAAGTAAAGAAGATAACACAAGGATACCAATCAATTAAAAAGGCTGTCAGAATTATAGTATGTTAGTGGTACTTTGCTACCACTAAAGAAACGTTAGCAGAGTTGAAGAATGAATGGTAAGTTTTTATTTTTACTTTTTTGGGGTGACTTCTAGTTAGTTGCCTGAAAACAAATTAATTTCAGCCACTCCTACTATTTACATGTAGTACTCTACATGCGTGTAGTTCAGGATTTCACTGTGCTTCTCGCGACACTGTAATTTAGGTGAGTGGGTGCTAAAAAAATATATATCAGGCGACATTCTTTAACTCATAGGGGACTTGCTTGCAACAGGACAAATTTTGTGCTCGTGATAATGGAAATTTTAGATATTTAAAACTAAAAAAAATCCCCGTTGCAAGTTGTTGACGAGTTAAGGCTTTTTTTCAGCAAGTAATAGCAGGTGCTCTCTGCCGTTTCATCATCATTTAGTAAGGATTGAACAAATATGTACCCTCCCAAAAAAGGATTGAACAAATATGTACGGTTCAGAGAGACAAGGCTGGCAATCTATCTCAGAAGCAATCGGTAAAAACCTGTTTCCACATCTCAGCGACGATCCGTCCAAGAACTCCAGGTCCAACTATCAGTAGATCGTTGTGCCCGAAACCCCCGTTGACCCCCGTGGCATCCGATAGTCCTACGATCACACAAAGGATAAATAAGTAATCACACGAAACCGAAACGGGAGTCGCTTGATCGTGTGAATTTCATGAATTTCGGGAACGAACAGGTAAAAAAACAAAGATAACACAGCGAACTGGAGGAGGCGCCTGGCAGCGGATTTGTGTGGACGGCGGGTTTAATTTACCGACGGAGGAGGAGGAGGAGTCGGCGGCGGCAGACATCGCGGCGCGGCGGCGCGGCCGGGAGACGCGCTCGCTCGGGCTTGGAGCCGGGCGGGGGACAAGGAGGGTGGAGGAGGCGGCGACAGGTGCGGTAGCGTGGAGGAGATGGAGATAGGGAAGCGACGGGGACTGGTGGTGGTGGTGGTGGAGTGGAGGGGGACCTGCCAGTGGAAATCGAGCGGCTCCGCCCATGCCGATGGCGTGGCGGCGTCTCGTGGGTTGGGTACGGCGGGTAAACAGCCGAGGGGACGGGGCGTTTTGTACACGCCGTTCGCGTCCTACTGGAACGCGGACCGTCTGGCCTGGGGTGCACTTCTTTGCATTTGCTGATGATCTCAACCGAATCAACGGTCCTAGTTCCTCCTCCATTTCACTTCATCAGTTCTGCGAGTAGAATGAACGTGCAATCAACTTTGCTGATTATGATCCTAAAAATAAACTTTGCTGATTGTTCATCGTAGTGAGGCCTTTTTTATGTAACATAAGTTTGGGGGAAAAGAAGTTGAAACCATGCATGCAATTTGGTAAACATAATTTGACCACCAGCACGCATTAACAGAGAATCTCACCTGCTCTTTGAGGATCGATTCACAAATAAGACAGCACAATAACCATATAGTTAAAAAAAGCCAGTAAATCACTAAACTTGCACCGAAATCTCATCCAAATTAGTGAACTTGCAAATGTTACGTAATGCATCACCAAACTTGCATTCTCGTTCGCTAGAAGTCATTTTTTTTTGTCTGCTGCCCTTCCTACCTCCTCTTCGCGGTAAATCAGCCTTATTCGTCAATCCCTCCTCCAGTTGCACAGATGTGTACTCACTCGTGCCCTCCCTTATGCTCTCCTCTTCTACGCTCGCACAACGACACCCTGCCCTCGGTCCCTCAATTCTCCATCGGCCAGGAGGAAGAAAAGGAGCAGACCACCTCCTCCGTCCAAGGATAAGTGACTGTGACATTGGAGTTAAATGATCTGAACATACGTATGCATCTAGGGTTAGGGTAAAGCTGATTGGTGAAGCGACTGGACAGTATTTGTGTAGGACTGGGTATTATTGACATGATTAAACTAAACGGTTGGATACATGTACGCATCCACTATATGTTACTCTGTTAGCTTTCTTGAAAATTTATTATGCAACACCTATGTTAAACTTGAATGCACATAAGTTAAGTTAGAATTTTCAGAAAGGATCTTTTGATATGTTAAAAATTGATACAGAAACCTTGTACTTTGCAAAACATGATTGGTTGTATATTATAGCAAGTGCTGCCCCCATTGTTCCTTACATGTTTAATGAGATAAATGATGATAAATATTTGTGTTTTTTTTTAATTTTAGATGGACAAGAAGGCCAGGCTTGTAGTTTTTTTTTTTTTGAGAAAACAGGAGGGGAGCCCCCTACTGAAGGCCAGGCTTGTAGTTTATGTGGCTGCAGCACATATGCTGCTTTCAATGATGACCATGGTTATTCATTCCAGAAAAAGAAAAAGAGAGGCACCTAAAGAAAGAATTAACTATGGTCCAATGGATGAAAGGGATAGGATGAGATTTGATTATCTAAACAATAAAATATGGAAGAATGATATAACTTGTGTGAACATGCTTGGCTGTCTCCAACAATGGAGACCCAAATCGGAGACCAATTTACCACTAGATTGCCTACAGTAAAAAGGGTCGTGACCCATAAACTCATATCTCCAACAGAAGACCCGAATCCTTTCTGCGAATGGATCACGAAGAGAGAGGATACCCAGATTTAGGTTCTCTCTCATGAAAACCCATTTTGGATTTGGATATGGGTAATCTGTTGGAGGTTGAAATAGTACCATCGGAGACGCATTTTGGGTTTGGGTCTCCTTTTGACTACTTTGTTGGAAATAGCCTTAGGCTTAACAAAGAATCTTTCCTCCATTTTTGTAAGCTATTTAGAGATTGAGGCATGTTGCAAGACACTATACATATGTGTGTTGAGCACCAGGTTGCTATGTTTTTGAACACAGTGGGACACACCTTAAAAGTAGGTTAGTTGGCACCAATTATGATAGATCCGGTGAAACTGTTAGTCGTTATTTCAACAAAATGCTTCATGCTGCTGGATAGCTGTGGAATGAGTTTATTAGGCCACCATCATCATCAACACCAACTAAAATCATAGGTGTCGGACCTTAGGACCGGCAATCCACCTGGGGGTACCCGAGTGGTTGATTTGTAGGCGGGGCGATCGATGAACTAGTGACTTGATGGTACACAAGAGGCACTGATTTAGACAGGTTCGGGCTACCCGGAGGTATAATACCCTACGTCATATGTCGATGGCATCGTTTGTATTGCTGGGTACTCGGCCGAGCTTCAGGGAGCTTGGGCGAGCGTATGGTTTACAGGATGAGAGATGTGTTGTCTTGGATGCCCCTATCTAGGGACCCTTGCCCTCCTTAATACTCCCTCCGTTCCAATTTATTAGTCGTTTTGGCATTTCAAGATTCATAGTTAGTAGTATGTATGTAGACATAAGTATATATGTAGATACATACTATTATTTATGAATCTAGATTTGCCAAAACGACTTATAATTTGGAACGGAGGGAGTATATCCAGGAGGTAAGGTTACAATCTGAGTATTTTCCATATGGGACTATTTACAATAGGGGGGTCCAAGTAGGAGTCTACTAGGACTCGGTCTTCTTTGGGCCGGCCGCCGCCGCCCTCCATGATGGGCCCTAGGGTACCCATATCCCACAAGCCCCCGAGCAACGTGCAGGCGCGTGTCGAACTGCTTGATGAAGAAACGAGGCCAATCAGGTCGGCTGAAGGTGCTTCAACATGTAGTCGGCACAAGGGTGGGCGGTGCTCAAAAAGAGAGAACACCCAACACGACGCCGAGTTCTTCGAGGTAGTCGATCGGTCCTCATGACGGCCAAATACAGGGCGACGATTAGGAGCATTGTATATACAGTAGCCCCCGAGCGTTGGGTTGGTTAGCATAAGCAGGCCGAGGCTCCAAAAAAGAAGTCGGACAACATATTGACGCAAAAAGTAGGTGAAGGCATGCTATCACCAAAATCCGGCGTCCAGCCCCCGAGCATGCGAGGCGACCGCGAGACCCGAGCTGACGCCGAGCAAGAGAAACAGGTCAGAGCCGTAGCTCGGTTAAGTTGTTCTTGTTCGGCGTGTGTTTATCCCGTTTGATGCTGACTTCGATGCTTGTCGCGACGGAAGGAACGTCGGGTGGCCGTGCGCGCCAGCCCCCGAGCGTGCGAGGTCGGCCACGCGACGGAGGGAAACGCCGAGTCGCCGCGCGCGCCAGCCCAGCACTTGCCTGCGTACGCCAGAGGAGTAGCGACGGAGACCGCCAAGCAGGCGGTGAGGTACACGCTGGCTCTTGTCCGCTCGTACAACCCCGACCTCAACTTGGAGGAGGTCCGTGACGGGTACTACCCCGAGTTGTCGGAGCAGTAGTTCGACGACCTAGCAGCGTCCTTCAACAGCTTGGCAGTAGACGTGGTCAGCATGATCGTAGAAGTGACCGAATGAGTGACCTGTTTGAAGGGAGAAGAAAAACATGTAGCTTTTGGCAAAACACAATTTGTGTAATAGATAATTGCTGTTTGCATGCTTTATGTTTGAGTTGAGTTATTAACCCCTATCACTTCACCGCGGTCATGACAAGCGCTAGGGACTCGGGCGAAGAACTGGCTGGAGCTCTCATGAAGGCAGCACTCCTACATGCTACTGCATGGAGGCTTAGTCGTAGGTAGGGTCCCGGCCAAGTACTTTCGCGCGTGTTTAGATTTTGGATACAGTGAGTCGGACTTGCCGTGTTAGTTTGCTTGTATGAGCAGTTTGGTTAGGGGCGAGCGCATGGCTGCCGTAAATTAAATAATGCAGGTCGGCGGTTGTCTCATAGACGTGGAGAAAAAGATATGCACATGGCGATCTGTTTTTTCCGTACGAATAAAATAAAATAAAATAAAATACTTAGCTTGATTAGCTTCGTAGTCGAAGTGGTCGCCGCCTCGATGAGATGGTTGTCGATGAAGCTGAGTAGTCTGAGCTAGTTGCCGATTGTGCGCCTGTATGGAGGATCCTTCTGGTAGCATCTCGTGTGCACGGGGCAAAACGAAGCAAAATAAACTTCTCATGGGACTTGCATGCCAGTCTTACGGAGATAGGAGATCGATGTTGAGCTGTCCTCACATACGCGCGGCAGTAGATGGAACCGCTAGCGCAGGACTTCGGTGCATGCATGCATGCATTTTATTTTTGGTTAACTAAGTTAGCTTCCGATATACTGAGCATTTTTAACCCGGCCCGATCCGGCCCGCAGACCCGGCCCGGGCCCGGCCCGAACCCGACCCGCCCACGGACCTTACTGGGCGGGCGTGGCCACAGATCTTGCAGCCCGAGAAAATAAATCTTGGCCCGAGCCCGGCCCGAAATGTTGTTTTTAGCTATTTTACACTATAAAATGCACGGGCGGCCCGCCCAAGCCCGGGCCCGGCCCGAGCCCGGCCCGAAAATTGAGGCCCGGTGTGCCCAATGGGACGGTCATGGGCAGGATTTTCTCGGCCCGAAATAACCGGATTTTTTTCAGGCCCGGCCCGAACCCGGCCCGGCCCGAAAAATGCTCAGGTATAGCTTCCGATCTGATCCGAGTCCTGCTCGATCCCGCGTGTGCATGCGCCGCATGTTGGCGTCCGTCCTGGACTAGACAGTAGTCAGGACACGATGAACGAAGTCGCTGCCTTCTTGCACCTTGATCTGCTGCGCGGCCTGAAAATTGGGTGGGTCAGGCGGGTTCTCAGAATCTGAGATTTTTTCAGGGCGCGCCTCCACGTATGCGAGGAAGACGACGCGAGATTGATCTGCCATCGAGCCAACGGTGTTTTCGAATCGAAACAGCTCCCCAATCTACCCCTACCTGGCGCGCCAACTGTCGGACCTTAGGACCGGCAATCCACCTGGGGGTACCCGAGTGGTTGATTTGTAGGCGGGGCGATCGATGAACTAGTGACTTGATGGTACACAGTAGGCACTGATTTAGACAGGTTCGGGCTACCCGGAGGTATAATACCCTACGTCCTGTGTCGGTGGCGTTGTTTGTATTGCTGGGTACTCGACCGAGCTTCAGGGAGCTTGGACGAGCGTATGGTTTACAGGATGAGAGATGTGTTGTCTTGGATGCCCCTATCTAGGGACCCTTACCCTCCTTTATATATTGAGGAGGTAAGGTTACAATCTGAGTATTTTCCATATGGGACTATTTACAATAGGGGGGTCCTAGTAGGAGTCTACTAGGACTCGGTATTCTTTGGGCCGGCCGCTGCCGCCCTCCATGATGGGCCCTAGGGTACCCATATCCCACAATAGAGAACCCAGGATGGGATCCTTATTTTAAGGTGTGAGGTTCAGCCCTATCTCCATTTCAATTTTTTAGGTTTAAAGGTTTATGGTGGCTTATTTTCGTGGTTGCTATTGATCATAAATAGGATTGCATTGGCTCTATTGATGGCACACATTACGAGCCTATATCTCTATGGATAGTGAGGCTTCTTTTCGTGGTACGAAGACTCATGCTACTCAAAATGTGATGGCGCGACAGTCGTAGATTTTGATCTTCGGTTCACATATGTCTTGGTTGGTTGGGAGCGAACAACCCATGATGCATTAGTTTTACTAGACACTTTAGAGCATCAAAATGGGTTCTGTGTCCCACAAGGTAAAAATGATAACTCGTGTAACTCAATTTTTTTTAGCATGACATATATTTTTATTAGAAATGTCACTGACATGCCCCTCATATGCTAGGCAAGTTCTACCTAGTTGATGTCGTATGTCGGCCAACCTGGGCCGTAGGGGGTGGGCATTCGGTCAATTCGGTTCGGTCTATTCGGTGTTTGGGAATTTTGGGTTTTGGAAAAGTGAGGATCAATATTTTTAAAAGCATAATAGGAACTGAACCCAAATAGACCGATTATTTCGGTTCGGTCTATTCGTACCCAAATTTTCATGGGTATCCTTGTCACTCTCAAAACTCTATGGTAGAAATTCAAATTCCTAACTCATTTCAAGTACGTCTATGGATTTAAGGACTACTCGACGGAAGCAAGTAACTAACAAGTTCATGGAAAAAATTAAAATGGTTTAAACTACAAAGTTGTAACATTCATAGTATGAATCAAAATACATAAATATATTGAATTTTGGATTATTTGGTCTATCCGGGTAATAGAACATAGAAACCGAACCTCGAATTATAAAATCACGTGGACCGAACCAAACCCCGAAACCCGAATAGACCGATAGTTCGGGTAATTTGGGTTCGATTTTCGGGTTTCGAGTTCAAAGTGCCCACCCCTACTGGGCGTGGCCCCCCTTGGCCCAAACAATATCCAAGGGGTATGTTATGTAAATTGCAGTTTTAGAGTCTCATCATTGCCTTTTATCTACTGCGTACTCTAGCATGACTGGCGTGCGCATTGCTGCTCGGACGTCGCACCTCGCGGCTCGTCGGCCACCCGCCTTTTCCGCCTGCCAACCTTTGCCCCCAGCTATTAGCTTCGTGATCTCTGGACTACGCCTGCGACAATCTGCTAATCCACTTTTCCCAATCCGACTGGCCAATCCCTAGTCTTGTTCAATGGCAAGTGCAGTAGACATGTTCTTTATCCATTGGGTCTATTCATTGCTCCCCAACCTGAAGAACTGCAACTCATTTCGTTTCTTTATCCATAATGTCCTAGTTCATACTATTCTCTAGTTGCACTGGTGATAAGATTATATTCTAATTTTTAAGATCACTGTATTTTGTGAAATGTGACCAAATTACTATTATTAACCATATGCATGTATTGCCATCCTTAGTGCTTCCGTCAAAATATTTTTGATTAATCAGGCACTTTTGTACATGTTAATTTGTGTTGGCAAAATGGTCCCCCTAGGTTTCATTTCTAGCTCCACCACTGGTACCACTTGAATGAGTGGGGAAACAATCCTATACAAAATGAGAAGGAGTTGTTCAACCTTAGGCACTCATCTCTTCGTGTTACAATACAACGTGCATTTGGATCACTCAAGAGGAGGTTCAAAATTCTTGATGATGCCACTTCCTACTTGACCTACCCAACTCAAGTAGACATTGTGGTTGCTTGTTGCATTATTCATAATTGGGTTATACAAGATGGGGGTGATGAACTAATCATACAAGAGAACAATTGGATTCCGACTCATCCTCATGTTTCATCATCAAGTGGGCAAGCAACGGAACATGAATTTATGGTTAACTTCAGGCAGGAAATCGCCAATCGTATGTCAGAAGGCCGTCAAAACCACTATGACAACCATCACTTGGGCTGAAATTTTCTATGTATCAAATTTTTTTCTTTTGTTTGGATCTAAACTTGGTGTAACTTATTTCGTACGAACCTATGTATCGACTAATTTTCTTATGTTTGGACATAAGTTTGTTGTAACTCCTTTAATTGTATGAACCTATTGCTTGCTGTAATTTTCTTTCTTTGGACTTATGTATCAAATAATTTTATTTTGCTGAATTTTCCTACATGTTACTTGCTGAAAATTATTTCATATGGATATGTTACTTGCTTAAATTTGTATGAAGCTTGATCCATTATTTTTTTTGTCATAATATGGCAAGTAATGGGGACTGAGGGAAGTGGAGAAAAGGTTGTGGGCAGTGGATAGTGTCAATGGGCAGCAACTCAGTCATCTTTCATGCTCACTCACCTTTCTGGCATTGTTGCAGATGGCAACATCATCTAGTTTCAAGAAAGTTCATCTCAACTCTTGTGCTAAGACTTTGAATGAACATTTCAAGTTGAATAGGACTGGAGATCAGATTGCCAATCATATGAAAGCATGAAGAAGGAAATATAATAAAGTGAATCAACTTAGGAAGTTGAGTGCTGCAATTTGAGATGAGGACAGTTTCATCATTTCTCTTGACCATGAACAGTAAATAAGTTATGTCCAGGTAAAGCTGCAACACCTATTCTTGTTTATTTCTTGCCTCGCACTTGCATGCTCATAGTAATAATCATTGCAATATTTGCTAGGATCACAAAGCTGATGATGAAAATTTAAACAAGCCTATGAAATACTATGGTGACCTAGCTACCATCTTCAGTAATAATGTAGCTACAGGTCAGTGAGCAAAGGGCTCTAATGAGGCACTAGGCATTGGAGGAGAGGAGGAAAACAATGGCTATGATAATAATGGTGCTACAACCACTAATGATGAAAATGGGGCAACACCTTCAGCTAGCAGACCATATAAGAGAGCCAAAGTTGTCGAGGGTGATGATCATCTATTGGTTGGAGCGCTTGATCGTGCCTCTGATAAGCTGGCGAATGCTATCAAGGATGCTGTTTGAAGCTGTGGACAACCTTCCGGGTTTGGAACATGATGACAAGTCTTTTTACTATGCACACTTGGTTAACAATCCTCACCTTGCTATAGCTTTCAACTCGATGCCATTAGATCACAAGATAACTTGGATTGTCAAGTGGGTCAGTGAGAACTTTCTTGCATGCTAAATATGTATGATGCATTATGGTACATCTTTTGTTGTAGCTCTTTTGGTTGTATGGCATGTGGTATTGGATTCAAGATGAGAGTATAATATGAGGGATTGAACACATTTCAAATTGGGAAGGGCTGGGACTAGATTGCTAGTCATTTTAAGTTTCTTTAGTGACAAATTTCCTAGATGCTAAGATTGTAAAATGCCTTGTGGCTTTTATTTTGGTTGCCAGACGCATTTGACTGATAGCACTCATGACTTCTGTTTGTACCCAGAAACCAGTGCAAGTACTATAGGTTAATTATGCCTAACTATATATGATTTTACTATGGTGAAATGGCTTAGACCTTCTAATTATATACGTAATTATGATATATGTGGTTATCATGTAAATTCCTTGTGTATATGATTCAATTTTATGTATATGTTGTAGTTGTTGGTAATCTCACCAAAAGAGGGAGGAGGTAACCATAAAAAGATTCTCATTCTTATCCCACGAACCAAACAAGTGAAAGAATCATCTCATCCCATACACATTCAACTAACCAAACAAAAAATGGAACCATTCCGTCCCTCTAACCAAACAGTTATCATTCCATTCCTAAAATTAGGGATGAAGCTGTTCCATTCCATCCCATTCCTATTTTTTTTGTTTCATACTCCTTTGGTCTTCCCCTTCGCATCCTTCTTCTCTGGTCTTCCTTCCCCTCTGCCTCCTTCTCCTGCCAGCCACGGTAGGCGGTGCGAAAGCATGAGCAGAGGTGGTGGATGACCTCCTCGCCTTGGATCAAGCTTGGGTGGTGGTGAAGTTTGGTCTTGGGGCAAACACGGCCAAGTTACATTAATGCTCAAGCTCGTTATAATAGCAGCGGATCCTGGACTTAGGGGCCACATCAGAGCACGAGCTCGAGGCTATGCATAAAATTTGAGGCAGTGATGAAGCAACAAAGATGAGGGCAGGAGCCGATGCGGTAACTTATGAAAGCGATCGCGGCCGGCGGTGCAAGCGCATGAGCCCGGGGGTGGAGGCACTCAAGCCAGGCAATGGCACTCGCGCTCGGTGTGGAGACACTCAGGTAGCTTGGGGCGGTGGCAGCGGATCCGCCCGAGCTCGGCTTGGAGGCGGCAAAACTTGATGAGCTCGGGGCGATGGTGGCAGTATCGCCCGAGCTCAGCACGACGGAGGCAAAGGTGATGGAGCTTGGCTGTGGTGGGCATGGAAGAGAAGCAGCACGGGAGGGAGCGCCATTCGTGAAAAGGTGAGTAGGGGCGTCCCTACTTCACCCCTAGGAGAAGGGCCGGAGGGGAAAAAGTAGGGGCCTCCTTAGAGTAGGACCCTAGGGCTCCTACTGGAGTATGTTTTTTTTGCCCTTGGACCCTACTTTCTGAATAGGGCCCTTGCTAGAGAGCAACTCTAGCAATAACCCCTGATTTAGGTCCCTACTTAAAGTAGGAGTTGTCCCTACTTTCTAGGGCTTCAAATTATGCCCACAGATCCAGCAATAGTCTCTACTTTACATCCTACTTTAGTTATGACATCATCATCATCATCATCATCATCATTATCATCATTATTATTATTATTAATTCCCTACCGTCTTTTCTCTCCTTGCAATCTTCTCCTCCCCAGCCCTCTTCGCTCTCATAATAGGCGACCGATGGCGCTTCTTTTCGCCGTTGCCCGGCGCACTTCCATCCCCGCTTCGGCAGTCACGCTCCCCTCCCGGCTGACTGCCACGTCTCCTCTCCTCTCCCCCTTTCTCTTCCTTCCTTTCTCTCCACGTGCTGCTTCTCTTTCAGCGGCACAGCGGAGCCCAAGCTCTTGGCGGTGGAGGCGGCGACTCTGCGGCAGATCCCGAACTCAAGCGGTGGCGTTGCTCAAGGAATGCAATCTATTGCAGCTCGAGGAAGAGTGATCCCGAGCTAAAGCGGTGGCAGATCTCGAGCTCAAGGCGGTGGATCACTCTTCCTCGCCTGCAAACTGACGGACGATGCGGCGAGGTCAAGTCATATTGCATGGCCGAGCTCAATGATGGCAGATCGGGGGGGGGGAGGTCGAGCTGCGGCCGGGAATGGCCAATCAAGGGTGGGGGAGGGCAAATCCGGCGACGACGGGCCCGAATCTACGGGCGACGCGGCGTGGAGGTGGAGCTAGCGCCTCACGAAGGCATCATCGGCTAGTGCAGGACGTCGTCATGCTCCCCCAGGCTCGAATCGGCAGTGAGCTCCAGCACTCGACAGCACTTGCACGCGGTGCACTATTATCAACGACCGAGTAGGGGCCTCCTGCTTGGCCAGTAGTAGAAGGGGCTGGGAGGCGGATTTTAGGGGCCTTCCTACTCTACGACCTAAAGTAGGGAGTTATTTTTTTTTGCTCAATCTTCTACTTCATAAGTAGCATCGGCTTCGCTGTAGTTGCTCGTGGCTAACCGCAAAACGACTAAGGCCTTCTTTTTAGTTCTAAATTTGGTGCCAAATTTTGGCCCAAATCTGATCTAAAGTTTGCATTTTGCAATGATTGCGCGCTGTAGTATTTTCGTTTGTATTTGTGAAAAGTTATCCAAATATTGATTAATTAGGCTTTAAATGTTTGTCTCGCAAAGTAAAACAAAACTGCGCAATTAGTTTTCTATTTCATCTATATTTAGTACTTCATGAATGTGTCAACATTTCGATGTGATGAGAATCTTCTTTTTGCATAGTGAAATTTAGAAGTCGGGATCTAAACAAACAAGAGCTAAACCACCTTTGCCCTTCCAAAATTTCACCCCTAAAGTTCACTATGCAAAAAGAAGATTCCTATCATATCAAAATGTCGACACATACATGGAGTACTAAATGTTGATCAAATCAAAAACTAATCGCACAGTTTTGTTGTACTCTGCGAAACGAACATTTTGAGCCTAATTAATTAATTTTTAAATAATTTTTACAAATACAAACGAAATGCTAAAGTATCGTAATAATTACGAAGCGATCACGAACCTCCAAATCTCCGCCCTTATTTGCATTTAAACAAACAAGGCCTTTATCGCTCAGCCCACCCGTCTCATGACAGCGCGGGCCCCGCTCCAATAACACCACCCCCGCTACGCTGCGGCCGGGCCGGGCGCAGGCGCGCAGCGTGCTGCGAATTATGGATGTTGGATGGGGCGGGCCGGACTGGATTACCTCTCCGCTAGCTGTTGAGGCCCCTCTGACCGCTGCGGGCCCCGCGGGTCAGCCCCACCGCCACGTGACCTATTAAATGCTCATCCACACAACTGCTCCATCCTCCTCCTCTCTCTCCTCTCCTCTCCTTCCTCTCGTGTTCGGTGATTGATTGATTGGTGGATTGATTCCTCCTCGCCTTCACTCCACTTCACCCTCGCCGCGCGCTTGCTCGTTCGCTCCCCTCGCCCCGGCGAGGAGGGCCGCGGAAACCCTAGCGGCTCGGCCGGCGGGCTAGATGCTTCGAGGAGGTCCCGGGAGGAGGCCAGGAGGGTAGGGTAGAGGAGTGCAGCCGGCAGGCCATGGGCTGCGTCTTCGGCCGCGCGGCCGCGTCGTCACCTGCGGCGCCGAGGAGGAAGAGGGGCAAGGAGAGGGCGTCCCCGAAGCCCGACGCCGCGGCGGCGGCCGAAGCCGGGTCGCCCTCCGCGGTCGCCGCCGCGGACGGGGACGGGAGGCCGCGGCGCCGGCTCGGGGGCCGCAGGGCAGCGGGCCCCAGGCAGGGGTGCGTCCCCGCGGCCGCCTCGGCGGCGCAGCTCGCTGCTGGCTGGCCGCCGTGGCTCGTCGCCGTCGCAGGGGAGGCCCTCCGCGGGTGGTCCCCGCGCCGCGCCGACACCTTCGAGAAGCTCAATAAGGTAAGTACTCTCATAGATGGCGTGCCCCCCCTGAAATCTGCGAAATTCGTCGTCCTGCTACCAGCGTACTGACTCGCCATTCTCTGTTGTGGTGACTTTATTCGGCGATTCACTCTTAGATAGGGTCCGGCACGTACAGCAACGTGTACCGGGCCAGGGACACCGTCTCCGGCCGCATCGTTGCTCTTAAGAAGGTCCGGTTCGATAACCTCGAGCCAGAGAGCGTCAAGTTCATGGCGAGGGAGATACTTATACTGAGGAGACTGGACCACCCCAATGTGATCAAATTGGAGGGCTTGGTCACTTCCAGGATGTCATGTAGCCTGTACCTTGTCTTCGAGTATATGGAGCATGACCTTGCTGGACTTGCAGCTAGCCCTGATGTCAAGTTCACGTTGCCTCAGGTGTGCGAGACTTCATTTCTGTTTTAGAGGGGGTTTACTTGGTGGAATTATGGAGGTTGATGTCAGTATTTTATCTTGCAGATAAAATGTTATATGCAGCAGCTGTTGTCAGGGCTTGAGCATTGCCATGACAATAATGTATTGCACCGGGATATCAAGGGGTCAAACTTGTTGTTGGATAATAATGGGATTCTTAAGATTGCGGATTTTGGGCTGGCGACGTTCTTTGATCCACGGCATAAGCGGCCGATGACTAGCCGGGTGGTCACACTATGGTATCGGCCACCAGAATTGTTACTTGGTGCCACTGATTATGGTGTAGGCATCGACTTGTGGAGTGCTGGCTGCATTCTGGCAGAGCTTTTGTATGGGAAGCCCATAATGCCTGGGCGCACCGAGGTGAGTCTTGAACATGGTGTCACTGTATTCTGCCATGTTACTTTTCGCAGAAATCCTTGGAATCATACTGTTAATACCAAAACTGTAGTAAATCTTCTCTCCCCACTATTCTTATAAAGAATTATGTGGCGGTGACTGAAAATGTTGACTTTTTACAAGTGATTGAGGACAACAGTGTCTCTACGGTGTCTGATCTTCTGTTCAATTTTTTATTTTTTGGCAAGTGGTTGTTTGTGAACATGTCACCGTCATCTTGAATATATGAATGGTCTTTTGACCTTAATATAAGTGTCTGACTGGTGTTTCTCAGGGTAGTACTCACACGCATTGATTGTTGCCAGTATGACTTTAATGAAAACTTTGTTGAAAAATATGCTTCTGTCTTTTCTACTATAATAAGCTGGCAGGCAGTTATGTCCATTATTGGAAATCTCCCAACAGTATTTTTTTTTAAGGAAACTTCAAGAGTGTAGGTGTTTCTAAGTATTCGTTCACATAACTGGTACTGGTAGAATGACTGACATTGTAATAAGATTGACCTCCAGTTACATGTTCAGTTAATAATTAATTCTTAAAGACTAAATGGCATGCTTAACTCTCCAGAGGTAGGCTCTATGCTTGTCATTTGAAAGTCACTATCAGTAGTCACAAAAAAAATTATGTTTATCTTTGCCATATTTGCTTACTTGAATGCAAACTTGGTCTCTACTACTAAAACTGGGATGTACACTATTTACCAGGTGGAACAGTTGCACAAGATTTTCAAGCTATGTGGCTCCCCTTCAGAGGAGTATTGGAAGAAATCTAAACTGCCACATGCAACAATATTCAAACCCCAACAGCCCTATAAACGTTGCATCAGGGAGACATTTAAAGATTTTCCAACTTCAGCTCTGCCATTGGTTGAAACTTTGCTAGCAATTGATCCAGCTGAGCGTCAAACTGCGACAGCTGCATTGCACAGTGATGTATGTTCCTATCCTTTCTCTTCTCCTTTGTTGGAAAGAATATGGGTGCAAGATCAGAAATGTTAGTGTGAAGCAAATTATTGCACTGTAGGATAAACAGTTGAGGTCTAGAAAAAAAACATTTGCTTGAAACGTTGATGTCTAGAGATAGAGGAGAACTCTGCTAGCTGCTAGCTGGGAGAAATCTTTTATGGTATGATATAATGCTCAAATATTTGTTATGAATTGCAAGCAATTGCAACTTGATTCTATTTGCATGCATATCTGTTAGTAGTTTAACATTTTTGTGCCTTGTACTGCTGTACAATTTAATAATATATGTCTCTTCAAAACTATTGCTTTCCTTTTAGGCTGAATATATCCATATTATAAGTGGTATGATGATGTACGAATTTCTTTAATAAATTAGTGCCAAAAAAAAAACTAAATACCTTGGGATAGCCTAGAGATATGGAAACGTTGGGATATGGTATGTGTTGAAAGCATAAAAATGAAGCATTAAACATATGCCTGTGCCTATGAGGTACAAGCAATTTCTCAAAATGGTAAGATGTATTTTCCTTTAAGTTGGTCATTTATTGAGGCATTTAGCCCATTCTAGTCTCGGTTCCATGACCTGGGTCCATCAAATTGTAATATTTATCATGTATCACTTATCAGCTACAACCAGCCTGTGTACCGACAATGATAACAATGCCTGCCCTCCTTGACACTGGCAGCCTGCATGCCCAGTGCTAGAGTATATGGGCTTATCTGTAAGTTTGATGGTTTAGGATTTGTAATACCGTAATGCTGCCTTATCTCTAGGAGAGGTTTCTTGCCTAGTAAGCCTTCATTGCAATACCACCATGTCACGGGCAGGGGGAGGAACAGAGTTGGTGTAAGGGATGCCGGACGTGGTCCTGGACCTCGACGGCGCGGCGGAGCTATGGTTGCTGCTGCTCACGTCGCACCGGGGAGGCAGGCACTAGAGGCACAAAAGATACAATCTTTTTAAGCCTGATCTAATCTAATCAGGGTCTAGTTTATATAGTACTAGCCCAGACACAATCTCATCTAATCGTAAGTAAACCAAACTCTAAGCATAAGCAATTCAAACAATCTACGAGTCAAAACTAGTCCTAGGCCGAACCATCTTCCTGAACTTGGACGTTCCTCCTGTGCCGGCTGTAGTGGAGTCTCCACATGACACACCAATCCTCCCTTGCTTGGAGCCAGCACTATTTCCCTGACACTCGCAACCAAACCTGCTGCTGTTGATGAGAGGGAAATAGATTTTTTTTTCCTTGTGTTGGGATCAAGTGGTGAAGAGGGCTATCTTTTTTACGTTTGCACTGCTTTTAATAAACTATGCCTCTCTATTCAATACCAGTGTTACTCATCGTTTCTCTACATAATAATTATGTTATTTTGCATCTTAGCAAGAAAGTTCAGGTTGCCAGGGCATACTCATTTTATTTTTTTTAACTTTGGGCTTTGCAGTTTTTTTCAACCGAGCCTTATGCTTGTGACCCGTCAAGCTTGCCAACATATCCGCCAAGCAAGGAGATGGATGCCAAGTTGAGAGACGAGGAAGCTAGAAGGTGTTTTCACATTTACCCTTATCTCTCTTTGCTGGACATATATGAGATATAAACATGTTTGAGAACTTGTAAAGACCAGTTATTTACTAGCAGTTCTATCTCTCTGTTCTAAGAAGGTGTCGATCTTCCATGTTTTACATTACCCACTTAATGCGTTACATGAACCATCATATGTCAAGTTGGGCCATCTAGAGTTTTGAGTCACGAATTATTTGTGGCGATCTTTGACACATTGAGAATTCATGCCATTCCTGATGGAAATTTTTGTGTTTTCCTGCAAACTGTCACGTTGCTACTTTCTGTTTTCTTTTTTCTGTGTGGGCTTAGGGTCAGATTTTTCCTTTTACTGCTAAGAGCAAAATTAGCTAGAAGCAAAAAGACTGATACCATCAACCTATTTTTGACTCAACTCTTTTGTGAACTTGAATGGCATATATCGGCATTCTGTTTTGCTCCAAATGCTAGCAATTAGCTTCCTCTTTTCAATCAAGAGTTGTTGCACCAGGTAGAAGCGACAAATATAGTCATATTTGTAACTAGTTTATACTGGATCATTCATGATATTGTATGGTTCTGTTGCATTACTATCCTTCAGGCTACGAGCTGCTGCAAAGGCCAAAGGAGAAGCAAAAAGGACTCGGCCACGGGATCGATCTCACAGGGCTGGACCAGCACCGGAAGCTAATGCAGAGATTCAAGCAAACTTAGATGTAAGTTAAAGCTATTTATGACTGAAGACTATACTTGTTTTGTTTGTTATGATTTTAACCATTGAGAAATACGAAAACTATCAAGCTGATTGCAGTTGCCTTATACTGTTAGGTAATTCAATTTTTATTTCACCAAGATAAGTTATCCTTCCTTGTTTAGGGGAAACTAAGAGTTGTTCACTAACGTATCCTCAAATTAAAAATTGTGGAAAAGCTTGCACAGGAAAATGAGTGCTCATGGAACTCTACTGTTTTCCCCAATTTAAGGGGAGAAAAACAACAGGCCAAAGAGTTATAAAAAGTTGAAATCAGCACAAAAATATGATCAAAACTCACATTGTTTCATTGCTCTACAGCCAAATATTTCTTTCACAAATCAATGTCCACTCAATTTGTAGCAAAACCTTCCAAGCATATTCTCTTGTTTATGTACTTGTGGTCTTAGTACATTTCTTGTTGCTGCGGAATAGGAAGTATATATCCTTCTTTTGCTGCTGAGAACAAATGAGTTGTTGCAATTGAATTAACATATATTGGAACTATAATTGACATGGCATAAGATATTTCAAGTAGTTTGTTGGTTTCAAATGTTATTGGATAGTGTAGTGCCCTAAATTGAGCTTTACCGATCTTAATAACAGCAGAGGCGACGGATGATAACCCATGCAAATGCAAAGAGCAAAAGTGAGAAGTTTCCTCCACCACACCAGGATGGAGCTATGGGTAATCCTCTGGGATCCTGTCGTCACCTGGAGCCTATGTTTGAGCACCAGGACGCTTCCTTCAGTACAGTAGTCCCCATTGAGAAGGGGACCTCGCAAACATGGTCTGGACCGTTGTTTGATCCATCAGCTCTTGGACAATCGAGGCGGAAGAAGCAGACTACCCTAGATGCCAAGGCAGCGGCTTACTCAAAGCAGCTCCAAAAGGAAAAGGGAGGGATACGAGCACGATAATAATTAATGAAGTGCCTTTTTGGTGAGTTTGTTTGGGAGAGGTTCTTCATTATGGCCTATAGATGAATTTTCTTCCTTGCTTTGATCCTTTGGTGGTTGGGAAGCAGGTAACAGTGCTTTCTAGTGTAGGGAGAACTCTTCCAGATTGTGTATATGTTGTGTTAGTGTTCCCTCTTCTTTCTAGATGCTGTCACCGAGACAGGACGCTGTGGGTTTAACATCCTTGTATTTATGCTCTTTATGACAATTCAGTTGGCCATGTGTATATGTAATTCTTTCCTCTGTTTATGTAAAGGAGCAGTGCTTGCATTTTACTGGAATTATTGACTTGGTGTTTTGATGACTGAATTGTCCATGTTTTCAGGGAAAATGTGTAAACTTGACGGCATATATGTATATGGGTAAATCACTAAACTGTCGCTCCCCCTGAAAATGAACTTTGTTAGGCAAGAGAGTTTGGGGTGTCGAACTTTTCATACCACTGGTCATAAAGTTTGTTTCTTTTACTTCCTGGCAATCATCTCTTGTGAGCTTGCAACGTCGAGGCACCATTTTTTCTGCTTTTTTGTTTGCAGGAACATAGTACTTCTGCTTTTTGTTAGGAATTTAGTCTGATTTGACTTGAAAAACCGTTGAGGGTCCGAGTCTTGGTAACTCTAACAGACATCTGAGTTTCTCAGCCAGTCAGCCTCTAAACGATGACATACTTGGGGTAATCTTCCACTGTAGATTTTCAGTTTCAAAATTTTGCACCCTGGAGTATCTCATCTTTTAGCATATTCACTGTAGTATTCTATCCACTGTAGTATTCATTTTCAAAAGGGGTAACGTTATATTGTACATTGTATGAATATAGATTAACATTGACACGTATGAACAGCCTCATATTTTCCATATTTACATGTAGAAACGCATACAAAAGATGGTTCTTGGTAAAGACACATATCAACTCACGGATAAATATTAGTAGTGCGAACTGCGAACACGTGCTACAAACATAACAAAAATTTAAAAAAGTTGTTCATGCATGTCACATCTGTGTTTAAATCACACAAATAAGAGTTAGACAGTTGCTAAATGGCATATCTAGAGATTAAAGATAAATAGTACCTCCTGTAGTCTGTAGCAGTCTTTAATAAAATTCATTAATTCAACTTGCACCAAGATATATCCAAGAGATAAAAGAATAGGTATCTCAAAAATAGAACAAAGATGTTTAAGTCGGGAGAAAATACCGGCAAAAAAAAGAGATGAAAATAAATCAATCAGCTGCACATAGGAGGAGAGATGTATGACTAACCGGCTGACCGCTTGGACCTGTTGGGCAGCCAGCTAACTTTTTTAAATATATGTATCTAATTGTCGTATAAAAGATATGAAAACATAAAATATATTCATTGCCGTGTATGGCTTAGTGGGTATGGCATGTGGACTCCACATTTTAAGCGGACAGTGTATATGACAGGTGGGCCCTACTCTATAGGGAGAGAGGATAGAAGGAACACCAAATCTCCTCTACTATATAGGGAGGGACTAGGGAGGATATGAGAAACATCAAATCTTTCCCACTCTATAGGGAGGGAGGATAGGAGAAATTCCAAATCTGTCACTCTTTACAGTATAGATATGAAAAAGTTTACATCACATTGTTTATAAAGATACCTTTGAAAGAAATAAAATTTAACTACATCCAAATCCTTGCAAGGAATCCCTTACACGGAACTCCGGATCGCCTCCGTCACTGATGATTGGAGATGCCACCAGACATAGCACTACCACTGGCAAGGGAGTACGCCAAGCTTGCAACTTGAAGCTGTCACCCTTCTCAATGAAGAAAAACGCTTTGTAGCATTTGACAACAACAATTTCGACATACGCTTGAAACGATGAATGCTCAAACAATACGGCCATCACTCGTATCATCGTCAAGCCAAATGGACCAATTTCTCAAAAAGTTGGTAGTCGTACCTTTCATGAGATGTGTCAGAAGTAGACCAACCACCACTAGAAAATTTGAAAGGGGATCAACCGCACAAAGAGGGGGGTGTCTAAATCTGAGACTTTTCTCTAAAACCAAAAACTTGATCACAGTATGAAAACCTTAGCCTATTCTAGTGTTGCTAAAAG
>OAMR01000595.1:609347-651267 GCA_900205405.1 Echinochloa crus-galli
TGTTATATGCTTCGTGTATTATTCTTAGATGTAAATGTGTGTTCTTTTAGTTGATTTTTTTACGTTGAGGAATGTTTCTAAGCATGGAGACTCTAGAAAGGAGGCAAGTGTCTTGATAATCTTGACTCTTACACCTTTATAATTTTACATGTTCTTCACCTAGGGATACCTGGACATGCACATCTTAGAAGTGTGTGGAGGCTACCCAATTCAGCCTAAAGGTATCACGATTCATGGTGAAAGTTTACAACCTCTGTAGAGTGTAAAACTGTTATAACAATCATGCTTACGGTTAAAGAATGGCCCAGACCCTACTATGGTTCGATGGGTTGGGTGAACTACAATTGAGATATATGTGGTTTTGTTTGGTTACAGGTGTGTTGGACTTAAGTTAGGTGTGGTTTGGGAAGCATGTACGCTATTAATATTAGGTTCTTAAGTAAAACTTGATAATCTGAAACTTCAGCTATGCAATCAACTTAAATAGCCTTCCTTGTTCATAAACCATATCATTTATCTCCCCCACTTGCAGAGCACGCACCTCCAGGTCACCCTCTTGATCAGATTGTATGACGTGCTATCTTGTTGGATCCGGGTCATTGCTTTGCAATATATGTGATTTAGATATGCTAAACTTCACTGCCTACCCTTAGTTCCACATTAGCTTATCTATAAGTAGCATGAAGAAAGGCAATCCCATGCCCCCCCCAAAAAAAAAACCCAAAGTTATTAACCAGGAGTGGCGGTGACTTGAATCAAGAACATTCCATTCTTCTCAAAGTTCACATGTGCATGTCTGACTTGGAATCAATGTCGTAGGGGTTATGCCTAACTAATTCTAAAAGTTTTCGTGACTATCGAGGCTGCCACAGGAAGATTGACCAAAATGGGCCAACTCACAGATCGCCTGACCCCCAAGAGCCCAATGATGATCATACTCGTAAGCACACTCATATAGGTTAAGTCTATGGCGCGCGGGGTCGCGCTCGCGCGGAGCGCGCGACCCTCGCGGCCCACGGCCCACCAGCGCCCGACCCCGCGCCGCCGCCGAGCGTCGCCGCCGCCGGTCGGGTTAGTGCCGGGGTTAGGGGCCCGGGGTTGCCGGGGGAGCTCCGACGCCGGCGGACCTAAAAGAAGGGATCGGGCGGCGGCGGAGGACCGGGCGGGTTTGCTCGGCCGGCTGGCGGCGGAGGCGAGGCGGCGCGGGAGCGCCGCCGACCGGGCGGGGTAGGACGGGCGGTGGGCGGTGACCCGGCGGCGGGGGCGTAGCCGAGGAAGATGAGACGGCGGCGACGGCGGATTAGCGAGGCGGCGGTCGTTGGGCGGTGGCGGAGGCGGCGCGGCGCCGCCGGAGCCGGGGGCGGAGGAGGCGGCGGGGGCGGAGGAAGCCAAGGGGTTAGCGTGGCGGTGGTTGGCGGGCGGCGGCGGAGGCGGCCGTGGCCGCCGGAGCCGGGTGGCGGGGGCTGCCGGCGGGGGAGAAGAAGGGGTCACGCGATCCCCTATCGCGCGATAGCGCGGTCCCTCATATAACATCTTGGACACTGATTCGGCATGGTTGTGCAAGGGACGAGAACATGCCACATGGATAGAGTGACCCACAACTCCAATCATATACACTCAATTTCAATTAGTACTTCAGATTGAAAGCTACAGCGGTATACATACCGTCTTGCGAATTTATCTGTCCGTATAAAATATCAACAAGCCTCCTCTGTTGCTCCCATTGTGCATAGCCTCCCTCTATGTTTATGTAGCTTTGAATTAGTGAATCACGACTATGATAACTATTAATTTTTTGTTAAATATGTGCTTGTGCATACATGTCTTTGCTAGTGGATTATTATGGTGGAGCAACTAGCCTGTAAACAAATCAAATACGGACAGATAAAATATTGATGGATTGTGGATCGAAATAGTATCCACTTATATCTGACATTCTAAATATCCAACTTTAAATATTCAAACCGGTGGCAGAAATCCAGATATAAACCCAGATATAAACCCCTGCATTAAATACGAACAGAAATCCAGACATAAACCCATCCGTTAAATACGAACATTCCTTTGGATCGGTGTTTTTCTCTCAGCAATTCCTTTGGATCGGTGTTTTTCTCTCAGCAAAAATCAACACAAGCCACCAACCAGTAAAAATCAGTACCAACCACCAGTCAATCATACAGGGCCCCTGAGGATAAATCAATCTGTCTTGTATCTAAAGTTAATTCCATACACTTGTTTAGAGTGTTAGAGCCGGTAATAAAACGGCAAGAACTAGATTTGATTCAGATACGCATCTCATTTGGACCTTAGCCACATCGTAACTGGTTATTAATCCTCGTGGTCTTCATTAAAAAGATGGGAATTTGTTGGGCTTGTAAACAAGCTCCAGGCCCATTTCCTTTGATATTCGTTCTCCTACAAGTTCAATTTAACTCGAGACAAATAACCAATTGTCAAGGACATCGACTATTGCACGGTCCTCAGTGTCATCTGGGCAAAGTAACAGCCCCATTTAACTTCTATCAATGGTGACCCACTTCAAAACGACAGCAACACTTGTAATGTGCTGTAATGTGCTGACTACTGGACCCATGCGGCCATCAAATTGCCACACATCATGTACATGCCACACACCACTTACGTTAGGAATAAACTACCTATGCCATCGCATAAATTACACTACAACTTAGGTACTTTGAACAAGTGCAGGAAGAATTGAGCACTACGCTGCTGGGGTTTAAACGCATCGCTGATACTGCATGCCATCTGCAGATCTGCTCATCTCCCTGCGAGCTCCAAAAGCAGGATGCAAACATCACATCACCCTCTCTTTCGCCTCCCCTAAAACATATTCAGAATTGGTGAGCCACAGAATACACATTCTGTGTCATATGCACATATGCACAAGGGTTAACAGCTCATAATACATTTTTTAATGACTTACCGAACCAACATAATCATCCATAAGCGACTGCCGCCGCCTCTTGAATGAATTCGATGGAGTCGTCTCACCCTCTGAATTTCTTGATGCTGCTCGCTTTGTAGGAGTCATATTCTGTTGATAAGAAAACAGTACAACAATTAGCATTAGCAGTACTAATAAAGGACAGAATGCAGAACATCAAAATAGTAATGCACTGTTTATACAATTTATTTACCTTAGCAAGCCTCTTCTCCTTCCTTGCCTGCCTTTCTTGCTCATCATATTCTTGATTCTCCTTCTCAACCAGTCGGATAAGGGTGTCACATCGTCTAGCCAACTCTTGTGTAGTTCTAGATTTCACAAACCAGTCAAATCGGAACAAGGGAGACATGCGGAAGGCAGCTTTCAGTTCATCCCAGTTCCCATAGCCAAGTTTATGCACCATGCAAAGCTGTAATGTAGCATCTTATTAACCATGCTGTGTCCTCAAATAAAAATATAAAATAAAGTGGAAAAACATACCATAAAACGGTCACATTCCTCGTTATAGAACTTCCCTTTATTTTGACCATACTGAATTTTCAACTCTAACCATGGATTCTTGTAGCGGTCTAGCTTCTTGCCGATAGCCCTCATAATCTCATCTTTGCGGGATATCCTTGCTTCTCCCCTTTCAATGTTCTTAATAATTCTGTCATAATCTAAGTGGACAAGTATCAAAACATAAAAAGCCAGTCAGTATAAACAGTATTAATTTCTCGATTCACAGCTACCTTTCATTATGCATTCATGTAACAATGGTTGTGAGCTATTATGTTCTGAAATATCACCATGCCAAATAATTATACTATTTCAACATGACCAATAAAAATAGTTCTCTTTAAGTTAGCAGTCAAATTTAGAGGTTCAAATGTGCAATTCTAAAATATTAGATATTCACAATTGAGTTATAATCATATATCTAATTATTGCCTTACCACTCAGTTCCTTGTATCGCTCCTTGAAAACTTTAGCATAACGCTGAACCTCCTCTTCTGTCTTCCCCTCCATTTCAGAGGCTATACTTTTGATGTCATTTCGACCATATTTCTCACATGCCCGAATAAATGTGTTGAAGTCTCTCCTTGTCCATGATGCAAAACCCTGAGATTTGTAATATTTTAAACCAAGCAACAATGTTGAGGTAACATGTAAGGAGTAAGCAAACATGTAGAAATAACAAAGTGAACCAAATGTGCTGCATATGATCTTAACCTCCTCTAGTAACTGTTCCTTCTCTTCCTGCTCCTCTGCAGTCAAAGGCTCCAGCTGATCTGAATATCCATAAGAAATAGCATGGTTAGCATAATCCACCTGGATGCTGTAATACAAACTTGGAAAAACAAGAGCCGGTAATACCTTCGTCTTCACCATCTATGGTATCTTTCTTCTGGTTTGCTTGCTGCATTAAATTTTCTGATGTTAAGCACCACGATTACCGGTGACAATTGCAAAACTATTATGCAGGAGGAAAGTAATGTCTAACAGAACAAAGTATAGGCTAATGAAGAAATTATCCAACATCCAGCTGAAATTACAAAAGAACGTCTAGATGACAAATTACCATGAGGTATCGCACTTCCTTTTCATACAATTCATTTAGCCTTTGATTGTTGAAGAACTGGAAATCATGCCTGACACAAATATCAAAGATGAGCTTGTGATACAATGCAATACGGCATAACCATTGAAAAAATTCAAGATAAAAGAAACTCACAAATGTGGCATTCTTGGAATCCTTGGTTCCCTAGGCTTTGCTGGTGCACCTTGGCGAAGAGCTTGCTTAAAGTACTCAGACTCAGAGTAGCTAAGAAAAAGAAGCAAAAATAATATAAGAATAGGTATTAGATTAATTTCTCCACAGCCCAACAAATTTAAAGATGTGGCTTACTTCCTCTTCCTTTCTCTTCTAGGCGGCTCAATCCAGTTATCACTGACAAGCTTCTTGAAATCAACCTTGTTTTCATCCTGCATTTAAATTAAGAAAGTGGATTCAGTTTGTGGTGAGCAAGACACTACAAACAAAACTTCCACATGATGGCACACATTAATTGTATCAATTTAAATTTACCTTCTCGTCATCAAAGTCATACAATTCAGCATCTGCATCAGACAAAAGGTGTTAAACAGGTAGATAAAGACATAGGACCAGTGAGGATGGCATGGAGAAAGGGACGGGCACATACTATCATCCATCTTAAATTTAATGGCATCCTCAGTGAACTTTTTCATTTTTGCGTCAAGTTCTGCTGTAGTCTCCTCTCCTTTAGCTATGATACGGTCAATGTCCTCGTCTGTTATTGTGCTGTCTTTAGAACTGAAAACCATTTCGGCACCAAATCTCACCATTTGGAGAAGATCATCCTTATTGACAGCTGAATAAAAGAGAATGTGATCAGAATAATCATATCCAACTAATACAGAAAAAATGCTCGACGAATATCAATGACCAGTATCCTACTTTTCTGTTCTGCCAGTCGTCCTTGCTGAATAACCAAAGCATCCAACGCAAGCTTCTTGTATGCTCTCTCAATCACTTTTTCCTCAATGGTATACTGTAATTTGGTTTGCATCATTTTCATGTCAGGTACCAATATAAAATGTGGAACTAGTATAATTATAAATGTAGAATCAACAAACCTCTGTGCAAAAGCGAAAAACTTGTACTTCTTTCTTTTGACCTATCCTGTGTGCACGATCTTGAGCTTGCAGATCAGCTTGTGGATTCCTGAAGTCACAGAAATACAAGATACATAAGATTCATCTGAGGTTAAATAACAAAATACAATTTTTTCCTAAAAAAGTGGCGCACCAGTCGCTGTCATAAAGAACCACAACATCAGCAGTGGCCAAGTTAATACCAAGGCCACCAGCCCTAGTAGAGAGCAAGAAAACAAACTTCTCACTTCCTGGCTTGTTAAAAGCTTCAATGGATGCATCACGATCTTCTCCGCCTGTATTTCCATCAATGCGGCAGTACTGGTATCCTCTGTACATAAGATAATCTTCCAATATATCCAAAAGTCTGGTCATCTGCAGGATGGTGATACAAAAATACACAATCATGGGGAAAGTGTTTGTAAGGTGCACATGCTCAAGTGGACCCTGATTTATGCCTAACGCGAAATTTCTAAACTTATAATGCCATTCAAATCTGTATTGCAGTGGAAAACAATCACCTGTGAAAAAATAAGAACTCTGGAGTCACGTTCCTTTAGTTTGGGCAGCAATTTATCCAACAGAACCATTTTTCCTGCACAAATATATCAAACCGTTAATAAGAAGCTATATATGTTGAGATACATATTAAAATTGTGCAAAAAAATGAACATGATGTGTTATACCTGCATTCTCAATTAGATGTTCACCAGTTGTGTAGGGTGGACCAGGTTCAGCTCCTTGGAATAGATATGGATGGTTGCAACACTTGCGCAACTGCATGGCAATGTTAAGCAATCGCTTGCGTTCACCACCAGCATTAATAACCTCTAAATCTTTCTGAAGCAGAGCACGATAGTACTGCTTTTGCATCTGAGACATTCCAACTTTAAGTATGGTTTCCTTCTTTGGAGGCAAACCCTTTTCTACATCAGACTTAAGCCTCCGAAGAAGAAATGGGCGAAGAACCTTCACAAAAGTTGCAAGAGATTATGTAGGGTTTAGTAACAAGGTACTGACATTGGGTGATCATGAGTATGTCCTAACCTTATGAAGCTGCTGAACCACCTCATGTTGATCATTTTCACCAGAAATTTGAAACCATTCATCAAAGGTCTCAGCAGAGCTAAAAATTTCAGGCAGCAAGAAGTTGAGGAGAGCCCAAAGCTCATGGAGATTATTCTGTCATAGAGAATCAGTCAACAATCAGATTTAACAAAAAAAGAATATGAAACGAGATATTTAAGATCATGTTAAGGATGTATTGCAATACATAAGAGAACAGCACTGGAAAGGAAAACCTACCTGCAGTGGAGTGCCTGTGATGAGGAGGCGATAATTAGTGTTGTAAATTCTCATAGTCTTCGATAGAAGAGAATTCTCATTTTTTATCCGGTGAGCTTCATCAATAATAATGTAGCGCCAGCTGAAACGCCTCAATGCAGTTTTTTCTTTAATTGCCATTTCAAAACTGGTCACGCAAACATCAAATTTCCCAGGCTGTAGCAAATTGTCCCTTATGTGGTTCTGACACGACAGCATAAAAGCAGATCAGTAACATGCCAGCATATGTTTCAGCAATGATCAAAGAATGGACTTGAGACTAACCCTCTCTTCTGGATTTCCCAAGAACTTCACAGCTCGAAGGACAGGGCAAAACCGTTGGATTTCCTTCATCCAGTTGCCAAGAGTGGACTTCGGCGCAACAACCATGTGTGGACCAGTTATACCTCTGAATTCATGCAGATAGCCCAGCAGTGAAATGGTTTGAAGAGTTTTCCCAAGGCCCTGAATAATAAAATAATAACAATCCAAGTCAAACAACTACATTAATTGAGACTAAGATCTTAATCACGTTTAACACATAAAGCATATACCATCTCATCAGCCAAAATCCCATTTATACCATTCTCATACAACCGTATGAGCCAATTAAGTCCAGCCAACTGGTAATCTCTCATTTTCCCTTTGATGCCTGAAAAGCATTAAAGAAATTTACATGACAAAAAGAACAGAGAAATATAAATCCCAAGAATATTAAAACCTAACATTACTGACTGATTTTATGAGAAAGCAAATCAATTCTATTAGGAAATTAAAGTAGTCAGCCCCCATAATTTATAAACCATCAATTGCATCAACAGATTTCCATCTTTTAAAGAAGAATTAACATAAGAAATCACACCACTTACCTGTGTAGAGATAGCTGTAACACAAAAAAAGGTCTGCATTCATTTAATGTTCCTGATATTTACCTTAGTTGCAAAAATACAATCGCAAACAATCAATCATGTATAATATTGTTCAGTCCACACCTCAATAGAATACAATATAAATTTATTCATTTCAACATTGATGGGTAAGTACCATTTACTCATCGTATGAACAGCATTAAATACTTTTATGGCAACAAATAAAAACATCCATATACCTAGAAAGGTAAGTGCTTCAATCACCTTGAGTTGGTTATTAGCACAAGAAAATAGCATATGTAAAGTAGTAAGTCAGCAAACAAAGGGCTCACATGAAGGCTGTGAAACCAAACGCGTCCCCCCTGCACCAGCTAGGGCATCTTCCTCCTCCTTAAGGTATTCTTCATCTTCCTCTTCTTCTGTCATCTTTGACGCATGCCGTCCCCTACAGATTGACTAACTTATCAACAAATACATTACAGAACATTGACTAAGACAGAACAAAAAATTCCTTAAGTCATTACTATACAGGAACAACTCTCTATAATTAGCTCTCAAATATAATGATGCTGAAAGTAATTACTGTACAGGATAAACTACTCAAAAAAACAACTGAAATCTTAACTTCCTTGAACTCCACAGTTAAATCATAACTATGACTATGAAAATATGAAAATGTGTAGAAGATGCAGCAGATTTCATCTAAAAATGTATACAATCCTGATAATTTCATAAATTATCCAGATGGAGAGGCCAAATAAACTAGAACAAGACTTGGCTACAAAGAAAATGGCTATAATCCAGGTTGATGAACCATTTTAAGTGCTAGCCAAAACCATTTTCCAGTGTCAAACAAATTTTATACTGTGGTCAAGTACATTCTTAATAACATTTTGAACTTCAAATGTTATGCTGAACAAAGGTGAGAGCAACTTGCACCAATCTTCCCAGATGATCATCATTTCAGTGCAATAATAGGTACAAACAAAATCAATCTTACCTCCCACGTGGCTTTTTCTCTTTTGATTGACTTCCTTTTGCAAAGTGAGCAAATATTTCAGTCTGCTGAAGAAGGTATTTCAATCGTCCCTTCCCTTTATTGTTCTGTCAGAATATAAAGATCAGGACGTGATGAGAAAAAATATGTACACATGGTTAATCCCATGGAAACCATGCATTTGTGTACATGGATTCCTTTAAAGACAGTACATACCATGTCAGCATCAATGGCAGCATTTTGAGTATCCAATATTTCTTGGATTTTTTGCCTCTTCTTCTTCTGGAGTTCCTTCAGCCTGGCTTTCTCACGCTTCCCAACCACTGCATCAGTCTGCAACAGAAACAATGCAAAGTTCTCACTACTTAAAATGTAGGACAAGAATAAGATACAACTAATGGCCCCTTTGAGACTTCCAGCTCAAAACTAGTGATGGCACAGCTATGAAACAAAATAAAATTAGAAGTACCACTGCAGGCAAACAAAATTTACAGAGGACGCAGAAGGTCATCATAATTATATTTTTCAAAGATTTTAGTCCCCAGGGGCTGGGGAGATAAATTGAATCCTCTAAAAACTCTATTCAAGGACCAAAACCCTAACCGCCCGCTCACCTCGTCGCCGTCGTCGCCTGCGACGGCCTCGTCGTCCTCGGTGGACTGGGACTCGTCGTCGCCTTCTGCAGGGGCGGCGGCACCGGCGTCCTCCTCCTCCTCGGCGCCGGCGCCGGTAGTGACGGCCTCGATCTCCTCCTCGTCAACCTCCTCCTCCTGCTGCCCCTCCCCCTCAGGCTCCTCCTCCCCAGCAGGCGGCGCTGCAGCGTCGTCCTCGTCGTCGTCCCCATCCTCGCCAGATCCGGAGCCGGCGGCGTCGGACTGGTCCTCCTCCTCGGCGGAGGACGAGATCTCCTCCTCGTCGTCGTACTTCACCGGCTTCGCCATTGGGGCGGACAGTGGCGGGAGGGGGACTAGGGTTAGGGTTTCGGAGCGGGACGATTTGGATTTTCTAGTGCGGAATGGGGTTAGTTCGAATCGTTTGATCGAGCAAGAGGCGGTGGGGATTCCAGGAGTGAAACCGATTTGGGGGCGAAAGGGAGTGGCTCCTTTATATGGGGAGCCTTCCACGGAATTTTGGCGGTTTGCAGTTTGGACCATGAAGTCTTAGGTATCTCCGGTTACCCTTGGGCATACAAGCACTTGTTAATTTCCAAATGATTATTTTTTTGAGCAAATCCAAATGATTATTTTTAGCAAATGTTCATTGTTTTTATTCGCAATGGATAACAAAATAAATATTATTTTAAATTATATGATATTCCACAAACCCATGTCACTGAAGAATTACAAATATTATACAAAACATAGTATTCCCCCTTATTTTAGAGTATTCTTTTGTATTTTACAAAACTATATGTTTTAAGACAACAATGTAAAGATTAAGAGTATTTTTTATATAAGCTAGCGAAAGTCGGTATTGATTTGGCCATTCCTTGAATAAATTGTCGAAGTAGATAAAAGAATCTTTAAACAAACTTTCAGTTCAACAAATGCAACACCCATCTCGTGATAATTTAACAAGCCATCTTGCATTTATCTAAAAATTTGTTGAAATCCTATAGGTGAGGAGCAAGGCCTTGATGACTAGAACAATTGGAGTAGCTGTAAACATTCGTACCAGTCCAAACGAATATGTGAGTTTCCGAGGATCTGAATGAAAAATGCTCCCAAAGCTAGAGATTTTCGGGGCTCGGGAGCACGAGGACTTGGATCATTTTTACGTGGACCTGATCCGTTGTGCACATTCGTGGGTCCCTGTATTCAGGATGGTCGCACCTGGCTCACGGTGGACCACGCGTACGGTGTTTAGTCGGAACAGAAGCGGGTTCCGTTCCCGCCAATGAGGCGGGATTGGGACATTGGGTTTGAGGGCCTCCCGCCATCTGGAGGAATTTGGGTCTGCACACGATGAAATGTTCTTTGTCATTTCATTTGGACTCCAAGGCGCGCTCAGATGTGGCCCATGGTCTGGTACCGGCTCAATCTTAGAGCACTCTAACAGTCTCTGTGTATTTATAGCTATATTTGAAGAACAAAAGACTAGTTAAAAGATAAAAAGCTTCTCAAAAAGATGTGTGAACCAACAGACTCTCTAGAACTGACTCTATATATTAAATTTTAGTGGGACCCACCTGTCATAACCTTATCTCCTCCCCACCTTACGTCTCTTTCGCTGGTTCACTCTGCAGCTGCGCGTCAAGCTCCCCGTCTCCACAAGCTCAAAGCCTCCACGGCCCAGGCTCGGCCCAGGCCACCACCCCGACGCTCGCCCCCATGGTGACCCCATCGCCGACCCCGGCGCCGCTCTCTCCGCCTGCCCAGCAACCTCCCGAGGTTCTCTGCGCAGCGGCTCCCTCTGCTCGCGCTCCTTCTCCCTCTCCCGCCGCTCGAGCTCCTTTCTCAGCTCGGCCTCCTTGGCCCGGCGGAGCTTGTCCTTGCTCCTCGTGAAGCGGGCTAGAAGGAAGCGGCGGGGATGGGCGAGGGCGTCGTCGGGGACAAAGAGAAGCAATAGATGTTGCGCTGGGTGGCTGGGTGCTGCTCTGATTGCTTGGATTTGAGAGAGGAAGGAGCTGGCAGATGGTACGGCGGCGGCGGCGGCGGTCGGGCGGCGGTACTGGCGGTGGAGCGGCGCGCGGGACGGCGGGAGAGGCAAAATCATCGCGGGAAGACTCGCGGCGCGCGCGGGAGGGCGATGGCGAGCGGATAGCGAGGCTGTGGCACTCGAAAAAAAAAGCGAGCGGAGACCCGCGATAGCGAGCGGGGAAAAATAGAGAGCCCGATGGATTATCTGTTGGATTGAGATTTTTTGGTCTATTTTGTATTTTTGGCTAGCATGGAGAATATAAAGAAACTGTTGGAGTCACGAAGAAGTATTTCTCTAAAAAAAAGTGCTTCGATCATCGAATTTTTTTTAAATAATAATATTTTAATAAATAATCACAAGAATTGGTACCGAATTGGGATAATTGCATAAATGTATGTCAGTCGGCTAGCGGATTGCCGATAAGGCAGTTATCGGCTTCTGGACAACCGATAGGCTACGTGAAGCTGACGTGGAGAAAATGTTGCAGCGTCCGGTGGCCATGTCGGTGCCGACAGGACCTATCGGCCATCCGAGAGCCGATAGGGCCCACAGTGTACTGTTGAACCTGGAAGGCTGGGTAATCGGCGCCGATTGGCCTATCAGCTATGCGAGAGCCTATCGGCTTTTGGAAAGCCGACAGGACTTTCGGCCCACCAGCTGTCGATAGGTTACAAACAATTTAAATAAGTTCACTGGAAATTTAAATAGGTTGCAAACTTCAAGAACTACAAGTAGACGAAATTTAGGTCATTCGATTACTGAAAAAATACAAAGCATGGAAGGAACTTTTACGTACTACATAAAATTGACATATTGGTAATAGAAAAAAGATAGAAAGTCATCAGAAACAAATAGTTACCGACTTTATATTGCATAGCTTCGTACAAGCAAATTAAATACATCACAAAGAGGATGGATGGTATAACTATTGACCTCTTACCTAAACATTCTATTACAAGTTGCATTGGCATGTGCGGTATTTTGCCAATAGCATGTGTTGTTGCTAAACCTAACATGCCTTAGGTAATTGAAACCAACCACAAGAACATATATGCCTTAGGGAAATCTAACAAACAACAAGAACATGGTTGTAGCACGTGACTACGATATGTTACTCCTAATAATGTCCCCACATAGCAAATTGTATTGCACCTTCTCCATAGTATCCTCCCATTAGAGGCGGGGGCGTCGGAGGGGACTGTGGCGGCAGAGGTCCATCCTTCTTGTGGCATGCACAGGTGCAATCTGGGTCCGTGCACAATGCCTCCTCAGAACCGTCACAATTGGTGTTGTCATCCTGGTTACCGCTACTCATGTTCATTTCTAAATCGAAGATACGATTCTGTAGGTAGGAGATGTACTCTTGATGTGGATGAATAGGAGCAGGATCCGCCCACCTAACGAAACCACAGTTTTCTAGAGCCTTGGAGGACTATAACAAAATAAATAAAGTAAGTTGTTGAAAGGAACATGACGACATATAAAAAAACAAAGACCAATAATATTTAGCTATGCTCGTGGGCATTTGAAGAAACGACGACCTTCATCAGTCCCCTCGGCCATCATCTGCAATAAGCAATCCTCCCATGCTTTGTCTGACACTTAAATCGGATAATCCGGTCACCTTGTGGTTCTCTAGTGCATAAGCACAGGATGATTTGAAAGAGCATCTAGGTCCCTAATAGGTTTTGGTGATAATGACAATGGCAATTAAGGAACTAATGCGTTTGTTCTAAGAAGTGGACAGTGTATCATATTTATTTTTGATGGAAAGTGATTGATGACCACTTGAGGCAAGTATGGCGGCCATGAAGAGCTCTTTGAAAGATTTGAATTATCTTCAAGTTTGAAATTGAGTATAGGTACGTCATACTATCAAGAGGGATACATGTTGCATGTAATGGAGATGTCACGATGCTCATAGCCAACTTTAACTCACATTTGAGAGACACAATAATCACAACACGTGGACCTTGTTCCTGCTGTTTTATAGGTGGTCGGAAGTTCCGACACCTGTATTTTCTGTTGGAAGCTTGTCACAGGTTCTGGCAACAGGTGCCCGGCCTTTTCAAATATTCAATGGAGGTTCCGAAGCAGGGTCGGAAGTTTCGAGGCCTAGGAAGTTTTATGCGCTGAACTCATGGACTATCGAAGTTTCTGATGTGAGGTCGGAAGTTTCGACAGACCACTTCACAGTAACGACTAGTTTTGGAGGGGTGGGATATATATACTCCCTCATTCTGTCCTTCATTTGCTGCTCAACAACCACGAGACAAACACCCTCCCAAGCCTTGAATGCACTCTCCCACTCCCTCTTTGAGCTAGCTCTTGCATTGATTTAAGAAGGGGTTGAGTGAGAGATTGTTGGTGGGTGTGAGAGCATTGACTTCCATTGGTTGAGCACTTGAAGCATCTCCATTCATCAATTCGCATTTGTTACTCTTGGAGTTTGTGCTCCTAGACAGCTAGGCGCCGTCGGGGAGCTCCCGGCTCATGTGGGCTGCCCCTGGCAAGTTTTTATTGCCATTTCCTCCGGGAATTTATAGTAAGTAACCCTAGCTTGGCTTTTGGGCCCTAGGGGGAGGAGTGGGTTGGTGGCTCAACAAGTCTCTTAGGAGATACCTCAACGGAGATCAGCTTCTTTTGGAAAGTGAACTTCGATAAACAAATCCTTTGTCTTGTGTGCTTGATTTCATTCGTGAGTTCATAGTGTTTCAACTAAACATAGAACTCGTTCTAGCCTGATCTATGTGCTCGTGAGGTTCTTATTGCAAGACTCACTTGTGGGTGACCTTAGGCATCTCAACACATCCTTTGATTCAAAGGGAATACAAAGAATCAAGATTGCATTTGAATCTTAAGCAAAGTTCATGCTCTGTGACCCGTTAGAAGTTCCGGTGCCATATTGGAAGGTTAGTGATTTTTAGATACAGGCCTATTCACCCCCGCCTCTAGGCCTCTTGTGATTAGGCAATCATATGTACAGTTATATTTTGGGACCGTTTGATTATCTGGTACTTCATTTGCAGCTCGAACTTTTTCAATTCAATCAAACTCAAGTTCCTTTGCTTTTTACTAGCTACTAAAGCTTTGACTTGACTTGAAATAGGTAATCTTTGACTTGCGTGCATCAAGCTATCATTTTTCTTGAACTGGTCTTGTTGTCTGTGTATCAAGCAAACAATTTGCATGATCAAACTACTTAGCTCACACGTCACTCTTAAAAGTACGATCATAAAAAGCTACAAACTAAAGGTCCTATACCTAAACCCATTGTCCTTCATCTTCTTATGATACTTGGGTCTAGACAAGTCCTTAACCTTCATAAATTGACCATTTGATAGCTTGAAGAACATTGAAGAGGCTCTATCCATTCTCATTTCCTTGCCAATGTATTTCATTTGTATTCGAGCGACTTAAAAGTTATGTATTCATGCAAAACAAAGTTAAATACATCCAATAGCTATTTGTGTTTCAAATATCACCAAAATCCATAAACATATGACAATGGTCATACGTGCTTCACTAGACTCATCAGCTTTTTGTTTGATGCGCCAAACTTTGGTCCCATCAAATTTCAGTTCTGATCCATTTCCTGCTCCTGTTTCTTTATGTCTTAACTGTTGAACCCCGAGTCTTGGAGAATCCCTCTGGACACCAGTGACGATAAAGTTCGGGGCCATACAATAGCATCGTACGGGCATTATTACTTGTATCAATAAACCACTTACACCCTCGTCAAAACTGTCAGAGAAATATACACATGCAATCTATTTTCTTTGTGTATAGTACATGTAATCTACTTCTATACAATGTGTAAGGGAGGGAAAGTCCTCTGAATGCATTGCATCTGATCAAAGAATCGCAGTCACCTTGCAATTATCCTCCGGCAACCGGCTGCGTCTTTACCCCTATCCACCCTACCTTCACCGATTCTCTTCTTTCTCCTACTTTGTATGAGCTTTCAGATATCCAGCCACACTAAATTTTCTGCACCTGATCTTCATGGCTCAAAGGTTGGGACTTGAGCAGAGACGCCCCATGTTGCCTGGTATAGTGCACGCTGCGCTATACTCCTGTAAGGGTCTTCCTCCCTCTTCCTCTTCAGATACGACATTATCTCCTCCACTTCTGATTTTATGCGTAGATACACATCATTTGCACTCTGTCTGTCTCTGAGAAGGTTGTTCATCCCTTTCATTTCGATTGGTTTGCTGAATAGGTAGTAGAATCGGCCAGGTACTTTTGGGAGAAGAGCAGGCAAGTACATGTCTTGATTCCCATGCTCTCCTTTGACGCTATCCCTGAATTGAATAATACATTCCATGAATGAACAAGACATCAGCTGAGCAGTGACAAAGGTAAGATCTGATCATTCTGTTTTGGTTTCGGAGAAAATATCTTGAAATCTGACCTCACTCTGTCGGCTTCTTTGTTGATTGACTCTATCCATTCCCGAAGGCCTGGGATGTTCTTCTGATCATTGTAATCCAGAACCAACTGTAATGCACAAAGTGATTAGTTTCATCAGCATGCGGTACAGAAACACAATAAAAAATGTGCAATAGCATGACTTATATCCTATAGCAAAAAAACTAGGTCAGGCATACTTTCAATCTAGCTAATGGGAAGGTTGGCTCCTTAATACCATATATGTTTGAGGATAGGTATGTTGTTTGATAAGGGTAAACAGTTATTGCAATAAATCACGGCCGTTTGGCCTTGTCCAAGTAGCATTTTTTACCTGAAGCTTAGAGGAGTGGCATAAGCTATCCATTTTCTATGGTATTTTAAGCATAGAACATGGCGTTCCAGATTTATATGACAGCAAAGAATGGATCAACAGATATCTACCTCTAGAACATCGTCTTCTCCTACACACCCAAAGGGTATGACAGTTACTCCAAACCGTGCAGCCATTCTTACAAATTCTGGTTGATCTGGCCAAAACAACTTGTATTCTTCACCCTGCAAAATTCAGAAGATAATTACAGTAAGGAATAAGCAGAAGGTGGCCCACAAAATGGAGTTCAAGAGGCAGTTATTCTTTTTCATAGCGATACCAGCTTAGCTCGTTTAGAGCTAATTTTAGCACATCATAATTGGAAATCTTTCTGGTAACAATTTTATATGCTAATGGTCCGATCAAGGGTACAAGTGGGGAAATTGGTCAGAATAAGCAAACCTTCCTATGCAGAGCTTCCCGAACACCACCAGGATACAGCACAACAAATTCATTCCTCTCAAATAACCTGTACATATTGATTGGGGTGACTGGTAGTCCACCATACATAGAAACTGTATCAAACCGAGATAACTCCTGGCGCGAGGTCTCGAATTTGGTTCCAAACAAAATTGGATGAGCCAAGCCACGGATGATTGTTTTCTTCTCCCTCAGGAACTCTTCATACAGTGGGCTCAATTCGATACCCATGAGCGCATGATAGCCCACAAACAAAACAGGACCCTGATCAGGAATGCCAGAAAGACCACGGACGATTTTTCCATCCTTCAGGGTAGACATCATGACGGGGCCCAATGCAAGGTGAAAGAGTCTACAGAAGATTCAGTTTGCCATTTTGCAAAAATAGCCAAAAAAACAGTAAATAGAACTTTCAGCGTTTCAATACATACTTGTGATCCTCATCAAATGTTTTCTTGAACTCACTTAAAGTAGGAGGGAGATAATCAGTTACAAAATCCCTTTGTCTTCCGCGGCGATACATGTTTACTCCCTTTATGACAGATAACAGATTGACACCATCCTCCTGTGCAAGTACATTATGACTTCCAGAATATGAGGGAAAAGAATGCATGGCTTGGTGCAAACATTATAATCTGATGTTAACAGAAGAAATGTGAGTGTTATCCAATGTACCAAGAGTAGCGTATGACCATTGTCCTTGAAGTATCGAACTCTACAGTTCTTCAGTGCCTTGAATAGTCGATCTGCTTCGTCTCCGCTTGGTAGAAGATTGTCACTACCGCTGAATAAAGGTATATACATACACTATGAGACCAAACTTGTGGAGATGAAAAATCAAAAGACTACAAAACTACATGGTATACACACAATATTAAGGCAAGGACCTGGCAAGAAGTAGAACTTCTGCTTGTACAGCATGAAGACGAGAATTTGCATAGTCTGCTCCAGTCTTAAGAAGTTTGAGCTTCCAAAAAAGAGTATCCCTTGGTATAATATCTGCCAATTCCTGAGGTAAAAAAAGCATGGAATATTAAGGGCCCCCACCCCCCAAAAAAAAGATTAAGTAATTTCGTTATGCAATTAGATTTGTTCCATCATTTAAAAAACACAATAATAATATTTAGCATTGTTAAAAGTAATGTTTGTCACACATTTTCGTGAAGCGAGGCTTAAATTATAGAAGAATACAATTAAGTCCAATGTTCTGCACATTGGTTGGAAGAGTCAGGACTGATCTGATACATGTTAGGTGCCTACTGGGTTCTAAAAGGCTTTAGAGCAATCTAGTTGAGTTAGACCCTTTTTTCCCCGTGGACAGCTAGTAGAGCCGCCCGTCATTATACTAAGGATAAATAACATACCCAGTTACAATCAAGAAAAAAAAAACAAGGACCACATGGTCCCTAGATCAATGAACACTGACTACCAGGGACTTAATAGACAACCACAACCTGGAATACAACTCTCAATATAATGACATTGAGGTCAAGGTTTAATTGAGTTAGACACTTAGACTTCCTTGATTTGAGGTTTAATTGTTGGTCATGTCCTTTTTATGTGTATCATGATTGTTAATCTAAAGTGTGTTGTTGTGTGTGTGTCTCCGTAACAGTAGGGCTTTTGTACTTGGCCAACTCTTCTCTCTTGTTAGTTCGAGAGAAAAAAAAAGACTAATCTGACAATATTTATAGAGTTTAGAGTCGCTTTAAAAGTACAGAAATATCAGCATTCTACATGTTTGGACAAAGGTGTGGAAAACTAACCGAAAGCAAAGGCAGCATTGAAGTTAGACTATCTGACAATTTCTGTAGAGTTTCTGGAGGAGATAGGTTGTTTTCAATGCTAACCGAAGCCATCTTCAGAGGGTCACCTGTTCAAACACATCCTTAGAAGAACATAGAAATTTTCTCTACACTGGTAACAAAAAAATGCATGTGGCCTTTGCAATTTAACCATCACAAAAAAAGAAATAAAAATGATAAAGATAAATACTATAAAACTATAAGAATGTTTTGGGAAAAATAAAAATACAGATAGCCTAAAAATCCAATAAATTTTTTGAATAAATTTCGAAATTTCAAGTAAATATTACTATTAGGAATTTTTTTAAAATAAATAAGGGTGAGTACAATGAGCACATCTTCCCTAGAAAAGTCCTCGGCTCCTCGCTATGGTGTGATTATCTAAAAGATATATTCATAAAAATGATCAACAACTTTCCTCTGTTCCCCATGACAAACCAATAGCGAATTGGAAAAGGCTAATCTGGACTCAACAGTAAAATCCAAATAAGAGCTAATAGGAGGCATACCCATGACAAAACTGAGAAGATATGGAATTGTAACATGAAACTCGTTTGGCATCGATTCCAAAAGAGGCAATATTGGCTGCAATGGAGTCTTTGCAAATGATGTAGCTGGAAAAGGAAACAGGTTAGTTGGCAACAAATCGAAAACAAAACAGTAATAGGAAAAGAATATATTCGAATCAAATCTGAAACTAAAAATGATCACCTGCCTGGATTTACTAGTATGAGAACCAAATCAATTTGTGGATTACGAGCTGCCACAGCCACTGCAAGGCATCCACCAAATGAATCTCCAACAAGGTATATTGGTCTGTTTGGTGATAAATCATGTTCATGCTTGATAGTATTTTCAACAGTTTGTAGTAACCCTGTATGAATTTATAGTCACATATATCAGAAAGGAGAGGCTTTTGGATTACTCATCCCTCAATCCCTTGAACAAATGCACACAATTCAATAATTGATACTTATAGTTTTGCAAATTTCTAGAGTGAGAGTTGGACAATGCAGAAATCTTGTAAGATATACGTATCTATACAATCATTAATTATCTCTACAAGGGGCACGCCAAGCCAATAAAACTTGAGCTTTTTTACAGTGCCCTATACTACTACTTAGTGATATATAGTATAGAGAAGATCTAACTATCCATTAATAAGGGTAATTTAGTAATTATTCCTAGTTATTAATTGACTCGCTCATGGGATCAATTTTTTCGCATAACTTTGGGGTAGTGTCAAATATATATTGAAGTGATGCTATTTGTGTTCTTTCTCCATAATACCCTTATACTACCTATACTACTCACGTACACTTCCCATATCACAGGTGAAGTATTCAGTGGCATAAAATTATTCTTAACCATCGCATGCTTTTATACTAGTCCTTTTCGAACAGTAGTATCGCCTAGCATAGAGCCCCGTAAAAGAGCTCAAAACTTTGCTTTAGAAAACCAAATGCATTTTGAGTTGTTCTCTAAATAATTACAACACAACTGCAGAATAGCAACCCAGACTGAATAAAACCTGGAGCAACATCATACCTTCAAATGGTGTTCGATCATTGACTGGTATATGCAAGCAACGAACCTCGAATACTCTGCAGAATTAACAAAGGGCGCAAAAGAGTTAATTAAAAATTGTGCTAACTGAACAAGCTCCATGAGTGGCAGAAGCAACGAATGGCACCTAAAGAAGATGGAGATGTCAATAGGTATATTCAAAATTACTTGGACTTGACGACAGCCAGTATGTGCCCGAACAATGAACTTTATAATACAAATTATAGTTGGTAAAGTTGTAATATGAGCAACGCTACTTCAGATTTGGATCACAATATTTAATTTGTTCTGTTGAGTATCGGCTCCTAGATGGAGTAGTTGGATAAACACAAGAATTAAGACAAAATCTGAAGGAAAAGAGGCTAACCACTTTTGTCACATGAGCAGGTTTAGCATTTGAAAAGATGGAAAAATAATTCATCAAACATCTAGTGGATCAATCACTAGCGGACTAGTCTTTTTTCATAAATATGTCGCCACGTTGTTTAAGAAAATATTATCCATACGATTATAGTCTAATGGCCCATAAAAGGAAAGGAAGAAACCCACATATTGCTGAGTGCTGACAATTGCCTCCAGCCTCAACCTGCGAGGAAGGCTCTCTATTAGGAATTGTATAGCTGATCATATTGATTGTAGCTTTCCTTGTATAGCTGATAGGCTTACTATGTATACTTGATTGTATTCTTGTACTCCAAGCCATATTGGCTATATATACAAGAGGTCACCCCCCTGCCGCCGGCTCTGCCTGGCGTCGCCCCTCCTCCTCACCATGTCCGGCACCACCGAGAACTCCTCCAGCTCCTTCTTACCGGCCTTGGGGATGCCATCCTCGCCGGCGCTAGGGATGCCATCCTTGCCGGCGCTGGGGACGCCATCTTCGCCGGCACTGGGGGCGCCATCTGCTCCGGCCCTCGGCGCTCCCACCATGGCCGCCACTCATCAAGGCGTCGCCCAGCACTTCGTGGTTCCGTCCTATGCCACGATCAACGTCCAGTCTCATGTGCCGACCAAATAGGAGATGAAGGCCTCCAATTACTCGCGCTGGGCGTCGTTCTTCAAGTCTCTGTGCGGCAAGTTCGTCCTTCGCCACCACATCGACGGCTCCCCCCCCCCACACGACCGGAGGATCCCATCTGGGATCAGGAGGATTACTGCGTCCGCAGCTGGATCTTCGGCTCCGTCGACGACTCCATTCTCAGCCTCGCCGTCGACGGCGACGAGCAGACCGCCCGCCAGCTCTGGCTTGCCATCGAGGGCCTCTTCCGCGCCAACAAGGCCCAGCGGGCGATCTTCCATCTCCATGAGTTTCATTCTATGACTCAGGGGGACTCCACCATCAACGACTTCGCGAAGAGGATGAAGAAGAAGGCGGCTGACCTCAAGGACGTCGGCCATCCCGTCCTTGAATTGTAGCTCGTCCTCAACCTCCTCCGCGGCGTCAACAGGAGCTTCTCCGGGACTGCCGACGACATCGCCAACTCCGCCGTCCTCCCCGACTTCACCGCCGCCCTCGACCTCCTGAAGCTCAAGGAGCTCCGCCTCGCCAATGAGGCAACGACGACGGCCGCCTCTGCTCTGCTCGCTGCGTCCTCCGCCTGCTCCGGTTCCGGCGGCTGCCGGCCCTCTTCGTCCACTCCCTCTCCGACTGCATCTGCGGGCGGTGGCGGCAGTGGGTACGACAAGGGCGGGGACGGCCACGGCGGCGGCGGCAAGAAAGGAGGAAAGAAGGGCTGGCGTCCGCACGGCGCGCCGCAGCAGCACTTTCGCCCGTCTGGGCCGTGGGTGTGTTTCAACCCCTACGGCCCACAGGCGGGAGTCTCGGCCCAGCAACCGGGGTTTGGTGGACCGGGCGGGTGGCGCGCTCTAGCTCCCGGCCTGCTCGGCCCAGCGCCTCCTGTCCAGGCCCACACGGCATTTGCCCCTGTCTAGATGTCTCCTCCGCCTCAGGCCTGGGATCAGGCCGGTCTGGTCGCCACATTGAACCAGCTTGCCTTCCAGAACCAGGGCTAGGTGATGGACTCCGGCGCTTCCAACCACATGTCGTCTACGGATGGTATACTCCTCTCTCGACTCCCACCATCCACCTCTTCCATTACTGTCGGCAATGGTCATACTTTACCTGTTACTTGCCGCGGTTCTTCCAGTGGCGGAGCCAGGATCTAGAAGTTGGGTATTCCCATGTTAAAAAGATGCTCAATACAAAATTGCTAAAAGTGCATAAAGCTTTAAACCATCTCAACTAAGGATGCTCCATGCAATAAAAACATTGCAATTGTTTCTAATTTCTCATGTGCTGATTTCTAAATCCCCTTTTATAGAAGTGTCTCTACGAGAACAATCGCCCTGTTCGTTTGGATTGTTTCCAGCGAGCCAACAGTGTTTTTCTCTCAGCGAAAACCAGCGCCAGCCACCAGCCACCAACCAGCCAGCAGTGTTTTTCTCTCAGCAAAAACCAACGCCAGCCACCAGCCACCAGCCAAACGAACAGGACGAATAAGTTTCATGCTTAAACAAGTAGCAAGCAAAATGAAACTAAATATTAATAATAGCTACGTGAGAAAATCAGAAAATGGGATGCTCGATTCAACTGCTATGGGCTATTTTTGGTCCATGCGGCCATGCCCTGCTATTGTTGACTTTTGCTCTCGTACGTGATGCATGTGGCCTTGCAGGCCGTCTCATGTGGCCTCGTGGCTCGTGGGGTGTCAGCTGTCGCTAGCGGGCCAGCCTGGGAGGGGAAGGGGGTGAAGGGCCGAGGAGGGCAGTGCTTTACAACGTTGGGTTGAATTGCAAGTCAAAACCGATTTCGTGGCCCAAGACAACTTATACATGTATGTATACTTCATATATACTTGAGTATTTGTCAAAATAGTTGGGTATTCCCGGGAATACCGGTGCACCATGCTGGCTCCGCCCATGGGTTCTTCAGTTATTCCTACTAGCTCATCTCATTTTGCACTTCGCGATGTTCTAGTAGCCCCTTCCTTGATTCGTAATCTTGTTTCCGTTCGTCAATTTACTCATGACAATAACTGTTCGATTAAATTTGACGCCCTTGGTTTCTCTGTTAAGGATATTCTGAGTCGACGCGTGATGCTTCGCTACGATAGTGCCGGCGACCTCTACACGCTACCCGCCACCACCACTACCTCGCCACTCGCCATCACCACCACCATTTGGCATGCTCGGCTTGGTCATCCTGCATCTTCCGTCGTCGACACCCTTAGAAATAATTCCTTCATTTCTTGTAATAAAGTAGCACAATCACTTTGTCATTCGTGCCAGCTTGGCAAACATGTGCGGTTACCTTTTACTCGTTCACAAACTCGTAGTGTTGCGCCCTTTCATCTTCTTCTTTGTGATGTCTGGACTTCCCCTGTCGCCAGCATTTCTGGGTGTCAGTATTATTTGGTTTTGCTAGATGATTAATTGCATTTTTGTTGGACGTTTCCTCTAGTTCGCAAATTTGACGTAGCATCTACCATCACTGATTTTTGCGCCCTCATACACACCCGGTTCAGCATGACTGTCAAGTCTTTTCAGGCTGACAATGGCACTGAGTTTGTTAACCGCACACTGACGACATTCTTTTCCTCCCACAGGATTCTCCTTCGGTTGTCGTGTCCTTACACATCGCAGCAGAACGGCAATGCCGAGCGCATCCTTTGCACGCTGAATAATATCAGCCGTACTCTCCTTATTCACGCCCACATGCCTCCTCGCTACTGGGCTAAAGCGCTCGCCACCGCCACCTACCTCCTAAACCGTCGGCCTTGTTCCTCTGTGGACAACGCTATCCCCTTCACTCTCCTTTTTGGCACCACTCCGGGTTACGACCGGCTGCATGTTTTCGGATGCTTGTGCTATCCTAATCTCTCCGCCACTGTCCCACATAAGCTCGTTCCCCGTTCTACAGCCGGGGTCTTTCTGGGATACCCGTCGTCTCACAAGGGTTACCTCTACCTCGATCTTCTCACTAAACGCATCATAATCTCGCGTCATGTGGTCTTTGACGAGTCAGTGTTTCCCTTTTCCGTCACTCCGTCCGCTGTGTCGGCTTTGGATTTTCTTTCTGCATCTAACCCTGCAGCAGCTCGCGTGGCAGCTCCGTCACTGCGTGACGTTGAGCAACCACGGCCTTCGCCTACCGTGCACGAGGACGACGATCCCGCCATCCTCGTGCGCGGCCCGGTCCTCCAGGCGCCTCCCCCGGCGCCAGCACCGGCTCCCCCACCACCGGTGTCAGCTCCAGCACCTCCTGCGCCTTTGCCGGCTGACCCTCGTGCCATCCAGCACGTGTACAGCCGGCATTGCCATCGTGCCCTCCGGCACAGGCGGCTGTGCCACCGGTGGACCTGGCGCCCCCTGTGCAGCAGGCGGCTGTACAGGTCGTGGCGCCCCTCGTCGACACTGCATCGGCATCTTCGTCCGCGGCGTCTTCTTCCCCGCCGGCCTCGCCAGTCTCCGTTCAGCCGCCGCACCCGCCGAGCCGGCCAGTGACACGGACTCAGTCTGGTGCCATTGCGCCGGTTCGCTACGTTGGGATGACGGCGGTGGCCGCCGCCGCCTCACCGATTCCCAGCAACTACCGCAGTGGACTGGCGAATCCGAACTGGCGCGCGGCCATGGCGGACGAGTACAAGGCGCTGATCGACAACAGCACCTGGCGCCTCGTACCTCGCCCGCCCGGCGCCAACGTCGTCTCCAGGAAGTGGATCTTCAAGCATAAGTTCCACTCCGATGGGACTCTTGCTCGTCACAAGGCGCGTTGGGTCGTTCGTGGCTTCTCCCAGCAGCACGGCATCGACTACGATGAGACTTTCAGTCCGGTGGTCAAACCGACGACCATCCGGGCTGTTCTCAGCATAGCTGCATCCCGCGCCTTGCCGATCCACCAGCTCGATGTGAAGAACGCCTTCCTCCACGGTCACCTCGACGAGACCGTCTACTGCCAGCAGCCGCCTGGCTTCGTCGACCCCGCCGCTCCCGATCACGTCTGTCTCCTGTTTAAGTCCCTCTATGGACTCAAGCAGGCGCCCCGAGCATGGTACCAACGGTTCGCCTCCTTCATCCGTCAGCTCGGCTTCGTCGCCTCGGCCTCCGACACCTCCCTCAAACAAAGAGGGTGCCAGTGTCGCCTACCTGCTGCTCTACGTCGACGACATCATCCTCACTGCTTCGTCCTCGATGATTCTTCAGTCCATCATGGCTCCGCGAGAAGGTGGCCTTGGGGCAAGTTCGGGTTCTTCATGTTCCGTCCTCCCACCAGTTTGCGGACATCATGACAAAGGGCCTTCCGATTCAGCTGTTCACCGACTTTCGATCCAGTCTTTGCGTCCGCACTCCTCCCGCTGCGACTGCGGGCGGGTATTAGGAATTGTATAGCTGATCATATGGATTGTAGCTTTCCTTGTATAGCTGATAGGCTTACTATGTATACTTGATTGTATTCTTGTACTCCAAGCCATATTGGCTATATATACAAGAGGTCACCCCCCTGGTTATGGGTGAGGTGTTTCCCCAAATCGTGTCTCTCTACACTCTCTCATGGAGAACCCAAACAAAAAATAAAAAATGACATGAGAAGAAATAATTATTCCTTTAAATCAAAATCGAAATGAGACGAATCAGCACTCTATCAAAAAAAACGAGATGTTGTCACGGTAATGGCAAGTAGAAGAGCTAATGATCCCAAATTGAAAGCAATCAGGCTCGCCCAATCAAGCATCTCGCTGCGGCAGCACCAGGTTGTGAGTTGTGACTACCATCACACTCACATCCCCCCGCCTGCGCATATTCATACATCGGCTGTGTGGGTGCTAGCGGCCGTCAACAACACCTCATGTTTGCCCTCATCTCCTTCACTTCATCTGCAGCTGGGCCCCCGGTCGGTCGAGCTCACTGCACAGGGGCTGCACTGCATCCAGCACCATCAAGTTCACCCACAGCTCACTCGTGCAGGCCATCACCATAGGTCGCCACCCACATCTCACCTACGCAGCTCACTCCCGCCTGCCACTACTGTGCAGTAGCCTGCATGTGCCAGCTTTAGCCAGGCACAATGGAGAACAATGTTGAATTGGAGAGGATTCGAGAGAGAACAAGAGGAGGAACAAAAGAATAAGGCCCTTCCTTTTTCCCCTATGGACCTGTGTGGTTGCTGTTTGGACTTTGATTTCTTGCCAGCTTGTGCCCTCTCTCAACTCTCAAGTACCGACTATACTACAAAGTAAGCTTGATGGGCTGGAACGCTACTGCCTGTAAGGGCATGTTTGGTAAAACTCCATCTGATCATGATTCTCTATGGGAGTTGATTCTCTGACACAAGTGATTCTGTGGCTGAAAGTGATTCTCTTTTATTCTCTAGCATAAACTCTCAAAATCAGGAGGGAGAATCACTTCACAGAATCAGGAGAAACTACCTTTTTCAGCTCCCAAGCTCTTAATTCATATCAGACAATCACTGAAAAACTATTTCGTAGAGCTCCTCTCTTGGATTCACTAGAGAATCGGTTCTGGGAGCTCTGCTAAACGGGACGTAAATTATGGCCTACACAGACAAGAAAATGAAAGAAGGAAAAACAAAGAAAAGCAGACCCCAAGGGGCAAAAATGAGATAAGTTTTGGGCTCGTGTTCACCTTGTTTGGCGCAACAAGTACCACTATTGTGATGATATTATGACGGTAATTATATAGCGTTACATAGAATTACCAGGCTACTCTTTTATGCAAAATGAATTATCAGGCTACTGACTACTGAATAAGTCCTTAACACGACTCCCGTATGTGGTACGATCCAAACAGCGACAACTGGCACATGGTTCACAGTCCATGGCAAGGTCCTCTTCCACGGCATGAGATGGAAATACACACGAGATATGAAAAATGGCAGAGATGGAACAATGTCGAAACTCGACAAAGCCATCGGATTTGGAGATTTTCATCACTCCGGTGAGAGGAGCTCCACATTGGATACGCGGCAAAAGCCAACGCCACAAATTCCACACCATGACACATCTCAGTCTCTGGAGATCAATTGAACTATATTAAATCTAACATGTTCTCCAATAACATAGAAAATAGCTGGAGGGCCATATTGCGCGTCCGCATTGTTCTAGTTAGAAAGGATGGAAATATTTTAAGATTGACTATGAATAAACTTGTATACTCCGCTAACAGTGAGTCAGTGGCATGGACAAAGAGTACTAGCTTAAATTGGTATAACACATGTAAAAACAGAAGAAAAGAAAAGAGTAAATCGCTTGTTAATTTCATTGAAGTTGGCCAGAAGAAAAGTTCTAAAGTTTTTCCCTTTGCAGAAAAGACGAAATCGGTAAGTTTAGCAGAGCAGGGATGCATGATTGGGGATATGTTTGCTCCAAACTGGCTACACCTATTAATTAGTGGAAAACGGAAATAGCAAAACTATTAAGAGAAAGATGGGAAAAGACTCACTTGCCCAACGACTTGTGATGCAGGATGAGCCCCATTCCGACGCCATCCGTTCCTGCAGTGTTTGTCAATTCGCTGCTCAGCCCATCATGAAGAAAACAGAAGGGAGTCTTCTCCGTTCCAGCTCAATCATGTGATTTAATTTCGGTAAAAAATTGCCATCGATCTTTATCGACAGCTAAAATTGGCAGTGCTCGAATGAGAAGGCAAGGGCAAACATAGTATAGTAGTGATTGATTTGGACAGCTGGCCAGCTGGGGAAACGCAAGTACCTGGCAAGAAGAGCAGCAGCGGCGCGTCGTCCACCGCCGGGCGGCCGCACTCGACGGGGCAGAACCAGCGCGGCGGGCCGCCGTCGTCCCTGGACATGGCCTTGGCCGCCGCGAAGTAGTCCTTCACGGTGACGCCGCCGAAGCCGTCGTCGTAGAGGACGTCTAGTCCCGAGTTCTTCTTCTTCTCCCCATTCACCGCCACATCGCCCTTACCCTCCTTCACCTTCTCCTTCCGCTCCGCCGCCGCCCCTGCGACGCCATTCGCCACCGTCAAGGCAGCCGACGCCTCCAGGGAGCTCGCGCGGAGGCCGAACCGCTGCTGGCGTCGAGGCCTGCGGCGGCCGGCCCCGACAAAGGCCGGCAGGGTGTGGAGCGCGGCGACTGGCATGGCCGCGGCTAGGCGCGAAGACGAAATGGAAGAAGGCGCGCGCGCGCTCGGTTCGAGGAGAAACAGAGGAGCTGATTAGCTGAAGGAGAGAGACGGCCAGACGGGGGAGCTAGAAAGCTAGAGAGGGAGCGGAGCGGATGGGGAGGCCAGTGGACAGTGTGGGCGATTGCTATTCGTTTTCGTAGAGAGGGAGGCAGTGTGTGAAATTGTGAATGGTTGGGGTGGCCGTGGCGTGATGCACCGTGCAGCGTGCACCTAGATGTATGTTGGCGTGCGCAAGAGGCTCTGGGAAAGAGACAACAACAGGAGGGGAACTATTGGCGTGCAGCTTCACACGCCGATTGGGCAGAAAAAGGACCAGGGCTTTTGCGTGTGTGTTTTTTCATTTTCCTAATAAACTATAGGGTAGGAGGCCTTTTACATTATTGGGTGGCACGTGGCAATCATGTGGCCGTCGGTTTATCTTTTCTCATTTGACTTATTGTACACTGATCCCTCCCCACCCCCCGCGTCGCCCTCCCGCAGCCGACCCGGGGGTCCGCCGCCGCCGCTCCCCCTCCTCTCCCAACCCTCCTCGCCGCCGCCGGAGGGCGCCACCGAAGCCGCGGCCCCCGGGATGGCGCGGCGGGTCCTCTTCGGCGGGCCGCGCGGATCTGGCCCCGGCACCGCTCATCGCGAGAGGCGACGGGCGTGCGGCGGAGGCGGGCGCGCGGTCGGCGGCCGCCTGGCGCTCGAGCGGCGACGGGTGCGGCGGTCGACGACGGGCCGGCTGGCGGCGGGCGTTCGCGCGCGTGCGGCGCATGTGGCGGCCAGGTCGGGGCGGCGTGCGCGCGGCTACGGCGCGCCGGCGGCGCGGCGTGCGTCTGGCAGCGGTCGGTCTCCTCTCCCTAAGCGGCGCGTCGTCCGGCGGCGGCGGCGCGGCTCAGCAGGTCCGCCGCTCAGATCCGCCGCCCGCCGTTCAGATCCGCCGCCGCGGGCCCGGGCTGGCGTGGGCCCGTGCGGATGCTATACAGCTGGCGTGGGCCCGTGCGGATGCTCCTCTCGCTTCCGTCCGGTGGCCTTGGTCGCCGGGGGCGCTGGCCACCCCGCGCCGCTGGCCGCCGCCGGTCCAACCCGGCAGTGACCCACGTGATGGCAGCGCCGGCCGCTGCCGTCAGCTCGTGGCGGCGGCGGCGCCCCCCTGGTCGCTTCCTCTCGTGCTGCGCCACCACCACCAACAACAACCCTAGATCTGGTCGTCCGTCGCCGCCGACGCCCCGCGCCACCGCTGACGGCTCCTCATGCCCTGGTCGTTCTTGGTCGCTCTTGGTCGTGCAACACCTGTCGTGGTTCTTCATTGTCATCAGTTTGGATTAGTCGCTGCAATCCCATCAATCTTGTTCTCATCCAGGTGGTCGGTCGCAGTGTGGAGTTGGATTTTGGTAGCCTTCTGGCGAAAGCCTTGCATGGCATTGGCCGGTGCAGACAACGGCTGCGTTCTTCAACGTAGTTTACTCTGTTGGGGGCGTTGTCCCGGCCACCAAACTCTTTCGGCTTCGCCAGGTGAAGACTTGGACTGCCCCCTTCGTGGACAATCGGACGATGGCGGCGTCGACGTCGCGTTCTCCTTGGAGGCATCGTCTTGCATGGCCCTCACTCTGCCCTGGCTTCGGGATAGTAGAGATTTGATGACGTGCGGGTGTTCTGAGTGTCCCTTCTGCAGGTGTTGGCTTGTTTTAGGGCTTCATTCGTCTTTGGTTGTGTCGTTTGTATCAGTTGTTGGTGGTTCGGTGGTTACCTAGTGTTTGCTTCCTTCTGTCGTTTTAGTTGCTGCTGTTGGTCGTTGTAGTTGTTTCCTTTGTAACTCCACGCCTTAGAGGTTCTTCTAAGGTTGCTTAGCTGTAATTCTCTTCTTCTTAATGAAATACGTGTTATGCACGTTCTCAAAAAAAACTTATTGTATACTGCAATGCCCGCACGGACGTCCGTGCTAAACTCATGTGCCACGCACGTTTATTAATGACACGTAGGTACTAAAACATTGTCATTTTAGTGGGCCATAATAAACAGACTAGCCGTACGAAACGCTTTTAAAAATACTTTATATTCGCTCTCTCATGTATAAAGAGTTTTACGTATTCTCAAAACTCAATAGTTGGCATTTATTTATATGGAAAAAATTTCTCTAATTTATTATCTATTAGCAATATAGGATAATTGCCCCCTCAGTCCCCACCGGTGCATCCTTCCGTGATCACCACAATTTCCAGTTAGTATAGATGAATGGATCGGTAATCACGTGCATGAAGAATTCTCTTTTATTTTTTCTTTCCATTAATGTGATCAGTAATCAAGGAGATATGATAGGCATGTGATGCGAGGGGTTTTGTATCGTGGGTACAGGCGGGTGTGGCTGGTGAAAAATGTTATGAGTTTGAAGGGGAAATCAATACAGGAATGTCCCTCCCCCTTTTTGACCATTCATCAACCAAATTTTCCGACAGATAGGTCTTCCGTGAGGTGGGAGGTGGGCCTAATTTTGGTGAGAAGTGTTTTCAAATCTAATTCTCTTTATAGTATAGATTAAAGGAAAAAAAATTCGTGCTATTTTTATTAGCTAGTGGAGTTTTATTGGAAGTTTTATAACATTAAATATGCTGATGTGACATAGAAGAGAGAAGAAAAATTTTATGATATGTAAGAGAGGTTTTATCACCATGAAACTCTTTTGACATAATTATCTAATTTTTTTATCTAGATAAACGCGTAGTGAAAATTTACATGGCCTAAATGATTATTATTTTTGAATAAAACTAGTAGGTACCAAATATTGGACGGAAACGAATCAAATAGAGACCGTCAGATCTCACACACCTACGCAATGCGGATTTTTTTTTTCAATTTTAACCAATTTTTTAAAAATATTTTAAAAATAACCCGTCCGGATAACTATTTACATCTCATGATCCTTTTGGTCACGCCGGCCCGCATGGCGCGACAAAATAACGTTGCCGCGCCACATGCATCGGCGCGACAAACCTGCCACGTTGGATGGGGGAGGCTTACATGGAGCCTCCTGTCGCGCCACTGCATGTGGCGTGACAACTCTATTTTGTCGCGCCAAAGCACGTGGTGCGACAGGGAGTAGGGAGGAGCTCCTCCCTCGCTCCCTAATTCAACCATCTGTTTTGGTCGATCTAAATAAAATAGTATTTACAATCCAAATTTTATGAAACATCGAACAAATTTTGGATTGTAAATACTGTTTTATTTACATCATCTACAACACTCCTATCATGTTTCATAAAATTTGGATTGTAAATACTATTTTATTTAGATCGACCAAAACAGATGGTTGAATTAGGGAGCGAGGGAGGAGCTCCTCCCTACTCCCTGCCTCCTCCCTGTCGCGCCACGTGCTTTGGCGCGACAAAATAGAATTGTCACGCCGCATGCAGTGGCGCGACAGGAGGCTCCATGTAAGCCTCCCCCATCCAGCGTGACAGGTTTGTCGCGCCGATGCATGTGGCGCGGCAACGTTATTTTGTCGCGCCATGCGGACCGGCGTGACCAAAAAGGTCATGAGATGTAAATATTTATCCGAACGGGTTATTTTTAAAATATTTTTAAAAAATTGGTTAAAATTGAAAAAAAATCCGCAATGCGAGGTGCTCTGTTTGGACCTCCCTTCTTCAACTAAATATATCCAATTGCATTATATGCGTAAAGATAAGATTATGCTTGTGGGGTCACGTTTTCTTCGTTTATGTGCATCCTAGATCTAAGATGCACCATCTTTCTTGCTCTATTCAGTGTCATATTCATATGGTATCATTTTTTTTGAGTAAAATGCATCAGCAATCCATCAACTTGTAAGGAGGTGTCACCTAGGTCCATAAACTTCAAAAGTGCATTCCTGGGTCCATAAACTTGTAATTTGTGTCACTTAGGTCCACAAACTCTGAAAATGCATTTTTCGGTCCATAAACTTGTAATTTGTATCAGCTAGGTCCATGTACCCCTCCACCTAATCCTCATCAACTAATGCGGCACTAGCATGAATCTACACTCTACCCGTGCTTGACCGGAGTTTCACCACAAATGTTAAATGAAAACCCTGATTTTGAAACCTAGGGCGTAGGGAGAGACGGAAGAGGACGAGGACGGGTTCAGATACTGCCATGGAAGAGTTTTAAAACTAAAGTCAAGATATGACCAGAGCCTATAATATAGGCATGCAACGTTGATGACATGTTTTGTTAGGATAGCCTTAATAAAATTTCATCTCCTAGTGTCTGAGAGAGGGAGGTCTCCGGTTATGGTGCTATGGTAGCAGTATGTGTACAAGTGATGTGTATGTATGGAAGAGTCTTTTGATACAAGAATTACAAGTTTATGGACCTAAACATGTACTTTTAGAAATTATGGATCTAAGTGACACAAATTACAAGTTTATGGACCTAAAACCGCAGTTTCAGAGTTTATGATTTAAGTTTTAAGAGTTTAAGGACCCAAATGACACAAAATACAAGTTTATGGACCCAAAAATGCAGTTTCGGAGTTTGTGGACCCAAGTGACACCTGCTTACAAGTTGATGGACCTATGGTGCATTTTATTCTTTTTTTTTCTTTTAAAATAAGAAAATAAGAACAACCACCAATGAAAGGAATGAGTGACGGTCTGTCGCCAGATCGTGTCCCGTACCGTACACAACCAGTCCGTCGCTCACCCGGCGATTGGACGTGAACGTTCCACGGGCGAGGGAGGGGAAGGGGAGGCTCCCCTCGCCTGCTGATGTGGTGGTGACAGTCAGTGCGCTCTCACGATTCTGGACACGGGCGTTCCAAGTACTAGAGGCGTTCGTGTAACCGTGGAGCACTGGTCAGTGGGCAGACAAGCGGCGTGCTCTTTCCCGCGAGTGCGGGGCACATGTGAGCATGTGGCGCCGGGCGCAACCAGACAAACGCGTTGCGATCTGCTGGTGCCAAATCGAATCGGCAGCTATTCAGCTGCTGCAAGCCGAGATCACGCGGAACAGACGTGTCGAATAAAACAGCTTCTTCTTTTTCTCTTTCTTTTGGTGGTTAATTAACCTATCTAGGGCGTACCGCTGCAGAGTGCAGAGAGCCCCAGCTACATCATATCTCGTTAATTTGCTCCGTTTTTTTTTTGAAGACTATCTGGTTTATCTGATCGAACAGAGGACATCGATGGCTCGCTTTGTCCGCTTCTGCGTAGGCCTCGCCGGCTTCGGTCCCCGCTTCTAGAAGCAAGCAAGCAAGCGCTCTCTCTCTCTCTCGTGTGCGCGCGAGGTCTCGAGTCTGGAGTCTGGACCGTCCGTGCCGCGGCAGCGTGCTGCCGACGCGCTCCCCCGTGGGCCGTGGTTACGGTGGTGTTTAGATTGATAATTGGTAGGTTGAATTTGGGAGTTGAATGTCTCTTCGTAATCATTGAGTTACTGTAGCATTTTCGTTTGTATATGCAAAAAATTGTCTAAAAATTGATTAATTGGGCTCAAAATGTTCGTCTCGTAGAGTACAACAAAACTGTGCAATTAGTTTTTGATTTCATCTACATTTAGTACTCTATGCATGTTATGACATTTTGATGTGATGGGGAATCTTCTTTTTGCATAGTGTATTTGGGAGTAACTTTTTAGGATATTTTGGCAACTAAAAAGGCCCTATGGTTATTGACGCGGCGAGGAGAGCAACTTTCGTTTTCTCTGCGCCACTCGCGATCACCGTGGTCATTGCCACAGCAAGTGGAAGTGGTAGAGCATGGGAAAAAAATACGGAGTAGTATAGAGAAGTTGTGTGTACGAAAATTTAAAATTCAAATTAGTATAGATGTAAAGTGGAATGATCTACCAAATGTGAAACTTAAAATATATAGCAAAATAATATTTTCATAAACATGACTAAAATTTAGGATACAGTACACGACATATGCTTATTAATTTGTAACTTATGTAGTTCTCGTTCCGTCAAAAAAACTTATGTAGTTCTCAAAAGTCCATCAATTATCTTTTTTTCTAATTATGCCTTTTCTAATTTTTAATGGCGAGCATCACATTTAGTATTTGTGATTTTAACACCTTTTACCTTTAGGCTATTTTCAGTGTTAGTTTTATAGAAGTTTCATACTCATTAGATATTAGATATAGTGATACGTTAGTTAATCGATGATGTGGTAGAGAATTTAAGATGAGAAAAAAGTAACGAGTTTCATCATCTAATGAAACTCTCTTGACACGTGTACTAACTTTGAATGAGTCATGAAATTAATGCTATATAGTGTTTATAACGAAAAAGTCTAAATTACTCCCCTCAAGTATAGCGAAAGTCCGGATAACCCCCTAAACTATGTTTTGATTTAATTTACCCCCTAAACTATGTTATTTGGTCCAACTTACCCCTTAACATAATTTGTCTTTTTTGTTTCTTCATGTACAAGGTGAATTTTAGTTTGAGACTTTGCAAGGAGGTAGTGGACATCATAATCTATATTAGAAAATATTTTATGAATTTTTCATCACTACTTTCTATATAATATTATATTTTAAGGATAACTTTGTTATTAAATATATTACCCTACCAAAACAGTGACAAAAAATTTATGATATATTTTTTTAACATGTCTTATATTGTTTGCTATAATTTTGCAAAAGTTAAACTTTAAATTCCACTCGTGCATAGAGAAACAAAAAATATAAATTGTGTTAAGGGGTATATTGAACCAAATGACATAGTTTAGGGGGTAAACTGAACCAAGAATTACTTTAGGGGGTTATACAAACTTTGATTATACTTGAGGGGAGTAATTTAGATTTTTTCCTTTATAAAACAACAACTTTAAATTATTGCATTAGAGGGGTGATTTCAAATATCATTTCATTTTCTTCTTGCTGATGTGGCCATCTTAGAAACACTAGCAAAGACACATGTGTGCACGTATATGTATAAAATAAATCAAACATAACATATAAAATATAGTTGTGATACCCGCGCGGCACACGCGTGCTAAACTCTCTTCTATACATTTATCTCAACTCATGTATCACGCACGTTTATTGATGACATGTAAGTATTAAAACAGTGTCACTTTAATGGATCATGGTAAACAGACCAGCTATGCGAAGCGCTTTTAAAAATAATTTATATTCGCTCTCTCAGATATAGAGAGCTTTATGTATTCTCAAAAGTCAATAGTTGGCACTTATTTATATGAAGAAAAACTCTCCGATTTATTGTCTATTAGTAGTACGGGATAATTGTGTAGACCTAGGTACAATGTGGGTATATTTATGTGGGTCCTTTTTTGGGTGAAAAAAGTTGAGCGGGGAAACAGCTAAAAGAGCCTGAAACATGCAAAAATTTTGATGCTTTCTAGTTTTTCCCTCTCACCAAAGCCTGACAAGTGGGTCCTCTGTGAGAGGGTGGGGGTGGGTTTTTGGTGAGAGGTGTTTTTAATTCTCTAGGATCCTTTTAGTATAGATAAGTATGAACCCTCTGTACTGAGATTAGCTTTAGTGATTTTTTTTGTAACTGAGCAAAACAAGGAGGGAAGAAACCACCTTTTTGGTGATGACTGCCTTATATCACTTCACGTTCTATGGATGGTCCTTTTGTTTTCATATTGATATTTGATACTCTTCTATTTTGTGCAAGACTATATGTGGGATGATGAAATAATTTGGGACCAATCTTTTCTCAAAGGAGAATGGTGAAGCCATAACTTATTTCCATTATTTTTTTTTAAAAAAGATACATATCAAGAGACAAACCAAGTGACAATGAAGCTTTAATAGCATTGAGGCCTATCGCTCTCATCCTCTCAAGACCTCCTCAATTCTACAATCCACCGCCGCCCATTCACCAAAATAAATAAGTAAACAAATGACTAATGAATTGATGTCAAATTGGAGATGTAAAAAACATAAAAAAAATGCAATAGGCCCTTCTCTATTTTTGCTTCTGCATCTCTGATTCCCTGAGCCGTGTGTGCGCTGCTTATCTTGCCGGCCGGCGGACGCTGCAGGCTGCACCTCGGCACCTGCATACAACTACACATGCCTACCATCTCGATATTGGGCTGTTGTATTGGGCCTTTAAACACCGGAGCAAACAACAAATAAACAAATGAAGTGGCCCAAAAAACACTCGGCCCTGTAACGGTTGGAAGCCTGACGTTTCCTTTCTTCCTGTCGAGCCTCATTCATGTCCACTAGTTTGTAGCACAAATAGGCAAATAGGCAGCCATGGCGGCCGGTGTGGAGATGCAGCCAGAGAAAAAAAAGATACTAACGTTTTGTTTGGGAAATAGAGTGTTGAAGTAGATTAGAGAGGTTTGGAGTGAAGCAATTTTCTCTTTTCTCTATAAGTCAAAATCTTACTCAATCCCTCTCAATACTCTTCAACACTTCCCAAACAAAACCCAAGGGATATCGTTGCAAATCAAAATATAGCGAACGCCATACCATGCCACATTGAGCCCACCACCCAATGCAATGAAGCAGCCAACCGCCGTGACTATACACCACACGCATGATGATTATTAATCTTCCATCATCCGAAGGAGCTTCTCTCATGGGCCTGGCTCCAATTTGGCACAATTTCATTTATCAGCGCAAAGTTAACTATCTAAACAGGTTATTAGGAGCTACGAATCTGCTGTGTTGGCCCAGGATTCATGTATGGCTTTCCAGATTTTCTTTTTTTCTTTTAAGTTGGATAGCTTTCAAAGTATAAGATTCGTGTAGTCTCTCTCGTTCGTCCGATCCGTAGCATCTCAAGGATCAGTGTTAGGCTATTTCTTTCCTTTCTATTCTACTCAATCACGTTTCGTTTCCTTTTCCCCGATTTCAGTTCTTTTTTTAGCTCAGTTCTTATCCAGTGACCGCGTAGGCCATTTAGGATTTTTCGTTCGGACGATTCCTTTGATTCACGTAGGCCATTTAGGATTTTTGTCCGGACAATTTCTTTGATTCTTCCTTGATATAGCTTTGTCTGTTGCCCTCTCACTGGTGAGTCTACATTTCTTTTGTATCTCCATCTTGTTTCCCATGGTTTTTGGTGAGGTCGCTATTGATTTGCATTGTTGTTGTTCTATTTCTTTTTTTATTCGTTTCTAGTGATGCCTCATTGTTTTATTCTAGATTCCCCTTATGTTCCGCAAGATTTAGCCCCCTATTGTGGCTAATCTTCTATACATTTATCTCAACTCATGTATCACGCACGTTTATTGATGACATGTAAGTATTAAAACAGTGTCACTTTAATGGATCATGGCACTCGGCCCTGTAACGGTTGGAAGCCATTTCCTTTCTTCTTCTTGAGCCTCATTCATGTTCAGTAATTTGTAGCACAAATTGGCAGCCATGGCGGCCGGTGTGGAGATGCAGCCAGAGAAAAAAAAGATACTAACGTTTTGTTTGGGAAATAGAGTGTTGAAGTAGATTAGAGAGGTTTGGAGTGAAGCAATTTTCTCTTTTCTCTATAAGTCAAAATCTTACTCAATCCCTCTCAATACTCTTCAACACTTCCCAAACAAAACCCAAGGGATATCGTTGCAAATCAAAATATAGCGAACGCCATACCATGCCACATTGAGCCCACCACCCAATGCAATGAAGCAGCCAACCGCCGTGACTATACACCACACGCATGATGATTATTAATCTTCCATCATCCGAAGGAGCTTCTCTCATGGGCCTGGCTCCAATTTGGCACAATTTCATTTATCAGCGCAAAGTTAACTATCTAAACAGGTTATTAGGAGCTACGAATCTGCTGTGTTGGCCCAGGATTCATGTATGGCTTTCCAGATTTTCTTTTTTTCTTTTAAGTTGGATAGCTTTCAAAGTATAAGATTCGTGTAGTCTCTCTCGTTCGTCCGATCCGTAGCATCTCAAGGATCAGTGTTAGGCTATTTCTTTCCTTTCTATTCTACTCAATCACGTTTCGTTTCCTTTTCCCCGATTTCAGTTCTTTTTTTAGCTCAGTTCTTATCCAGTGACCGCGTAGGCCATTTAGGATTTTTCGTTCGGACGATTCCTTTGATTCACGTAGGCCATTTAGGATTTTTGTCCGGACAATTTCTTTGATTCTTCCTTGATATAGCTTTGTCTGTTGCCCTCTCACTGGTGAGTCTACATTTCTTTTGTATCTCCATCTTGTTTCCCATGGTTTTTGGTGAGGTCGCTATTGATTTGCATTGTTGTTGTTCTATTTCTTTTTTTATTCGTTTCTAGTGATGCCTCATTGTTTTATTCTAGATTCCCCTTATGTTCCGCAAGATTTAGCCCCCTATTGTGGCTAATTCAGTTCTAGTTTCGTGAATTCAGCTGTTGCGATTGATTTAGCTGCTCTGTTATTGTTGTTGTGTTAGATTTAGGTCCTGCCTCCCCGGGTTCATCCACCATTTTTGTTACTCTAACAGGGCAAGGAGTTCTCGTTGAGATGTTCGGACACTGTTGGTTTTGACTTTAGTAGAATTCTCAAAAGCAGCAGTATCAGAGAAATCAGATAAAACGTTCAAGATTCAACGTATCTCTTAGAATTTCAAACGTCATCCCCCTGAAAAGGGGCGCTAGGACCTCCTTTTATAGGGGGACTTTACAACACAAAATACAAGTTTGCCCTTTCAACGGGGCCCACCGATAGCCATTACAGGAGTTGACTAATCGACCATCACCAAGGACAAAAGAGACATCTTACATACATGACGTATACCATTTGACTACTGCCTAAAGCTCGCATGACGTGATCACCAATTTGATAAAGTAAAGGCTTACTTTACATTCCTTATTCTAACTAAGACCTTCGGTTTGCCTACCCCCGCCCGTCGTAGCCTTGATCGAAGGTGTCAGCAAGATTGGGAGACTCCTGAAAGATTCCCAGCGACCTTCGCTTGTCTTTCTATCCTTCATATTCCCATCTTTGAGCTGCCACGCCTTCGTTCCTTTTGGCTGGCTTCACCTTCGTCACAGGCCTACTCCGTGATATCTTGATGCTCTTGAACTCGAAGGTCACCTCAGCCTTGTCTCCACACTCTAAACCTTTGGATTACCTTCGATTGTAGTTTTGTCCCCTGTATCGTGCCAAACCTTTGTCTTAACCGGGGTCCGTATTATTGTCGGAGGTGAGGCCTTTCTGAAATTCGACCCCCAACAGAAGCCTCTCGATTGTTTGGATCGAAACCCGGGCCGTTACAATCGTTCCTAGAATTTCATTCTTTTGGTAAAAGTCGTCACCTCCGAACAATTGTTACGGCCCCCCGGAATCCGACCGTTTGAACGAGAATCCCATTCGCCTTTTGACCGTTGGAACGAAGGTTGCTTACGGATTTTACCGTTTGAAGCGAAGGTCCCTATCATGCCTATATAAGGGCGGGTGCGGTAGAAAGAAAATCTTTCTACCATTTGACAGCGACCCCTCGTCAATCCGTTTTTTCTTTCCTCGATTCTCGTGCCCAACCTTCGCGTGTTCCTTTTTTACTTGGCTCGGGACTGCTGCGAAGCTTTTGCTAGCTGATCCTCATTGTTCAGGTTAGTTTCTACCTTTCCATTGACCTACTTCCTTTTGTCTCTGTTGCGTCTAGCTTTGCGTTGACGCCTTACTTCGTCTTTGTGACCTCTTTCCATTCGGTCGCTTTGTTGCAGGCTGGCGCGCATTATGCGTACCGCTCGCGAGATGACTGCAGACGAGATTGCTGCCCGAGACGCAGCTGCTGCTCTAGCTGCTGCTGCCGGTGCTGCCGACCAAGGTGATGCTACTGGCCAAGAACCAGCATCTTCAGAAGCCCCAGCTAACCCAGCTGGCGCAGGTCCAGCTAGCTCCTTGGAAGGAGCTGGTGCCTCTCGCGAAGCTGAAGCCTCCGAATCTGGAGGTGCTAGTGATGATGACACCTCTCAAAAAGATGCCATGGAAGTCGATCATGAGGAAGATCTTTCCTTAGTTCAAGCTGATGTTGGCGAGCTAGTTCCAGGTAAATGCACCTATGAGAAAACCACTCGATTTGGGACTTCTTTAATTTCTGGCAATACTCTTGGCTTCTATGAGGACAAAGGATATCTCAGAAAAGGTCAGGGTCGTCGCCCCGGTAGTGAGGAATATCCTACTCCTCGTGCGCACGAGGCTGTTGTGTTTCGCGATTTCTTTACTGTTGGCTTGCGATTTCCCTGCGACCCCCTTGTCAGTGCCATCCTGAAGCGCTATCAGATAAGCCTGCACCACCTTACCCCGAATGGTGTTAGTCAGCTGGTGAGGTATTTCTATGCTATACGAAGCCAGAATCTTGAAGTTGACGCTGATGCATTCTGCCGTCTTTACGAAATTCATCACCAAGTGAAGAAAATTTCTTTCCCTGGAGACCCTGAGACCTACAATGCTCAGTTCGGCTGCCTGACCTTTCGTGCCCGCCGTGCTAACAAGACACTTGACAAGCTTCAACTTGTGCCTGCTCAGAAGAACAAGTGGGAAAACGACTGGCATCGGTATTGGTTTTATGTCAGCATTCCTGGTAACCCGGAGGACATTGCTGCCGAGGGCCTTCGTACATATTATGAGCTACACAGTAAGGTGGAGCTGATGACGATAGTGCACTCTCCTCCTTTCAACCCCGGCAGGCTCTTTGAGGATAACATTCAAGCATTTCGTGTCATTTGCGCCCTGTGCACTGGTCGCGACTTATATGAAGAAATGATTGTTGCTAATGTGTTTCCTCTGTCACCTGGCTGGAAGCCCCCGAAGCTAACAAAACTTAATCTGGTGAGTGTTGGTAACTTTTTTGCCCCGGACTTTGGCATCAAGAAACCTGCTGATATCTCTGATGGCAGCTTTGTCGACGAAATCGAATGCAAGGTGATTGATATACTGGGATACTTTACCCCTGAAGAGCATCGAGCTGCTGAGGAGATTCTTTGCCATAACGGACGCCTCAACCGCGTTTTCGAGGTGATGGGTGTTCGATATGATCCTCGGCCGAAGCCTGCGAAGGCCGGCAAGCGATTTCAACGTGTGATTCAGCCTGGCACTGAGCCTGTAGGTCGGGCCGTGAAGAAGGCCGCACAACAGGTGAAGGCCGCAGAAAAACGCAAACGCGACGCTGCTGCAGATCAACGCACCAAGCGCCTGAGGGTCGTGGTTGTTGACGAGCCCTACATGATGGATACTGTGGGAAAAAGGACTGCTCCGCTGACCGAAGGTTCTGCGCTAGCTCCTGGTGCCGTTGATGCTTCCCTAGCAGCTTCGACCACGCAGCTGCCCGTTACTACAGAGAATTTAACTGAGAGGCCCGAAGCCGCTGCTACAGGACAAGGCCACTTGAACGTCAATATTCCCCTAGCAGATCTTGAGTTGGGTGAAACTTATCTTGCGGACTGGCCCAATTTTGGCCTTCATGATCAGACTCGCCCTCCCACTGGTCTTCGCATTGCTGATGTCTTCGAAGAGGAAGGAGAAATTGCGTATGACGACCTGTTCACCCCCCTTGGGAGCCCTCGCGCCCGTTCTCCTGCCAAGGTCTTGCCTGATCAAGGTCCGTCTACTGAAACCAAGACTTCGGCTGTTCCGAGCTGCCCTATTATTGAGGCGATGATTCCTGACTCTCGAGCTCGAGAGCCGACACCCCCCGAAGCTACTCCAAATACTGGCGTTTTAGCACTGATTGATGCCTCCGGCCCTGGACCACATGGAACTCAAGCCACAGGCGAGTCTATTCCGCTACCTACTGCTGTGCCGCTGCCTCCTTTGCCAGCTTACAATTTCTTTAGCAATGTGGAACAATTCCAAGGCTCCTCT
>OAMR01000595.1:669942-681894 GCA_900205405.1 Echinochloa crus-galli
AGATGTGTATAAGAGACAGCTCTTCTACTTGATCAGTGATTACTTGCGAATCTGTCTTTATGGTGCAGACTCTTGCTCCCAGCGCTCTTGCCTTGCGCAAGCCTAGGAGTAATGCTTCGTATTCTGCAACATTGTTTGTGCTCTTGTCCTCCTCTTCGCAAAAATCCAGCCGAATCGCGTATCGCAGCTTCGCGCCGTTTGGGGATGCTACCACCGCCGCTGCACCAGCTCCGTCTCTGCCCCAGGCACCATCGCATGTGATGAGCCATTCCGGCTCTGGCTTTAGTTGCTGGCTGGAGTCGGGTGAAGTCCAGTCTGCCACAAAATCAGCCAGTACTTGAGACTTGATTGCTGTTCTTTTTTCATATGTTACTGATAAGCTGGACATTTCCGCTGCCCATTTTCTGATGCGACTCGGAGCCTCCCTGTTGTTGAAGATTTCCTTGAGCGGTTGGGAAGAGATGACTACAACCTTATGCGCTCCAAAATAGTGCCGCAACTTCCTTGAGCTCATAACCACCGCATAGGCTATCTTCTCTAATTCTGAGTAGGCTTTCTTTGATTCTGTGAGTGCTTCCGACACGAAATATACTGGCAATTGGATCTTGTTACCTTGACTTTCCTTTTCTTGAACCAGCGCTGCGCTTACTGCTGACTTAGTTGCTGCTAGGTAAAGGAACAAAGTAGCTCCGGGCTCTGGTGGTGACATTATGGTCAAATGTTGGAGATATTCTTTTAGCTCCTGAAAGGCTCTCTTCTGCTCTGGTCCCCAGTTGAATTTGCTTGATGCTCTCAAAGTTATCATCACCTCCTGTCGAAGCTATGGCCGCCTCATAAGCCATGAGGAATTGCCTGGCGTCGTCTGTACCGTTGAACTTTGGAATAGGATGCCCCCTATGTGTCAGAGGCCACGCGGCTAACTGCAGACTAGGCGCCAGCGGGTCTGTTGTGTCTATTGGCCTTGAGACTATGACATTTCTGAATGGGTTTGAAGTTTCCAACGCAGTCGGGGTCCCAAATAAGGGTTGCTCCTGAGTATCGAAGCTATAATCGATCGAGTCTAGCTCCGATTGCTTCTTTGCCATTGCTTGTATTTCTGCCTGCAACTTCACTAATCTTGCTTTGGCTGCTGAGAGCTCTTGCCTTACTGCTGCTGCACGCTGTGCTGCTGACGCTTCCTCCAACATTTTTGCCTTTTCTCTTTCTAGCCGAGTTACCTCTTGCTTGGCTAATTCTAGCTCTTGTGTCTCCTTCTCAGGACTTGAGGTGATAGTATGCGGAACAGAAATGGCAGCTTTTAGTTTCTTGACCTTAGCTGCGACAATCTGAGCCCTTTTTCTAGTCTTTGAAACTTCGGACTTGGTTGCGTGCGGACTTAAGTCTAAGATCGCTGGCTGTCTAGATCCAGGTGGAGCTAGCCCTGTGTTCTAGAGAGATTCTGAGCTTGCATCCTCCTTGCCCGAGCTAGTGTTACCTCCTGGAGCCATGTGAGTTTTTCTTCGAGCACGCACAAACGGTGGGCGCCAACTGTTGGTTTTGACTTTAGTAGAATTCTCAAAACCAGCAGTATCAGAGAAATCAGATAAAACGTTCAAGATTCAACGTATCTCTTAGAATTTCAAACGTCATCCCCCTGAAAAGGGGCGCTAGGACCTCCTTTTATAGGGGGACTTTACAACACAAAATACAAGTTTGCCCTCTCAATGGGGCCCACCGATAGCCAATGATATCTTGATGCTCTTGAACTCGAAGGTCACCTCAGCCTTGTCTCCACACTCTAAACCTTTGGATTACCTTCGATTGTAGTTTTGTCCCCTGTATCGTGCCAAACCTTTGTCTTAACCGGGGTCCGTATTATTGTCGGAGGTGAGGCCTTTCTGAAATTCGACCCCCAACAGACACAATCATGAGGTTAGATTTTTCTTTTGTTTCATATATTTTTCGTATCAATCTATTTTTTCTAATGATAATCTATGAGTAGTTAGCTTTTTCTTTGTGGATTTCCTATTATTGTGTACTTCCTATGTGCAAAGGCTGCACGTGTATGAAAGGCCTAGATTTCCCTAGACTCCCCTATTTGACTTTTTTATTGGGCAAGTGGTTAGAAGGGAAAAGTAATGGGTGGGAACTTGAAAATAGAAAGTTGAATTTTCAAGTTGGAAATGTATAAAAAATGGTATCTAATATCTCTTTAAGCAATATGTTGAATATATAGGTTGTGTATAGAAGTTAAGCAAGTAGTTGAGCCTACACATGAGCAATGTTGAACTCTTTAGTAAACTGTTAAACAATATGTACATAATTTGGAGATATGTACACGGGTTTATCTTTTCATTGTATTTGAGGATAATTAACAAATGGCTTGTTTGTATTTGTTGGGATATGTGTAGGCTAATGCTTCAATTAAAATTGACCATTGTATTAGTTTTGCTTATATGATTCACTATTGGCTGGTAATTTTAGATCTGAAATCCTTTGATTTTCAACTTCAGCTATGATGGTTTATATTTCCTAGAGATGCTTCTCTAGTTCAAAAAAATTGTTTATAGGTTTGTCATAATTTAACAATGTATTATTTTATTCCAACATGCTAAATATATTGTTTTCAATAATTTAATGAGTCTAATTCAATATTTTCATATTCTCGTATTTAATAGTTTTGTCTACTGCAATGAACTATCTTCTAATTCAACAATCTATGTACATCTAGTTCGACAATTTACTTAATTTAGTTCAAAGGTTGAATTAGGTTGTATTCAACTATTTACATTGTTATATTCAACAATTGGCGCGGTAACCTTTCACTAACTCATCCTGTGAAAGGTTTTGCCTTAGGATTTGTTAAATGTAATACAATAATTAATCAGGAAGTCTATTTTTGAACTAAGGATCCTACAAAATTGCAACAAACTATGTCTGAAACTGTGGCTCTGAAACTAGTTTTAAGCTTCTTTGTACCTTACAACACAATGTAATAATTGCTTGGAACCATTACTCTCCTGGAGATGCTAATGACATCATCTCTATTTTCACAATTAGAGCCACATTCACACAACTCGTTCTTGGTGTGAAACTTGAAAATGTATATCATCTAAGGTGTTATGCAATTTTTTTGTACAAAAACATTTCATCTTGAGATGAACAACTATTGTGCAATTTCTTACTAATCTCTTTATGTTTTATAGTTTTTTACTCCATGTGTTGTTAAGCACCAATGGGTTGTTCTTATTGCAGATTTCATCGAGAAGGGATTTAATGCTCTCAGTTCAAAATATGAGTCCTGTTCGGCTGGCTGGTGGTTGGTGCTGGTTTTTGCTGAGAGAAAAACACTGCTGGTTGGTTGGTGGCTGGTGGCTGGTGCTGGTTTTTATTGAGAGAAAAACACTGCTGACTGGTGGCTGATAAGTCAAGCGAACAGGGCGCATGGTTGTTGACTCTCAGCAACTGCAATTTTAAATGTCTTTTTATTCTAGTTTATCCTTATTGTGTCCGTTTTAACATTCAAGACTTTGAGCCTGTGTTACATGGTGATATCCAAACAAAAAATCAAGTTTCTTCGAGTCACAAAAGAGTTGAACATTTTATATATCTAAACTATATTTGCAGGCTTGCAACATTTATTGATATTTCTAATTTGTTTTTCTTACAAATATAACTCAGGGATATTCACACTTAGATTTATGCGAACACTTAATCTCATTCTCTTAAACCCGTTAAGGTAGCGAGCAGTAACCGCGTCCATCGTGCCGAACCCCAAACCTCTCTTTCCGCCGCCATAAGTACCCCACCACCAGCAGCAGCACTCTCCTTCCTCAACTGCTAGCAAGCGCACACTCCCTGCCCACACAGCCCGCGCGCACGCGCACGCGCCTCGTCCCGCCCGCCTACCCAGGACCGAGAGGAGGTCGAGGACAACCACCGCCGGCCATGGAGACGTCGCGCGTGAAGCCCGGGTTCAACGGCGTGGCCGGCGGGGGCCTCGACGGCAGCAGCCGGCGGGCCGGCTACATGATGGGCCCGGCCGCTGCCGGCCGCAGATCAGGGGCGCCGGTGGACGCGTGCACCGTGTCGCTGCGCGTGTTCGTGCTGGCGGCGACGCTGGCGGCCGCCGTGGTGATGGGCATGGACCGGCAGACGAGGACCATCCAGATCACGCTCGCCGACAACCTGCCGCCGCTGCAGGTGCCCGTCACCGCCAAGTGGTCCTACTCCTCCGCCTTCGTGTAAGTCCCGCTGCTTTGCTCATTTTCTTGTCGTCGTAGCGCTATCTTGCTGGCTTAGAGATGAAGCACACCGCTTGCAATATCCTAAACTGCATCCATCTCCTCTTCTTTCCGCCGTATGGACTTTTTTCTCCCTCTCATTTTCCTTTTTTTTTCTTTTATTTTGTCACCGTCATATGCAACCCCAGGCTAGCTAGCTAGTGACACGCTCACTCATTAGACAGGACAAATCATGAAGAATATAACTAAGGATGCCCCGTACTATGTTTGAAAAATGCATGGGTCAATAATTAAGTGCGCACTTCGGCACTTTCATGTCTTGTCAATATTATTGTTACTCCGATCCTGTTTTGTGGCACACAAAATTTATTTCTGGTGCATGCACTTCTCTAATTCGAAACCAAATACCGCTGCCAGAGGAGTAATAATTTGTCTGCCCGGCACATACACATGTCACACATGCTGCACCACGTACAAACTACCTACACCTAGTCTCTTCGCTTCTTGTCGCCGTCCTTCCTAAAGAGAGATGGAGATGTATATCTATATGTATAAGGAGAAATAGAGATGCGTATGCCTAGCAGTACGTTCCAGATAAGAGACAGTACATATATATATATATATATATGCAGCACATACAGAAGCATAAGGGCTCGAGGACTTTCACCGTTGATCATGGTGTTCCGTACGTGTCGTCCTCCCTGTTTCTAGTATGTGCATATCTGAATATATATCCCGGCCATACCTGTGGTATATATATATATGTGGACTAGAGACGGCGAGAAAGAAAGAGACAAACAAACAAAATGCTTTCGCGAGGGCGATCGGCGCGCACGCAAGAGCTAGCCATGGTGCCTGAATGCGTGATCTAATTCCCATCCTCCCACCGTACCGCCAGCCACGCACTGGCCTAGCTCCATCGTCGCCACTCCTTTTGATTCCACGTAAACAAGCAGGCCGGCCTTCTCTTTCTCCTACATAAGAAGAAAATCTATTATATTATACACTACCTCATCAATACTGTAGACAAGGATTGCGCAACAAAATGGAATTGTGAAACATTACTTTTTCCAGGCAAAGGAATTTTCTTGATCGCATTGGTAGATAATCCGTAGAGTTTAGTCGGGATCTTTAGCAGGGCATTGAAATCTCCATTACGTATGGAAGCTAGAGTAGCATGGTGTGCCTTACCACATAGGTTAATTTATTCCCTTTTGGAATTTAGCTTGATCCACTTTACCTAAATGAGTTATAAACCATTAATTGATTAAGACAGCATAAGATTTTTAGAGAGGGGTAGGGGCCTCCCCTGCTGATTCCGGTAAAAAAAAGATTTTAGAGAGGGCACCAGTTATGTCTTATGTGTTCACTCCGTACTAAAATAGATGTTATTTTATATTTATTTTAAGTCAACCCATTTTTAGTTTGGTCAAGTCAATAAAAATTCAATACTTATCACACTAAATAAGTACTCCCTCCATACCCATAAAGCAAGTCGATTTGTACAAGATTCCAGTCAAACATTGGGAATATAAATCATGAATAATTTTTAAGTTGTTGAGTTTGAAAATGTGAAAACTACGTGAATAGATTTATCTTGCACAATAGTTTCATACAAGTATACATATGTTAGTTTCTAACAAATACTTTTATAAAAATAAAAAGTCAAAGTTATGTTTTGGAGACCGTATCGCTGTGCTAAACGACTTGTTTTATAGGTATAGAGGGAGTACTAGTTAATTTTTCATTATTATATTGTACTTATTTTATGTCATAAATGTTGATAGTTTTGTTCCCGGTCTTTATCTAGATGGCCCCTAAAAATTGACCATATACTAATTTCGAAATATACATATGGCTATCGAGCAAGGACGGTAGACGAGCTTGGTCCAGGTTCAGAAGAAGTCGATTGTCTAGCAGGATTATTACCAGCATATATTATTATATATATGACCTGGCGAACGACGGGGATATGCGTGGCGCTTTCGGCACGTACACCACGTGGCTGGTCCGTACCATTAATTATTGCCCCAAGGCCTCGCTCTCAACACCGGCCGTCATACCCATCGTCTGCGTAGGAGGAAGGGGCCGGGGCCCACGTACGCGGTGATCGATCCTGAAAGAATTCCTGGTGAGTGAGCTACGAGCGACCACCAGTTCGGCCTTTACAAAAGCGGGATGAAACGCCGATACGATCGGATAGAGATTTCGGATTTGGGGGTCGAAGGAACACGTGGATCGATCTGATCGATCAATGTCTAGTCTTCAATTATTCGCCAATATTCGGTGGCAAGACAGCTGCATCCAATGAGCCAGCAGCCAATGCAAGCTAAGCAAGCCCAATCCATCCGCTGTAGATCGACGCATCCAGATCGACCCAATGCTGCTTGCTGGATTTCTTTTTTGTTCCTTTTCCATTAGAAAGCAAAGATTAGATGTGAGTGTCTCTCCAATTTCTTTCTGTCGCCTGTCCCCTCGATTATTATGTTGATGCCAACTCGTTTCGATCAATTGTGCCAGTTGCGTGCTCATTAGTTAATTGCCGCGCGCGCCCACATCTGGAAATGGCATGTCTCGCACTCCACAAGTAATTAAGATGAGCAGCGATCGATCGAGGTGAAGGCTGAGATGCGCACGGAAGTTTGAACAGAGCTTCATCCGTAGCATTCAGAGATGCTGGCGATAGTGGTGGCGCAGCTGCAACAAAATCTTCACACCAGTAGTACAGTAGCATAAACGTTACCTAGACCTGTTCACATCAGATTTCGATTCTTTTTGTTTGCCCAAGCTAACTGCTTTCCCATCAGTAGCAGTCAGACATCGCCAGCAGGACTAGCGGCAACTGCTGTTGTACCAGCCGGTTGAGGAGGGACAACTAACGGTTAGGTTCACCGTACCCTCATCACCTAAAGCTTGACGAAAGCGATGCAGATAGATCTGCGACGATATATGCTTCGCGAGCTGCTTCAATAATACTGCTATAGTACCGTACAAACCTTGCCCGTGATGTGATGTCCTCTGCGTGAATTTGGAAAAAGGCCATTAGTGCGGTCACTGATGAACTTGATGTGCTGCTGGCCCGGATTCGGATTTAATAATAATTTTCTCCAACTCCAAAGCTATTTTTCCTTGACTGACGGTTCGGTGACAATGATGTGTTGTGCGGCAGTTACTTCGTGGTGGCGAACGCGATGGTGTGCCTGTTCTCGGCGGCGGCGCTGGCGGCGTGCCGGCGGCGCGGCGCGGTGGTGCCGGTGATGGTGGGCGACCTGCTGGCGCTGGCGCTGCTCTACTCGGCCGTGGGGGCGGCCGCGGAGTTCGGCATCCTCGGGGAGCGCGGCAACTCGCACGTGCGCTGGGCCAAGGTCTGCAACGTCTACGGCGCCTTCTGCGAGCGCGGCCATGGCCGCCGTCATCGTCTCCCTGCTCGCCGCCTTCGCCAACCTCGTCATGCTCATGCTCACCATCCTCACCATCCACAAGAACTCCTCCTACTACTAGGGAAAAGATCATCACATATATATGTGCTGACGTAGATCGAGCTTGCTGGTGATCGACTGAAGATACAGCTAAATTAAGACAATACTTCTTGGGTGCCAATTACATACTCCGTATTGGAGACAGAATTAGATGGAGACAGATTATCAGTTTGGAACTTTCGATACTAGTCATCAGAACGTACGTAGTAGATGGAGTAGTAACTAGATAGCAAGATGTATGCGAATCATAAGCAGGCTTTCTATGCCACTGGCATGCATGCTTTCTGAATTTGAACAGTTGGAAGGAATGTGTTAACTATAAACAGGCTTCATTTGATCTCAGCCCATTCCTATCCTATAGCTGGGATGGGCCCTGCATGCGTTGTACCAAGCCAATAACATATGTTGAAAAATATGGGGTAAAGAAGATGAGGTCAGTTTGATAAATACAACAATTTAGAAAAAAAAGCCAATAACATATGTTGAAAAATATGATATGGGGTAAAGAAGATGAGGTCAATTTGATAAATACAACAATTCAGCAAAAAAAGCCAATAACATATGTTGAAAAATATGGGGTAAAGAAGATGAGGTCAGTTTGATAAATACAACAATTCAGCAAAAAAATAAAATAAAGAAACAAAACAATACATATGTTGAGAGTGGGATTTGAACCCACGCCCTTTCGGACCAGAACCTTAATCTGGCGCCTTAGACCAACTCGGCCATCTCAACGTTTTTGTTAAAGTTTTTTCACATAGGATCTTTAATATCGTTTCTACCGTCTCATACACCATGTTGGCATGTGGCAACACGCAACAGCAACAAACAACAGAACAGGTATCCAGTGACATATTTCTGTTTTTGACTGATCCAAAAATAAACTTCCTCATATGCCAACAGCAGCAAACAAACAGAACACACATCCAGACATCCAATGACATACTTTTGCGTTTGACTGATCAAGAACAAACATCCTCATTTTATTGTATTATATACTGAAATAAAACATTGTAGCTGAAGCACAAAATATGGCCACCCCAACTATGACTCTCGTACAATTCTGAGGGGATCACAAGGCTGTCTATATGGTTTACATGGACAAGCAACCAATTGACTGATTTGCTCCATATAATGGTTATAAAGACAGAGAAACAGAACTCAGCCCACGCATTATTCCAAACTCTGTGTTTACCTGAAAACTGGTATCCAAGGAAGGTACACATATCATGGATGTGGAGCGATCTTGACTCGAGAGGTAACTGTTTCCTCATCCAGGCAGTAAAGAGTGTCAATGAGGTGCATCCTGAGAGAGGCAGGGCCCTTGGATGACTCCATCCCGATCTCTCCCGCCAGTCCAAAGATAGCAAGAGCGCATGCTGCCGCGACAAGGGCATCTGAAGGTTCGACTGCAATAAAAGCCGCAATAAGAGCGGTCACAGCGCACCCTGTTGCTGTGATCTTCTGCATCATGGGCACACCGTTGCTCGCACCAACAACCTGCTCCCCATCAGTGATCAAATCAACAGCTCCAGATACGGCAACAACAGCACCACTGGATTTGGCCAGTGCTTTTGCGGCTTCAAGGGCATCCACAGAGTCATGTGAACTGTCTGCGCCCTGCAATTTGATTGGAAAGTGATTTCAATTACAATATTGAATACTAAACACCAGTATAGGTAATGCAGTACAGTACTGGTATGAGAGGAAAGATCAAGATTTCACTGGAATACAAAAAATTGTGTACTTTGAGATTGATCAAGATAGCAAACATACTGAAATTAACCATAGCATTCAGCAAGGGTACACAAGCACACATTTATCATAGGTCACTTCAGACAGCAGCACATATGGAGAGTTTTGAACACCGAAAAAACAATAAAAACTAGAAGCACGTGGATCAAATCAGTCAATGGAACATACTCCAGGAGAGGAACAAAGTTTGATACAGGGTCGAACGTGCTGAGAAGGTAAAATTCATTGCTTTCCATTTCATTTCAGTTAACCGTTGGCCATCGAGTCCCAGACAGTCAAGCAATCCATCCATCTAATTGATTTCTTTTTCTCGCTTGTATTGGAGTTACAAGCATCAAATCAATCAAGAGAAAGGAGCGTAATAACAAAGGTTTGACTTCTAAAACTGCCGTGAAGACGCAATATTTTATTTCAGTTCATTTATATCCCATCTTTCTCCTATCCCTTGATTGGATTAGATACTGAAGAAAGAGTGAAAGACTGAACACTGGTACCTTGAAGTTGGACGAGGCGGCGGCTGAGCGGGCGGCGACTGCGAGGATCTCGGAGCCGTTCCCCCTAATGACGGCGGGGCGGAGCGCGATGAGGTCGAGGCATGCCTCCATCCGGAACCCGGAGGCGGCAGCGGCGACGGGGTCGAGCACCCAGGGGCGGCCGGCGGAGGCGGCGGCGCGCATGGAGGGGAGCCAGTCCTCGGAGAGCGTGCCGACGTTGACGTAGACGGCGTCGCAGCGCGGGGTGAAGTCGGGCACCTCGCGGAGAGAGTGCACCATGGCCGGGGACGCCCCCGCGGCGAGGAGCGCGTTGGCTGCGATGTCCATGGAGACCAGGTTGGTGATGCACTGCACCAGTGGCGCCCGCGCGCGGACGGCCGATAGGAGCGACCACGCGCGGCGGCCCCACCAGGCCGCGTTCCTCTCCTTCACGCCGTCGTCCATGGCGGCTGTCACCGGCGGCAAGGGAACCCGTCTCTTTTTTTTTTCCCGCTTCCGCTTCCGGAAGACCCGGATACTCGCGAGCAGAAATGCAGAATCCGGGACATCAGCAGAAATGCAGAATAGACGCTGAGGTCAAAGTTCACAAGGGCGCTGTTCACTTCCAAAAATTCTCCCAAATTTTCTCTTTTCAAACTTCACTATTTACTACTACATCTCATCTCTCTCCTCATGCATGAAGTACTAAACGTAAGTAAATAAAAAAATTAACTGCATAGTTTTAATATACACGACGAGACGAATCTTTTGAGCTTGATTAGATCATGGTAGGTTCACCACAAACAAAAGAAAAGTGTTACAGTGTGCTACAGTGCCCGATGTGACATTTTCACCAAACTTTCACCCATCTTCTCAGGAAGTGAACACCTCCAAGGCCAATTGACTCGATGGTGAATTGGTGATAAGCTAGGTGCCGCTGGGAAGCCCCAATTTGATGTTTCACTCCTCCTAGTATGCCATTCGTGGTATAGATTTTCGATGTTTCTGTAGAGGCCGTAAGCTACCTTAAAGCAATGATTTTCGATGTTTGCCTCAGTATTCAGGCAGTTTTCAATAAATTAAGCACTTTTCACAATATTTTTTACGATATTGGAAGAGTTACTCCGTCTGTTTCTTTTTTTTATATCCAGAACCTAGGGGTGATATATTTATTTTCTTTTTTAATCCTATATTCCTATCTACTCTCCCTCGCCTCTCTCTCGTCGGAAGATAAAGATGATTAAGGAAAAAATAAAAAGAAAGGGATTGGAAAAGGGACATGTTGGAGTTGAATATTTCTCCTCAATCCCTTTAACCATTAATATAGGGAAAAGGGTTTGATTTTCGCATTCGGTTGGAGTTGTTATAATCCTTCAATTTAATTAGCATATGTAGAAATTATTAAGATATCATGTAGCCAAAATGCTAACACGGTACATTAGTCAATAAAGATAGAGGAGGAAAAAAAACCAAAAAACCGTATCTAAATCGAATTGGCATGTGTACCAAGCCGGAAGAAAGGAAGGAGTTCTGCAATGGGCCTACCTATCTTTTCTTCCCCCACGTCTTTTCCTCCGCGTCTACCTCGGCCTAGGCAGTTCTTAAGGAGACGACAGTCCTCCAACCGTTGTTCTAAAGGTTTAATTCCCCAGCAGTGAATTTTCCAGCGACAGCGGGAGTGTGGGTGGGGAGGGGGGACACTGCTAATGCCCAGAGCACCAGGAAAGGCCCAACAACACCACGATAAGAGACCAACTCTCGCTACTTGTTATTGAACTAAAGGCAATGCACCAGTATGGAATGCACAAGCAAGTAGCCATACTTAATTATTTAAATAATATTTAAATATTTAATACCTAATAAATTTTAAATAAATCCTATAATTATTTAAATATTAGATAATCCTATGAGTTTTTAACAAGTTGTTAAAATTTATCTCTGCTATAAGGATCCAGTAGAATTTAAAATAATTCCTATCTAAAATTTTCTTACCCACGAGGACTCACATGTCAAGTACGTGGT
>OAMR01000595.1:682986-707387 GCA_900205405.1 Echinochloa crus-galli
GGGGGGGGGGGCTGCAGCCCGGGTCCAATCCAGGTAATCCCCTGCATATTCATGAAGTTACCACTATATCAGGTGAGTCCGTGAAGTTGTGTGTAAAGGTTTAGTAGACAAATATCAGATCAGACATCAAAAATGCTTCTACAAAGACACGTCAAACTGCCTGATATCTTGGTGGCTAGTTTAGCTACAAATTTCAGTCTGCATCACAGATAATTTCTGGTTCCGCCACTACGTATATGAGTAACCTATACAATGTAGCCAATGTTGAATCTGACTCTCGGACGTCCGGACGCCATCACGCCGGGATGCCGATTCGGCAAGGACGCCTCCATCAGTACGTGAGTACTTACTCTTAGCCTCTTCAGGTCACCAATCAGCAACGATCACCGTCTATTCATCACCCGTCCGTGACACCTCCTTTACTGATCAACTGCGCAATTGAAACCTGACTATATTGTTATGATATTTACTATTTAATTAATGGTTTGCACGACATTGCGCAGAACCTAATTTCCATTGGGAGTTGATCTATTGCAATTTCTTGCCGTGTCAGTTCAATTTAGAAAACATCAATCCAGGAGAATTGAAAATAATTCCCATCCAAAACTTTTCTACCCACCGCTTATAGGATTCGTGCTTATAGGATTCGTGGGGAAATGTGTTGATAAATTTGCGACATCAAACAATAAAGCACTTTTTAGAGGTTTCTACCGTATGGAGGCTGCTTTTCTCTTTGGAAAGAAAACTTACCCGTCTTACGTTACGTGGCCGTGTCCCTATCTACCCATGCTATGATGTTCCTGATTTGATTTGATCTTTGGACGTTAACTTTCCTAATTTCTTTGATTGCATCTTATTTTCTATTGAATGTGCGTGTCACACACGCGTTTTTGTTAACTGTGATAGGGTGTTATATGGGCAAAATGGTCCTATAAACTCAAGTTTTCCTTATGTTATTTTATGATCAAACTATTAAAGATCCAAGGAAATTGAAATTTTTCTCAAAAAAAACTCCCCCTACCCCCTTACAGAGGACCCACCTGCCAGGCCACGCGGAGATTTGTGTGGAAGGAGGATGTTTCTGCCACCGGATGAAATATTTTTGTTACCGCGGTGTCCGCTTACCCGCCCGCGTACCCACCCCGACCCGCCAGCGCCAATCACGGACCCCTTCCCTTCCACGTCGCGGCCCCTTTCTTCCCGATCCTTCTTCCTCCCACCCCACCTCGTGTGCGCTGCCCCTTCCCCGCATCACGCCTCTTCCCCGGTGCCGCCTCCGCCCCCTTCCCATTCGATCTGCACCCTCGCTCCCCCGTCGGAACCCTCGCCGCCGACGCTGCCCACCCATCCCCTTCCCCTCCCCAGGTGCCGCGCGAGATCACGCTCGCCTTCCCATTCACGCGCTTCTCCCTTTCTGTCGATCTGTCTACCTCTCCTCCCATCGGCGGCGGCGGCAGTGACCAGGCTCGGTACCTTCTCCTCCATCCATGGCAGCTCCCTCCATCTACTTCGCCTCGATGGTGGCGACAGCCCATGGGGACCAGGACCCTGTCCTGAATCCCATCTGCAGCGGTGGTGGCGGCGCACCTCCCATCCTCGATTGGAGGCAGTCGTACGGATTCCAGCCGCCCCGCAGAGCCACCCCTCCGATAGGGGCACGATTCTCGCGGTGGTGGAGTCTGCCATACGTTGGAGATGGCCGCCCGGCGGGTGGACGCGGCGCGGTGGCGGAGGGCTCATAGGGCGGCCGGCGCGGCGACGGCGGGGGCGACACAGTAGGCGAGACAGGATCTGTGGGCGCGGCGACAGCGCTCCGGTACTCCCGCGGCAGGCGGGTCCATGCGGCAAGGGTTGCCCCCCACGCTGGTTCGCCATCCGCAGCGCCCTCCTCGCCTATCAAGGTTTGTCGTTGCTCCAATCCCGTTCCCTTCTAGCCGCCAACCGCTGCGGCCAGGGCCATCCCATTGGCGTCCTGCACCTATCCTTGCTATACTGCTGCATGCCTGCATCCATCCTTTTATCCATTTCATTCATTCTTTCTCCGTTCACGCATCACTCCTTGACAGCATTGGATGCAGATTCAGCACCGCCTCGCCGTCTCCATTCTCAAGTGCGTCGTTGTATCAGTTTCCGTTAACCAAATTTAACTTTACAGTTAGCTAATTTGTGGCCTACTTTTTTATTTATTTTTTGGAGAATTAATTTGCAGTTATACAATGATATATGAAATACATGATATGATAACTTTACTGTGGAATTTCGGACTTAGGGCCAAGGTGGATATTGGTGACTTGCATGAAGAAGATCAACTGCCTGATTGGATGTCACAGCTGTAAGTATTTCTTCTTATATGAATCTACTTGTTTCAGTTAAGGAATAGTTGAGTGTTGGCCTATCTCCATCTCATTCCAGAGAAGCATATTTCTGTATAAAAATTAAGAATGGATGGTCCCACCATGATCATGGGGTCACTACAGAATCCAGATATACAACCAATTCTAGGTTGAGTTGGTTCCTCAACCCATTATTATTCATGTCTTGCTTCTGCTTCATTGGCTATTTGTTAACTTCCTTTCATCTTTGGTAATGCTTAAAGTTCTCTTAGAAGGTCACCATTTAGCATACGAGCTTAAGCGGATTTTATTTTATCAAATGAACCTTAAAATTTGCTGTCATTGTCATCTGCCCTAAGTTACTAAGGACATCTTTTAGAGATTATTTGTTCTAATCAGATCAAAATGGATGGTTTAGGTTTGAGAAGTTGGATCTGGAAGCAATAAGGATGATGACTCAACTGGTAAGGTTGCTCAAGGAGAGACACATTCTCTTTTGGAGGGGGGGTTTTCTTCAGAGATCCACAGGTCCTTGGACGAGAAAGATTCGACCATGTATGCTATCCTCTGGCTCGAATCATTGTCATCCGCTCTAAGTTACTAAGGACTTCTTTTAGAGATTATTTGTTTTAATCATATTGAAATGGATGGTTTAGGTTTGAAAAGATGGAATTGGAGGCGAGTAAGGATGGTATTTTGTCCACTGGTAAGGTTGGTTATGGAGAGATACATCCTCTTCTGGAGGGGGGTATATCTTCGGAGGTCCACAAGCTCTCCAAAGAGAGAGATTTGACCACGTAATATAGATAATGGTTAGCAGCCCTACTGACTTGGGGTTAAAAAGGGCTTTGTTGTTTAGATATTGTTTAGTGTTTTTCATTATCTGCAATGTTTTATTTCTATAATCTGGCCCAGTAAAGCTGTGTATGAACGTATTATTCTCTTGCTGCTTGTAAATCCTGTCAATATGGTACAGCATAACCAGTATTTCTTTATCTGTACACTTTAGTTTTGTCACCACTGATTCTTATCTTACAATGGTAATCTTTCGTCTATTGCCTTCTTGTTAATCTGACCATGTTCAGTAAGCTTCGGATGTGTCAGTTATTTTAGTTCAGGATATCAATTAACTTGTGATAAAGTTACATGTTTTGTGGGATCCACAAAAGTGGGAACATGCTTTGTATTTGCTAAATATAAATTGACACTGGTAACGTGCTAACTGTATCGTGGCACTTGTGATCTTGCTTAGGCCCAAGCTGTACTTTGGAGGCCTATATGATGTTGATAAATTTCTAGATTGGATGATAAAGATGTAAGTATTTCTTTCATGGTTCTTTTTTGCATTCCTTAACTTGAGAATCCTATTAGGAATGTATTTACTGGGCGTTTTAAGGAATTTGGATGGTGAAGTGCTATCCAATCCTTCACATATTTGTTTTGTTAGATTTAGGATGATCTATCACCATCTTGCTCCACATAAGCAGATTTATAGTAAACAAGTGAGGAATGGTGTAATCCCATTATAATCATGGGGTGCTCCTGTAAATGATGTTTGTATTTTCCCTCCCCCAGGATCTGATTTATTCCTTCTCTATGAACACAAGTTGACCCCGCTGACCGATGACCATTGACCGTTGACTGGTCAACGTTGACCGAGTCCACGCTGACGTCATCCGGGCCCACGATGACGTCAGCAAAGACGGCCCCACTGATGACGTCATGCTGACGTCAGCAGTGATGACGTGGCACGCCCTGGTGCTGCCACGTGTCCCAGCATGAGTGATTTTTCTTTTTCGGAATTATTTATTTTCTTTTTCGGAATTTATTTAATATTTTCAGAAAATGATTTAAACTTCAAAAATTAATAATAAATCAACCGTAGCTCAGAAAAATATGAAACCAGTTTCTATATTTTTCTAAAATCATGACCTACGCGTTAGTGTAGAGTTTGGTGTTGTTTGGGTCTTCTTGCTTCCTCGTTCAGTGTTTCTTTGCTAGTAGTTCCCGCCTTTATTTTATTTTGCGATCTTAGGAGCTCCGGAGTCGCCGAAGGAAGCTGACGACTACACCAACTACCGAGACGAAGAGGACGAGAAATACCCAGGTTCACGCCCGACCAATCTCTGAAATGCCTATTAGACATGCTATTAGAATGCTAGCGCTTTACTTTAATCGCATGATAAACCTGCACTGCCTTTGTTAATATCCTGTTACCTTGCTACCTACTACTCACTATATGAAATATGCTATGCTAAGAATGTTATGCTTGCATGTGTTGGGATGGTTGTGATTGATCTTCTTGGCGTGAGTTGGGTGGCTTGGGAGGAGTAGTGCAGCTAGGCGGTGGAGGCGAGTGATAACAGCCCGATCGTTTGATCGGGGTGCTTTGGAACTGAACTCGGACAGTTCCTACGGAGTACCTGTTGCGGGTACATTTATGGATTACTTGAGATTGATGGATTTGAGGAGTTTGAGCGGCAATACCTGTAATGGGTGCCGATTGCGGACCGTTGCGGCGGATAGCTTTGGCGCTGATACTCGCCTTACCGACAATTAAGGACCGTATCGGGATGACCCGGACGTTGGAATTTACAGTGCTCACCATCTACCCAGAATGGGGAGGGTTCCAGCAAGCCTACTTAGTGCGGTGCCAGACTTGTAGGAGAATCGAGTTTGATATGTGCAGGGGAGACTCGTTGCGGCGTACTCTCCCTGATATACCACGGCCCCCGACTGGCCCCGGTGGGAAGGTTTCACAACCCTGGGGCAGATGTTAGATCGGATGTTTCCCGAGCCCAGGGAAACAGGATTGGCGCCGTTACTGTTTAGGGTCTTTGCTGTGGGCTGCGTCTCAGGTTGGTTGCGGACTAGCCCTGCAGCCCGGGTGGTTCCTGGAGCGCAACCTCTGCAGAGTGAAAACTATATGTATAGCCGTGTCCACGGTCACGGACGATCCTGCATCTGATCCATCCTGGTTAGCATGGGATTCTGCTTTCTTACCTTATCCTTGATTTGGGTTATGAAAGGTTGGACCAGCTGAGGCTGTTGAGACAAGGTGGGGAGGGAGCTCACCGAATCGACTAGCGAGTGAAAGGAGTTGGCGGATGTATATTACGGGAACCTGTTGAGACAGGACGAGCCCGATGTGGTTGTGAGATTGATGGATGGTTTGGGGAGTGTGTTTGTACTTGTGAGGCAAGGGGTTTGGAGATGAGAGGAACTTGGTTATTGCTGCTGCGCGCATAGGAAAACCCCAGCTTATAATTCTTGAATAATTTATTACTAGTTTAGGCCACCTTAAAGCATTGCTGCATATTATGGTTGGTGATGTGGACCTGTCCCATTTCCTTGGGGACAGTCTTTGGGTACACAGGAGAAGACTCCGAGTACATGATGGACGAAGACAAGAGGGCTGTGCGCTGCGCTCAAGGATGCCTGTGGAGGTGAAGGCCTGAAGCACCAGAAGCTTATAGCTACCCGCTGCGTAGTGTTTTCCATTTGTCGTTTAGCCCAGAGGGCTTGTACCTTACCGCTATGTATTTATATCATGTTTGAGGACCTTAATCAATGTATGGATGTGGTATTCTTCTGAAATGAGTTCTGTACGTGATAGCTGTTGATTCTGGGACTATCACAAGGGTACAGGAAGTCGGATTCTCGTAAATTGGGAAGCCTGTTCAGTCCGTTGCTTATAGCATCTGCTCGAGGACAAGGAAGCAGTCATGGAGCAAAAATGGGGTTGATGAGCGTTGAGCCTAAGTGAGTGTATATCATCTGGACTTCTGTTTATTAATTGCATCTCTGTTCAATGCACTTCTGTTTATTTTGTATATTCTTCTGGTTTTGGAAATACATTTTTATTTGTATACACATTGCCTGAGTTGCCAATTCATGCATAATTTTATTTTGGTGTGCAAGCTTTGTTGATTATAGTTTGGTAAATTCAATTGATGTCCTGGTGTTTTGGCCCCTCAGTGGCATTCATATCCATATTAGTGGTTCTAAGGGGAGCTCCAAATAGTAAAATTTCCTCTGTAGTGTTGTTTCACGCAGGTAAGTAATTTATTAGTTACTAGAAACTAATGGTTGGCTTTGCCAACCTCATTTGCTTGAAGTTCTGAACTGCATTAGGTAGAGTTTGGTGACTGTACTTTTCGACGCCGCATAATTTAGTGTGTTCTAGAGTGAAATTCAGCTGGGTAGACAACTTTTTAGGTATAGGTTCTGTTGAGGTTGAAAAGAACTAAAAATATTTTTCATGGACTTTGACTTTGATGCTGTTAAGGCATGCTGAATCTTCTAAGAAAATTTTCATGGACTTTGACCTTGCTGCTGTCTCTTAAATAAATGAGTAGAAGCTTGTGGCACCAGAAAGCATGGCCCACTATCTTTTGTTTGTGCACTATTTGTCTCTAAAGTAAATGACTCAGTTTGTAATCTGATACTGTTGTTCATTGTGCTATCTAATTTACAGGCTGCTATATTGCATAAAACCATTGGGCGTGCATATGAATAAACATAGAGGGACGAAGTCTTGGCTGAGGTGGAGGAATCTCATCTCTTAATTAGTTTTGATCGGGTCTCCTTTCTATCGTTGAGATGGTTGAGGTGTGTGTACACATCATGTCCGCAGTCCGTAGGAATATGTTTTGTTTCAATTCCAACTTACCTGATACTGGTAAAGATTGGCAATACTTGATATCCATTATTCTTAGAAATAAATGGATCCAACATGTTCTGATTTAATAAAGTGCACTCAGAATAAAAATATTGATGCAAGAAAGGTAATCAACACTACTTTTTTCTAAAACAATTATATATTATGTTGTGTTCTTTTTTCTGAAACGTAATGTGCTGCCTTCTACTATTTAATATAGTGTACCTGCTGTAAAATCTGAAATCTGAATTGTGAGCCTAAAATCTGAATTGTTATCTGTGCATACGTGCTAGCTGCTTTCAAAAGTATATGTGAGCCTAAAATCTGAATTGTTATTTGTGCATACGTGCTAGCTGTTTTTCTATACTTCTATGTGCTAGCGGATAAAACTGGATAGGCAATGGCCAAAAGGCTGAAACTGATGTGTGAACAAAGATCCCTTGTCAACCTATATATTATACTATAAGACATTAATCAACAATTATATTTGGTCTTTTCAAGGTTGGCGTTGGATCTGGAGAATTAATGGATGGATATGTTTGGTTTGCAAGGTAATTTCAGAGTTCCTACATCCTCTGCTCATGAATGCTAATTCGTCATATGTTTCTGGTGGTATGAAATAGATGGAGATGGTCATCCTTGTTTGTGTGCTCGGCAGCTGATTGGATGACACAGTTAATGTCCTCGAGAGCTCAAGCTACTGCCCATCTTGATAGAAACTGTGGCAGTAAAGCTATAGAGAGTGAGGTACTTCCTCATCCTTTAATTGTTAAGTCATGCATTTGTAAAATTAGAGTGGGTAGTAGTGCAGACCATAAGAAAAAAAATAATAATAATATGTATATTGCTTCTTGGGACTTTGCCAGGTTGCAATTATTGTTCAACAGTTGCAACATGCAGCAACTTGCAGCGGCAAGTTGGTGCCTTGGTTGCAGCTGAATGTTTAAAACAGAGCCACTCACTCCTTCAGCGCTTCAGGGGTATGTGCAACTATGTATTCATTATCATTGTGATGCTCGGTTAGCATTGTGTCTTGTACAGTGTAGTCTATAATACGAAAAGTTTACTAATTTATTCTATAAGTGGTTGTACAGTGTTTTTAAACCTTTTTTATTTGTTTCTTTTCTTGTTCTATAAGGCAGATTACTAATGAGTGGTTACTAATGATTTTCTATTTTTGTTCTATAAGGCAGAAATATTTCAGATCTTGATTATGCTTGCTTGATTGTGGAGTAAGTAATATGAATAAGTTTTTCAAATATATAAAAAAGCAAGCCCTGTATGATGTTATTTGTGATGGTTTGTTCCCAGTTTCTTGAAATTTGACCAAGTAGTGATGCTTGATATTTGTTACTGAAGTACCCATTCTACAAAGGTGACCTAGAAAATTTGTTAAGCACATATCTATATATTTTCCTTGATTGATATTTGTTGTAAGCTTTCATTCAACCGTTCCATGAAACAAAGCATGTATCCATTGTAACATCTTGGTTCGTGTCTAAACCCTAAACCCTTTTATGGTATTATAAATCTAAACCCTAAACCCTTTGTGTAACAGCACAGATTTCAGGTGAATAAATATCAAAGTTTGACTAATAAAATAAGTCACCCCTACTTCTGACCAATCAAGACACCATAAGTGGTATGTTTTCTTGTTTAGTCAACATCTTAAATCTATTTTGCACTACATGTAGCCGAAGTTTTTGAAATTATATATAGCTCAGTTTGCTTATGACTCAGCTAGGTTTGACACTTGCTCATTTTCATTTTGTATCAGGATTATAGCTAGAGATCAAAATTTGTTTGGGTTACACCTAGAGCTAGCTAAGGCTGGATGGCATTTTCCTGAAATTGCAGACTAATCCTCAATGGACAAAAGGGCATGTTGTGCTACCAATCAAGTTGTGGTGTTTCCTGTAAATCAAAACATAGAGCTTACATGTATTTTGTATTATATCTGGGATTTTAAAATTTCAGCCGCATGTCATTTGTATTACAGTCACTTGTATATTTTCTATCATCATTTGCAAAGTTTTTTTATTGCACTTCTAGATCTCTTTTGTTTCATTTAGGCCGTGCGCATTAAATTATGCATAGGCCGAAAGTGTTTTTCAAGACCTTGTATCATCTGGATGTAATGACTTGAAAAATTAATAAACTTTCCTTTATTAAAAAAATACTATAAACATAAATTATGTTTTACAGAATTTTATAAAATACAAGTTTTGCTTATTGTATATGTTTTTTTCAAGACACGTGCGTGTCGCACGTGTACTCTACTAGTAGAATAAGAAGAATTCTATATAGAATGGGTTGGGAATTATGCCAAGGTCGTCAATAAACCGAAATTTTATTAATAAGACTTTCTTGATTGTTGCCAATATTATATTGTAAATAATTCCAACAATCTCCATGGAAAAAAGGCTTTTACTTATCATAGAGATGATGCGATTTGACTCTTTTTTAGCCCTACCTATATTTCATTTTTACGAGAAAGAGGGGGTCGTATAGAAATAACGAAATTAGTAAAGAAAACCCACCATTGAGGAAGATGGGGTGAACTGACAATTTCTTCCTTTGTATATCCTCGATTGATGTGGCGTTAGATGCTATGACCCCAAACGATGATTTCACCTAACAAACCTCCCGACAATGGCAAGGTGGGGGAAAAACTTAGGTGAATGTCACGAAGGAAGAGAAAACTTTATCTGTGCCAGTTGTAGAATGAAATTTTTCTATAATGGCTCACACATAATTAACTCTAATAATTAATTAGGCTTGCGACATCAAAAGAGTTACGCGAATAAATTTGACTAAGAGTAACAACGTGATAACTATAGTCTTTTCTACTCCCTCTATCTATTTTTTTAAGCCATGTGATCCATCAGCTAAACTTTAACGGCTAAAGTTTAGCAACTAGGGATCCAAATAAGGGTAGTTAAAACTCAGCTAAATTTGAGCAGCATGCTAAAAAATATATGGTTGAACCAAGCTAAAATTAGCTAAAACATGTTCAAAGACAGAATTACCACTCCTAAAATCAATTCAACAACCATCCTCTTTTTTATTACTTTCATTAGGAGGTAGTATGGTCCAAAAGTACGGATAACCCCCTAAGATATGTTTTGGTCCGTTTTACACCCCAACTATCTTAATCGGTGCAATTTACCCCTTCATAAGATTTCTGCTTTTTCTCCATACACACATGCTATTTTAAGTTGAAATTTCGTGGTATAATGAAACAAAATAAGTTATATTTAAAAAATATATTATGATTTTTTATCATTATTTTGAAAGACTATGATATGTAGGGGTGGGCATTCGGTCTATTCGGTTATTTTGATTCGGTCTATTCGGTTTCGGTCATTTCGGGTTTTGGAAAAGTGAGGACCGAAATTTTAAAAAGTAAAATAGGAACCGAACCCGAATAGATCGATTATTTTGGTTCGGTCTATTCGGTCCACCGAATTACCCGAATTTTCATAGATATCCTTGTCACCTCTCAAAACTCTATGGTAGAAATTCAAATTCCCAACTCATTTCATGTCTATAGATTTAAGGACTACTTAGTGGAAGCAAGTAACTAATAAGTTCATAAAAAAATTAAAATAGTTTAAAATACAAAGTTGTAACATTCATAAGCTAAATCAATATACATAAATATACTGAATTTCGGGTTATTCAGTCTATTCGGGTTATAGACTATAGGAACTGAAACCGAACCCGAACTCCCAATTATAAATTATCTGGACCGAACCCGAAACCCGAATAGACCGACAATTCGGGTAATTCGGGTTCGGTTCGGTTTTCGGGTTTCGGGTTCAAAGTGCCCACCCCTAATGATATGTAATAATAAATAAACAACAAAATTTTATGAGAAATAATGATGAAAAATTTGTATTATATTTTTTAAAAATACTATATGTGGTTTGTATCATCCCATAAAATTTTAACTTGAAACACCACTTATGCATGGATAAATAAAAAAACAAATCTTATAAAAGGGTCGATTGGACCAATGAGATAGTCGTGGTGTAAAATGAACCAAAATATGTTTTAGAGAATTATTGGATTTTGTTCATACTTAAGGTTAGTAATTTAAATTTTTTCTCCAAAAGAATTGGGCCATGCGCTATCGTAATTGAAGAATTAACTCCCTAGGGACAAATTAATTGAAGGTTAGTAATTTAAATTTTTTCTCCAAAACATCATAGGAGACTGTTTGCATTTTAGTGGACTTAGATTTAATTAAGACAATTATTTTGTCAAATTGTCGAGGCAGGTGACGATGGAGTTCCATGAGCTGCACTCTATATAGCGAGAAAAGCGGAAAAAATATAATATGTCTTTGAGAAATAGTCATAGTAGCTGTGATCTGGACTAATTATTTCGTGCGTGGAACTGCAACACCTGCTTCGTAAATTTGATTCCGTTGCTACGTATGAGCAAGACATCTGATACATACACTTAACATAAATAAAGGTTTTCTAGACTAAAAAAAGTAAAAAATAAAGGTAAAGAAAGACACGGAAATATAGCAAGGAATACACTTAACATAAATAAAGGTTTTCTAGACATCCAAACATAAATAAAGCTATTAAAAAGGAAAAAATAAAGGTAAAGAAAGACACGGAAATATAGCAAGGAATAAACATCGCCGCCGCGACCGACCACCGACCAATTCCTCCCATTTTCGCCAGCGCTTCCCTTTCTTGCCGTGCCCCCTACTCCCCTCGACTCGAGTCCTCCCCCTTCCCGTCTCACGTTCTTCACCCACTTCCCCACTTCTCCCCGCCTTAAACCCGCGCAATCCAGCGGAGGAGTTCATCTCCGCCCCCGGCGACGCCTCCCAAACCCTAGCCACCCCGCCAGCTCCGCCACCGCTCGCCAATGCCCCACACCCGAACCCTAGCAACACCAACGTCCTCCTAGCCCTTCCCGAACCGTCGCGAACAGTATTGCCCGAAGATGGCGGCCGACCCCGCCGCTGCGGCGGCTGCCTCGGCGGTGGCGGCGATCTCCGCCGTGATGGACTGGCGCTCCTCCCCCGACGCCCGCGCCGCCGCCTTCGCATACCTCGAATCGGTACGTGCTCCTCCGTTCCCCGACCGTCACCCTCATCATCCCCTTTGGGCCTCGCTCCCCGTGTCTGCTTTCTGTTTGCTCTCATGTGCTGTACCGCGATGAGGTGCGGAGCGCTTGGTTGGTTAATGCCGCTTGTCATGGCTGGACTTTGGCCTAATCCATGAACTGTTGTTTCTCGGGGCGTTGTGGTTCGATAGAAATTGTTGAAGTGATTGTGACACTATTGCACATTTTGTCCTTTTTAGTTATTTTTGTGCCTATTGGTCCATAGATTTCATAAGTTTGCGTGATCTCTACTGCTGTTGCTGTTCATCACTTTAGTTAGTGTCTAATGGCAAATGCGGCTCCAACTAGAAAAGTTCCTTTTCATTACTATGTGTTTGCACATGCCTGCTGCTATAAGGGAAATCCCATGATGCCCTTTTTGTCCTAAATGCGATGCAGACGGTGTGCTGACAAGGCTCACTAACTGCAGGTTAAGAGCGGAGATGTCCGAGCATTAGCAAGCACATCATTTCTCTTGGTACGGAAGGATCAGACGTCAGAGATCCGCCTGCATGGGTTCAAGATGTTGCAGGTGAAGCTTGAATCTTATCTGTCTCATGATCTTGTTGATTGATATTGTGCTGATTACTGTAGCAAGTAGTAGCACCTAATTTTTGAACTCTCCAGTTGTTATTGCTGCGGCATTAGTTTTGGCCCATTTGTTTCCATTGAGGTCCACTCTCGAATTTCACAAAGCTACTGAGCTAAATTTGAGGAACTTCTGTTGCTTATATTAAATTGTGGACACCTTAGCATGCCATTTTCGTTAATGGAGGCAAGAACATTCCATTCTCTACCCCTATCGAACTTGTCTGACACCACCCTATATATTTCTTTCCAAGTGGTTAATATTGTTGGTATTGGAGGGATAGAGCATGGCACTATGCTTTGATTTGGTCTGACTGCTTTCTGATAAGTTATCTTATGTAAAGTGAGAAGGAAAACTCACCAAGATGCGAGAACAAGTTTTCCGAAAACTGTATAATGACAAGTTTAGCCTGAAATGACCTTATATATGCAGGAGTCCTGGAAACAGAGCATAGCTATTATTAGCTTTCAGTGTTATCAAATAACATATTCTATTATCTCGTAATAGTTTCTAGTGGCATACTTTATTAGCCTTTTATTGTATTTCCGATGTTGTACTGGGAATACCTGGTATTGCTGTCATGCTACTTATTTGGCAACTACAACTGTTTTATTTACCTTGCCAATTATTTCCTGTGCTATTGAGGAATCGTAACGCTAAATGATGATTATGGTCATGTTATGCTGATCACTACAATGATGGTGTTCATTACATTGATTACTATTATCTTTATTGTCATGTAACATTGATTATTGTACTTCATTTTTAGGAATACATACTCTCTTTATTAGTACCTATCATTGTATATTTGTATGAGTATTGTACTCCTTCCATAGGTCATTGTTGTTTGCCTGTGTTACTGCACTCACTGTAGCTCAGCGCAGCTTCCCTTCTATCTACCTCTTGGAATTAGAATTTCTGCACTGATGGTCGATTCCCTATAACTCGAGTCAGCTTAGTTCTAATTAACCTGGTTACAATAGGAAATAGACACCAGTTTATTTTCTGACTCATTCACTGCATGAACATAGCATTAATCGACAAGATGATAAAAAAGTAACACCTGACTAAAAATAGCAGAGGTATTTCAGAATCATCAGCTCAGTAGATGAAACCCAACATGAGCAACCTTTTTTTTGAAAAGAAATAAATTAGCAGGGTATAGAAAGAAAAATGAGCCCAGCACGAGTAAAAGAAAAGAAAAGAAATACTTTAGCAGGACAAATAAAAGGAAAAAAAGGAGGTAAGTAATAGTAGCAATAATTGTAAATGGGGACAGGCAATCTAAGATTGGTCAGGCACATTGATTGCTGTTTTCCATGTGCTCCTACACAACACATGTTCTTTGGGTCCGATCTTTCTAAGTCTCTATCTAATGCCACCTCCCTGTCAGATGTCATGTTTGGCCAACCGCTTTCTCATCTCACATTAGTCACGATTTAGGATATCTCTATGCTCTGGTGCCTACGGAGACCTTTGTTTGATATGTTCAAACTATCTCAATTGATGTTGGACAAGCTATTCTTTAATTGTTGCCACCCTACTCTATCATGCATATTATTGATTCAATCTTGATCTTTTCTAGTATGACCACAAATCCATCAACATGCGCATTGCTTTTACACTTAGCTGGTGGGTACACAGCTCTTTAGTATGTCAATATTCTGCATCATACGATATCATGGGTCTAATCGTCATTATAAAACTTATCCCTTAGCTGTACTAATAATGAACATATTGTGCAGACTTTATAGAAATGGAACTATATCTTGTTGGCATCCATGACTCTCTGTTCTGGATCGATTGACGATTTCTTGCCAATCTTTGCAGCACCTTGTGAGATTGAGGTGGGAGGAGCTCAGTGCTGCAGAGCGGAATGAGTTTGCTAATTTGACTATTAATTTGATATCAGATGTTGTTGGCCCTGATGAGGTGTGGGCCCTGAAGAGTCAAACAGCTGCTTTAGTAGCAGAGGTTTGTTACCTTACCTTTTTTGTTTATTCCTTTTACTTCTGTTGAAACTGATTAGCCGCAGGAGACTACAACAACCTTTACTTCAAATACTCTTCCTTAGCAAATATCTTCTCTTTGTAGGTAGTTAGAAGGGAGGGAGTTGCTTTGTGGAATACTTTACTCCCATCTATTGTTTCCCTTTCTAACAGTGGTCCTATAGAGGTAATGTATCCCATCAGCCTTGCAGCTCTAAATCTGTTCTATAATAGGTTGAATAGCATTTTGCAATCCTTTTGTTTTAGGCCGAGTTAGTTGCCATGATTCTAAGGTGGCTTCCAGAGGATATCACTGTTCATAATGAAGATTTGGAGGGTAACTATACTTCCTTTTGTTGTTATTTTCTTATATATGTGTAGGGTTTGCTTTAAACTTCAATCATTCCGAGTTTATAAACCATAAAATTAGAAGAACAGAAAACCTTTCTCGCTTCTGTTAAGTTATGTTCTCTTCTGTAATTAGAAGAACAGAAAATCTTTCTCTCTTCTATGAAGTTATGTTCTCTTCTATTAAAATATTTTTCATAACCAATAGGTGATAGACGGAGATCTCTGCTACGCGGCCTTACCGAGTCACTGCCACAAATTCTGCCACTGTTGTATTCTGTAAGTTCACTCGCCTTCACTATGTCCAAAAATGCCAATAGTTCTGTTGGTTTGCCTAGGTTCCAAACATACTAACATGAGCATCATGTAATGTCTCATTTTGAAGCTACTTGAGAAACATTTTGTTGCTGCTTTAAGTGAGCACTCAAAGCAGCAAATGGAATTGGCTAAACAACATGCAGGGACAGTGTCAGCGGTTCTAAATGCTGTCAATGCATATGCTGAATGGGCTCCTGTGACAGAACTAGCCAAATATGGTTTAATTCATGGGTATGTTTATTAGAGTATCTGATATCCCAAGTTTTTTATGTCATTCTCTCACTTGTCTCATCAGTTATTTTGTTCATTTGCAGATGTGGGTCCTTGCTTTCTTACAGTGATTTTCGCCTCCATGCTTGTGAGTTTTTTAAAATAATATGTCAGAGGTACAAAGAGATTGGCTTCTTCACTAAAAGTTCATTTCATTGGCGCTTTTCGATTTTCTGATATTTTCTTGGTTTGTGTGGTGCCACCTGTCTCAGAAAAAGACCTGTGGATGTGGCAGTTGCCGAGTATGACGCTGCAATGTGCAACATTTTCCAGGTGTTGATGAACATCTCGCAACAATTTTTGACCAAATCTGGCATGCAACCCAGTTCTATTGATGAAAGCGAATATGAGTTCTCAACGTGTGTTTGTGAGACAATGGTCGCTCTAGGATCTTCTAACATGCAATGCATACTAGCTGATGGAGCTAGGACTTTCCAGTTCTTACAACAAGTAAGCATTTCCAAATACAATTCTCTTTTTGAAGAGTAAATAATTGCTTATACTGCTGTACAGCATCTTCCCTTCTAATTTGTTCTAGGGCTAGTTGGCATCAAGGGATTCAAAAGAAATCTCTGGTGCTGTTGAAATATTGGGAACAACCACCTACCTCTTTTTGTCTCAATGTGAATTTCACAGTTAACACTTGAGAATAAAGATAGCTGAAAGTGCAACTGCCACAGTTGAAAGATCCTACGCTCCATGTGGTGGTGTTTGGTTTGAATTCCACATCTGCAATCCTTATTTTTTTCCCTTCTTCTATGTGGAAAAAGCAAAATAAGTGGACCTCATATGGGTGACACATGCATGCTTAACATCTTGTCACCAGGACAGCTGTGTTTGTGTGTGTAACTCTCTTATCGTTGAGACATTAACTCTTAAATTTTAAATCGAAAATCAAATAAAACTTTTTGGCCGTTTATATTAACACCTCTGAGAGTCCAATTGTCATTGAATATTTGTTTCCTGGCTTGTGGGTAAGTGTAGTGGTCACTAATGTGGTGATGTCCCTATATGTTTTCCTGTGGGCAATGCAAGTTTACCTGTGTAATAACACTACATGACTAGCTGCTTATGGAATTCATGCAAGTAACATGATGATTTCCACATGTTAGCATTTGGTCCCTTATTTTTACTATTCTTCAAACAAATTTCGATTTCTTGCAGATGCTGGAGTATTACCAACATTACAAAATCGCGCTTCATTTCCAGTCTTTATTATTTTGGCTGGTATACTCCTTATCTCTGTTTGCATAGTTGAAATGCATGCCTTATAATTTTGTAACTTGAGAGAAGTTAACACAGACTTTGCCTAGGTGGTATTGAGAGAACCATCAAAAGCTAAGTCTGTTGCACGTGTTTCTGGTGATAACTCTGCTGCTGGTAATTCTGCATCTACTGGTGACTTATCAACAGAAAAGGAGAAGAAAGGGGTATCTGTATTTGTTACTGATGAAATATACAGTAAAATTTTGGATGTTTCTTTCAAAAGAATGCTCAAGAACAGTGGAAGTGCATCTTCTGGGTTGTTAGAGCTATGGAGTGAAGAGCTTGAGGGGAAAAGTGACTTCTGCAACTACCGCACCAAATTGGTATGCCTTGTTTTCTCCTGACTTCTATAAACAGTAGTTGCCCATGATCCTTGTTAATCTTCAAATATTATTTGTGGTTGCCCTTGTCCATCGGTATATTTCCTTGTCGTCTCCAAGTCTTCGTTGATCTTGGAGTTTGGTGTCATGATTTTGAAGCTAAGCAAACATAGGAGAGTGGAGTACATTTCTATGTCCTTCAATTTGTGATTCTTACCTTGATGCGTACAACTTACAATTGCCTCATTCTTGTGTGATCTATCGTAGAGGTGAAACTTTTTGTATACTAAACAGTTGGGCGGTTACTTGTACATAGGTATGAATATAAATTATAGGCTACTTACAGTACCTTTTTAGGACCAATGGAAGATATCATCTGGCCTCCTTTTGTTCACAACACATTTGTCTGTGTCTTATGTATTCACTACTTAACAAGTATTTTTTAATTCTTACCACAGTTGGACCTCATTAAAGTCATTGCTTCTCAAAGACCTGTGATTGCTGCAGCAAGCGTTGTTCAGAGAATAAATGTTGTTTTTGGGGATGCTAATCAAGCAACTAAATCCCCCCAGGTTGGATTACCTGCTTGCCACATCAACTTAATGATTTCTCTCTCCACTTCGGGCAAAGAATAATTCAGGTGGTCTTCTACCTCTGCATATTAATTTTTGGTTCCAGGATCTTGATGCAATGGAAGGGGCTCAACTGGGGCTTGAAGCAGTTGTCGGTGCGATATTTGATGGTTCAGTTGATTATGGAAAGACTGATTTGGAGATGAAATCGCAGCTGCACAACATTTTTGAAGGTTTCACCCAACCTGACTTTATTTTGGACTCACTATTGAGGTGTACAGTGTGCTAAGTTCCCTTCTGCTTGTCAACCAGGTTTACTTCAGCAGCTTCTTTCTTTAAAGTGGACTGAACCTAGCCTTGTGGTTATTCATGGTCATTATTTGGACGCTCTGGGTCCTTTCTTGAGACATTATCCAGATGCAGTTGCTAGTGTTGTTAATAAGCTTTTTGAACTGTTGACGTCTCTCCCCATCACATTTCAGGTACGTTTATCTTTTTTACTTAAATAAATACCATAGCACACTGGTCAAGTTTTTTTCTATTTTTGTGTGGCGCGTCTGTTCTAGAATAGATGTGGGGTTGTGGCTCCTGCCCGCGTACTTGTTTATTTTATTTTTCTTCTACCTTAATGAAATGACACACAATTCTCCTGCGTAGTTCGAGAAAAAAAAATACCATAGCACACTGATTCTGTGTGAAGCAGTAAGGCTGGAGATTGATATTCGTCATCCAATTCAATTACACAAGTAATGTTGCAGAAACAAAAACCTGATGATATTTTGAGGCTTGAGCTGGTCAAATCTTTCCATATGCAATCAGTCAAGTTTTGTGTTGTACTTTCTCATTTCTACCATTTACTGTATGGGTGCAGGATCCATCAAACAATTCTCGCTTAGCAAGGTTACAGATTTGCTCATCATTCATTCGTATATCGAGAGCTGCTGATAAAGTACTTCTGCCTCACATGAAGGTCTGCTCATAATTAATTACCACTTTTCCATTTGTCGTTTTATTCTACATGTAGTTGCTTTATTACACATCTGGTATTCTGTAGCAGAAATCACTTCCCGTACCATCTTCGAGTTCCCAAGTGCAGTTATGTTTTTAACATCCATTTTCGTGTTTATCACCTAGTTACCAGAATAGTGGTTTGTTGAACTTGCCGGGTTTGCTATTTTATGAAAAGTTAGGTTCGCTAAAGGTATGCCCCTTTGGTTGGTGAATCAGGAATCGGGTTAATGGTTATTAGGTTCGTCATTCGGAATAATATTGCAAAGAGAAATGGGAATCGAAAGAAAAAGGGATCATGTTAGTTAATAGGCCCCCGTCCTATTCACTTAATCATCACAACTTCACACATCAACTTGCTATTTGCTGCCCCATATCTTTCCTGTGCTGTCTTAGCCCTCCTCCAGTCCAACTCCAGGGACAAACCTGCAGTGACCACAACTTGTCTCTCTCCACTCTCTCTCCCTTTTCGTCCACAAACAGCTCTGTGGCCGGCATGAATCCTTCACTGCTGGGTCACCACGTCTCACCACTGGCTTGTGTCAGCCTCGTCTCTCTGGTACTCATGTTTCACCTAGGACAGCAGACTGTGCTGTTGCCATTCCAATTTCAGACGCATCCTTTCCTTTCCTCCATCCTCTTGTTCTTGACTCAGAACACAAAACAGAACTGGTTCACAGGTTGAAGAGCAGAAACTGTGAAGCGTAGTTCGGTTCAGCTAAACGACTGGCTATAGTTTTGGATAGGTACAAAACTGGTGGTGGTGGTTTTTGGGGGTGAATCACTGATCCATGAAACCAGTGATTAGTTTGATGTTCAGACACAAGTTTAGAACTTTGGACGGTACACTCTTGCATTATTGCTATGTTATACAATCTATTATGTCATTTGTGGTATGTTTGGCATGTCTTATTAGAAAACTTGTATGTATATCATACAATATCAAGAGATACAACTATTATATTGATAAATAAAAAAAAACACTAGTTCGACCAGCAAACCACTGGTTTGATCTCCGGTCCATCTGATATCTCCTTAGTCTGTTTTGTTGCGCCTAGGCCCTGCTCACCACCTGCCGTTTCGGAGCAGTTCAGTTAGCCCACATACCATGAATTGGTTTGCACGAACTGGTCGCGGTTCGGGGCCCTTAGGTCCGATTCTGGTAACCGCGGTTACTTAATTCACAAGAGGAAAAGTGTGTTTCATGATATTTAGTTGTAAGATGGAAACTTAAAGGTCTCGGAGGTGCTTTCGATGGTGACTTTAGGCTCCATTTGGTATTATTGAGCTGTGTTGTGCTTCACTTCGAATTTTATATCAACAGTATGTCAGTGCTCTGCCACATAATGAAATATTTACTCTGCTCAAGTAACCTTTATTCTATTAAGGTTTGACGTCATGGTTCTGAAAATATGTCAATGTGGGTGTGTGCTTGAGCTGGTTAATAACCAAGCTTGTGTACTATATTTTCTCTCTGTAATGAAATGACACGCCGCTCTCCTGCTAGTTCGAGAAAAAAGGAAAAGAAAAAGATGCTATATGGAGGCTTTGAGTTGTTATTGTGTTCAATAGTAGTAAAATAAAACTGAGGATTATAAGCCCTAAGCCTAAATAAAGACTTCCTAACTTTATTCATGTTTTCATTTACATTCCCAGGTTTCAATTTTTTTATGACTTCTGACTTGAAGAACAGTATCTAACATACTTTTTTTTACCCTAAAAAGATCAAAAGAAAAAAAAATGGGACACTAAGCATTACTAATATTGGAAGGTAACTAGGAAAGGCTGCCTAGAATGGCCAGTACTGACCCCATCGCATCTGGAACCACAGTTCATTTTTGAATTTGAAATTAAGAATTTGTTATTTGGTGTCCTCTTGGGAACCTTGCCAGAGTTTGCTACCCTTATATCGCTGTGTCCTTGAAAAGAATTGTAAATACATGAAGGGCTTGCTACATTGGAATCTTTTAGTCATATCCAATTGCCATCCCTTTTGAACTACAAATTATAGCTACAGCTGTATGATATTATAGCTACAAGGCAAGACGTGCATATCTAATATACTTTGGTTACTGGTTAGCGTGACAAACTTGCATTCTTGAGTTGGAAAGGATCTGAGCACAGCTGTGTCTTAGGGCTTCTAATTTTCCGTGCGTCATGCTTTTATGCTTGCATTCTTGAGTTGAAAAGGATCTGAATAAATGAGAAAGCAGCTGTGTTTCAGGACTGGTTCTAATTTTCTATGCATCATGCTTTTATGTTGCTTTCACCATTGTTCATGTACTCTTTTGGCTATGTAAAATGGTTTTCCAATGATGCAGAACATTGCTGATACCATGGCTTACCTTCAAGGAGAGGGTCGCTTACTACGTGGTGAACATAATCATCTATGCGAAGCATTTCTTGTGATGGCATCCTCTGCTGGGTATTTGGCTGCTAAACCTTTTTGTATTATTTATGCATACAACCTACAGGTTATTTATGGTCTTGCTTCTATCATAATTTGTATTTTTAACTGTTTCATAGGATTCAGGCTGTTGTTTGCCGGTTACTAGTACAATAATGGATAATATTTGATGATATTACCAAATCCTACTATAATCTTTCTGTAGTTCTGCACTGGCTATGCTGATAAATAACTAGCCTTTTAACTTTCCTTGCTCTAATTTTCAGCTGCTGCGATGCATACATGCTCTTTGGGCTGAGCCGTTTGCTCAGTCGCAGACAGGGGAAATCAAAGCAGCAAAAAGCATGACTATTGCGGAGCAGGCTAGCCTTCTTGGAGAGACAGGTAAACTTTCCAAAGGCCAGGTTGCTCCTGCTGATGGATTGCTGGATGTTCAAAGAGATGGAGAATCTAAAGAGAACAACATAAAAAATTGGTTGCGCGGGATCCGAGACAGCGGGTAAGAATTGAGAAAAGAACTTTAGCTATTTACTAGATGCTTTTATTGTTATTTATTATAGAATTTTCAATCTCAAAAGAGCACTGAACAATTGGGCATGCAGAGTACTAAAGGGGCATGCTTGTCTTTTTGGGATCTTTCTACTGCTGCCGGAGAATACTTGTGCCGAAAATGGAATCAATCCATGTAGTTCATTCTGTTTGACTTAAACCATTAGCAGCAACATGAGTGATCTGTACTTATGAGTGGGATTTGATTTTATTTGGTTGGTAATTGGTACCCTCACTAGTCTTACAAGATATTGTTAGTGCCCCAACTATTTGACTAGTACAGTATTATTTGGATCTTTGCCAACTTTGGCTGCACCCTTGCATAGTTGGTAATAGGCCTGAGCAGCACAGTTTCCACCAAACTGTCAAGATGAAACTTGTGAAGGAATCTATCATGCAGTGAAGAAAATTAGTCTGCAGCAACTTTTGAACAGCTTGGGCCAAAACCCCATGACAGTCCTGATGAGCACCCCTGGTTTGTTATACATCTAGCCTTTAATGGCTAATTTGTGGGCAAAAACTCATTGTGGCAAAAACCAGATCACTCCCATATATTTACTCTACTGCACGGTCTTGGTTGGTAAAATGTACACATCATACTATTTTTGTTTAAGCTAGAGCATTAATATGATTAGTATAACTGATTATTCAAACAATTAAGAAGCTACTGAAGCACCATTCGGTGCAGGCGAGAAATGTTTTAAATTAAGCAATGAAAAGATTGGAAGTTGACAAAATTTGGAAGCAGAAATTGTTTCATAACCAAATGCTGCAGGACCAAATTTACCAAATACCTGGTACTACCTCTGGTTCCTAATATATGACGTCTCAGACAGTAGTTTTAACCCACAAACAGTTCATTTTGATTGTCTGGACTGACCCAAAAAAAAAACAAAAACTGGAGGTAGTACATGATATGGCTATAATCGAAACAACTTCTTTCACCTGATTTTGTCCTGGTTTTGATCATGACCAAGTATTAGAGGGGCTATTTGCGGCTCAAACCATACATAACCCTGTTCTACACTTTTCACTTCATGTAAATGTCCGGACCCTTCGTCAATTTGAGATATTCTTATACTCCCTGCACGTGTAATAGTAAATGAACACTTGATTGACACTTGAAGTTACCAGAAATAATCGCATATTGCAGGTCACAAATGTTAAGAAACGATCTCTCCTGTTTGTTGTAATCTTTTTGACAGTGCAAAAAATGTCAATACTGCAGGTACAATGTTTTAGGACTGGCAGCTAGTCTTGGGGAAGCATTCTTTCGATGTGTAGAGGGCTCCTCTGTCATCCTTGCTCTTATGGAGAATGTACAAGTTATGGAGTTTCGGCATTTGCGCCAACTTATTCACCTTGTTATTGTTCCTTTCGTTAAATATTGCCCTGCTGATCTATGGCAAGTGTGGCTAGTGAACCTTTTGCAGCCATTATTTGTCCACTGTCAGCAAGCTCTTCATTATTCATGGTCCAGTCTTCTTCACGAGGGCCGGGCTAAGGTTCCAGACAGCATTGGTAACCTTTCTGGGTCAGAACTGAAGGTAGAGGTAATGGAAGAGAAGTTGCTACGTGACTTGACTCGCGAAGTATGTTCTGTTCTTTGGGCTTTAGCATCACCAGGCTTAAATAGTGGACTTCCGTCCTTGGAACAACTTGGACCTTCCAACCGGATGGATTCTTTGAAAAATGTGGACTCCTTTGCTTCAAGTTCTCTCACTGGGTAATGCAAAAATTTCTAGCACCTTGTGTGATTTACCAAATACTCTCTGTTCCAAATTGTAAGTCGTTTTTAGCTTTTCTAGGCACATAGTTTTTGCTATACACCTAGAAAATCTATGTATCTAGAAATACCAAAATGACCTACAATTGACTAATTGAGGATGGAGGCAGTACATTCCTTTCTGTTGGATGTTATTATTGACCTTTAACATTATCTAAGGTGTAGCTTTGACTGTTCTTTTGAGAACCTTGTATTTCAAGAATTCCTGCTTTAACATGTTTGGCATTTTATGGCTCTTTTTTACAATAATTGATATCTGATATAAATTGACTAGCCTGACACATTTTACCTTGCTTCCCTTGCGGTATCTGCTTCTTATACCTGTAACTTTGATAGCAGTAACTAAAGAAAGTGCCATTAAAATGAGGCTTGGGCAGTTCGGGAAGATGTGCAAATTTTGTCCTTGGTCCTAAAAATTCAAATACTTTGACACTTTCTTCAAGATTGAAACATGAAAATTAACAACAGATGATGTATGATTATTAATATTGCAAAAGACTTCTGTGTGCAAATCTAGTGCTGTTGTTTTCTATGTCCAATTTTGAGATCCTTAACCTTAGTAGTTATTATAATTTACAAAATTTGATCGCATGCAGTCTAGAGCATCGAGCAAAAAAGATGAAAGCATGGAGGAACTGATCAAATAACAAATACGATGCTTTGTTTTCTTTGTTTGGCAGATTTCTTATGCTTCATATTGGCGCAGCCCTTCCAGCATTGAGGATATCAGTTGAAGTGTTCACTTGGACAGATAGTGATGCTGTGACTAAAGTTATTCCCTTTTGTGGTGCACTGATTCACCTTGCTGTTGCTTCAAACCAGGCCTGTCTCTTATACACATCTAGATGTGTATAAGA
>OAMR01000595.1:717469-756100 GCA_900205405.1 Echinochloa crus-galli
ATAGATTAAAGTACCAATTTTACCAATTTGTATTGGATCCATTCCTCACGAGTTACTACAAAATTTTGACATGTTTCCTGATATTGCTACTTCTAGAAAACAGAACACTCAATATATGTGTTTCCTAATATTTACAGTAAACTAATTCTTTACAATAAACATATTGGGCCACCCTCTTCTAACCACTTTCCCCGCAAAAAAGTCACATATGAATACGAGAATGGAAATTCTAATCTCATGTCGACGAGAACGACCCTAGTTACTGGAACAGAAGCGGGAATTGGATCCGGCCGGACGGGGCATGAATCTGACACAGCAGTTGCATCTGGCGGCGGAGGGGCTAAATCCGAAGCAGCAACAATTGATCTGCCAGGACACGAACCGCATCAGCAGTAGTGGCACTTGAATCCAGTGGAGCAGAAGATGATCCCAACGCGGAACGATGAGTACATCGCTTGCGAGGCATCGCTGCAGCTCTAAACGGATAAAAAAGAAACATAAAAAAATAAATCATCAACCTGCGAGAAACAAACCATGGGAAAAAGGATGAAGGAACGAACCAAATTCAAACTCAACGGCGAGAGGACGACGGATGAAACTAGATCACGGCGGAACCCTAACAAATCGCCTGGGAGTCGCCGCCTCCTCGACGGGGATGAACATGAGGATGAAGGAGACGAGAAAATAACGGAGTGTTAAGGGGAGGTGGATGGGGGAGGATAGCCTGGAGACACGGCGTCAGGGGATGCTTGATCGGACGGACGATATATGTTGTGCAAATCTTATACTTCGGAAGTTAGTTTTTTTTAGGAACTTCGGAAGTTAGCTACTCCCTCCGTTTTTAAATATATGACGTTTAGGACAAGCACGTTAGTTCATTTTTGAACTAAATAGGCTGTTCTAAACGACATATATTTAAGAATGGAGGCAGTACAACAAAAGAAAATTCCGGAAGTCGATCTTGAGACAGGGCCCGATCCAACCGAGCCCATCTTGGGTCCACACTTTAGCCCATTATTACGCTGTGTCGACTCGGCCCATTCCCACAAGCTTATGCGAAGGTCGCTCTCGTCCCCTCCCGAATCTCAAAGCTCCCGGCGAACCCCATAAACCTCGCGCGCCTGCCTAGGGTTTACTCCTCCCCGCCGCCGTCACTTGCGCCTCCTCATCCCTAATCCTCTTCCTTCCGTGCCCGTTTCGCTCTTCTTCCTCTTGCACACCCTCGATCTCACCGGCGGCGGAAATGGCGGAAGTTGAGGCGCCCACGCAGGAGGTCAAGCTCTTCGGCCGCTGGACCTTCGAGGACGTCCAGGTATCCTCTCTTCTCCTCCCCTCAACTTCTGTTCTCCTCCTACTCACCCTCATCTCATCGTTGTATGCTATGCCGCTGTGGGTCTTGTTATCGGGCTTCCTCCTACCCACCCTCATCTTATCGCTGTATCTATGTTTCACGCTGAGGCGTTGTAGGTCTTGTTATTGGGCTTCAAAGTGACCTTGTTTGGTAGATCTGGCGGATTAGAGGATGGTTTCGCTCGTTCCGTTTGCATGTGATTCTGTAACTGACGATATGATTTCATGCTTAAGTGATGGACATGTTAAGGGAGAACTGTTTTTTCTCAGATTTGGGTTTCGGCTTTGTGATTGATTAACGTGTGGTAGAACAATTGATGTGGTATTTGGAATATTGAAACCATGTTTAGTTTTCTTGAAGTAGGTGCTCTGATTCTGGTCGAGTTAAAAGGGTTCACTTTTAAGTTTTAATCTTCGATTTGTGTATTTTATTTATGGTGATAGAAATTTGTTAGGCCGAAGAATTGGTTTGTTTTGGGAATTCTTTAGTTGGGAGTGTCTTGTGGTTTGTATGATCACTCAGATTGGCATGCCAGTGGTGAAGCTGCAAGTTAAACTAGCATATGGCTAGGGGAGCAATTAGGTTTCTACTTGTATGTTCAACTTGGTTGATACTGTTGTATGTATTCCATTGTATTTTCAATGGGTAGAACACTCTAGAGTCTAGAAGTCACTAATCTTGGGCTTATTACTACTGTGTACTTAATGTTAGCATTTAGAAAATTGGCAAGATGTTGGTGAGTTGGTATCATTGTGGTTTAATTGTTTTGGTTTCATTTGGAACTATTCTTTGTTAATTACTTATTTGTGCTGAACATTGCAAACATGATTTCCATTCATTTCCTGTTTCCTTGAGTGTATCATGGTTGAAATGCTGCATTGCTTCTTTGTTAGTACTTGTTTCCCCCCTTTAGTTCTTTTTTAGCATTGTCCTTGTAATTGACTAGGTCTGTAGTATTGGTTTATGATTTATTAAGCAGTTCTTTGTGAACAATTTTTCTGCAGGTCAATGACATTTCTCTGGCAGATTACCTTGCCGTCAGTGCTACAAAGCATGCCATATATCTTCCCCACACTGCAGGAAGGTATTCTGCTAAGAGGTTCCGCAAGGCCCAGTGCCCGATTGTTGAGAGGCTGACGAACTCTCTGATGATGCACGGTCGCAACAATGGCAAGAAGGTCATGGCCGTTCGCATTGTGAAGCATACTATGGAGATTATTCACTTGCTGACTGATGCCAACCCCATCCAAATTATCGTTGATGCCATCATAAACAGGTAACCACTATTGTAACTGAAACACCCTTATTTACGCTGACTTATCCTAATCCCTGATTGAATCAACCCTTTGAACAAGGTTTTATTAGTGATTCCCCGCGCGATGCTGCGGGTATTTCCTAAACAAAATTTGAAAGTAGAAACACTAAGGTGATAGCATAGCAACATTCTTTTGCAAATGACATTATACATGAAAGCATGCTCATTTGTTAAGAGAGAACAACTCTTAAATGATTGATCGTCCATGCTTTTGTATTGTAGGAATTTTGTAGCATTGTACTCGCAAATACTAATAAATTACATGCACAGAATACTATTAGTCATAGAAAATCGATGAAAGACAAATAAATGATCCTAGTTGATGACGTGTCGTCTAATATAGTGCTTCATATGTGACATGGATAGCTTGTATGTTGAGAGAAATAAAATTAATGATTCTTAGTGGGGGTGCATCTACTATTTCCTCGGTACATTTTACATAATTGTAAATTATCATCAGATTGTGTATGCTAATTTTCTTTGATTGGTAGTCAGTTAGAATGCTGATATGTGGTCTGTGCATAGTTCTGTGTTACTGGATTGTATATTATCTCTTAGGGGGAAAACTGACGTGTTAGTGTGCAAAGTGTAGGTTTTCAATGGTTTAGTGACATATTCATGATGATATACTTAATTTGAAATCTCTGGAGCATCCTCTGGCCTCCTTGTGATCCTCCTATCTTTTTCTTACATCATATGTAGCTAGCATTAAACTTAACCAGCTATTTGAAATCTAACAAATGTGCACTTCTCTTATCACCAAATCTACCCAATTGATAAATTGCAAATGTATACCTTGTTGGTCCTTTGGTTGCTAATATGGTGCTTATCAGTTATGTCTTTTGTGCTTTATTATTGTCTCGTGGTGGGTAAATATTGTATGTCTTGTGTAGTGGGCCAAGAGAAGATGCAACCCGTATTGGATCTGCTGGTGTTGTTAGAAGGCAGGCTGTTGATATATCTCCTTTGAGGCGTGTAAACCAGGCAATCTACCTGCTTACAACTGGTGCTAGGGAAAGTGCCTTCAGGAACATCAAGACCATTGCAGAGTGCCTTGCCGATGAGCTTATTAATGCAGCTAAAGGTTCTTCTAACAGGTATGTTTTATTCTCCTTGTCATACCAGCATTGTTCTCATTAAAAATAGTTGTATAATTTGCCAAAAGAGAAAAAAAAGTTCCATTCCCTTATCAGCTGCTTCAAACCTTAGTTCTGTAGATGTCATTGCACTCATGCCACTACACCAAGTACAATACGTGAAACCTAAGTTGCACGTTGTGTGATGTTACCAGACAATGCTGCTGGTTTGGTGCTGTACTTTACTGTTATTTCTGTTGCATCAGATTGCCATTCTTGTTGAATTGGCACTCCTTTCAACTTTATTTGTCCCACTTGTATGCATGCATCTCACATGCCTTCTTTTTTCACCCTTTGGTTAACAGCTATGCTATCAAGAAGAAGGATGAGATTGAGCGTGTAGCCAAGGCCAATCGTTGAGCATCCTCATGCAAAGCAGGGGTGAAGGATGTCTACTTATATATCTACCCTATTTATTTGTGAACTTAGCTTGATGTGACCTACGAACCTCTTATGTTCCCTAAAAAGTCAGAAGTACCTTTTTTCCCCTTAACGATAGTCGATGAAGTAAAGTTTTGCCACTGCTAATCGTTTGAAGTGTTGCCAGCTCTATCTCTATGCAATGTCTGAGACATGTAATTGTAATGGCAGTAAACGTGTTCCTGTCATGTTTTGTTTCCAAAACCGTGGAAAATGGTTTAGGGCTCGTTCTGGCTGGTGATGTGGAGCGTGGCGTGGCCATGGTGACGACAACCTTAGAGCAAGTATTAGAGCAACTCCTTGTCTAAATTGAGGCCTTTAAACCCTATTTGCAGGCTCAATTCAAAAATAGAGGCCCTTTAAATTAGAGTCCAACTCCAGCAACAAATCAGCCAAGGCCTCTATTTGTCTGTGGGCCCCGTCTGTCACCCACTGAACGAATGGGACCCACTCAACCTTATCTCCTCCTCCAACCCGCCCCTCCCGCAGATCACCATGGCCGCGGCCTCCCTTCCCATCCTCCCCACGTCCGTCGTCCCGGACCCCGCCGCCGCGCCATCCCCGATCCCCACCGCCGCCATCTCCTCTGCCGACATCGCCGCCGACGCGAACCCCACCGCGGCGCGCGCCTTCCTCTCCTGCCTCCTCGACTCCGCCAAGCCCGCGCTCGTCGCTGCGCACAATCTCCTTGGCGCCCTCGAAGGCGAGGTACGAGTGCGGCGAGCTCTCCATGACGCGGCGGGCGAGGGAGACGGGGTTCCGGACGGTGGAAACGCCGGAGACGGCGCCGCAGCGGCGGCCGTGCCCGTCCATGATGCTGGTCTCCATCTCGACGGTGCCGCGGCGGGTGAGCGCGGAGCCGCGGCCCGAGTTGAAGAAGGGGTCCGTCTCGAGCTCGCGCACCATGGCCTCGACGACGTCCAGGGCCGAGCCGCCCGCGCGGAGCAGGTCCACGCCGGCCTGCAGGCACCGCGCCAGCACGCGCTTCGCCTCCTCCTGCCGGTGCTCCGGCAGGTTCGGGTCCACGCCCGCGCCGCCGTGGATCGCAATGGCCCAGCGCGCCATGTATGTATCTCCGGCGAGAGGTGGATTGGTTTGGGCTCTGGCTCTTCTGGGTGCTCTGGCTTGTCGCGGCCCGTGCAATGCGTGAAGGTTTTGTGGAGATTGGCGAATGGTGAGCCGGGGTATTTATAGGGGTCGGGGCGGGGAGGGGTTTCCTAACTTTTGCTCTTCGTTCTCCGGACGCGAGGGAGGGGATTTCGCTGCGCGGGTTTGGGGGGGGATCTCGCTCGAGTCCGGGACCGGGAGCGGCCGCCTTGGCCTGGCTGGGTCTGGGTCCGGTCCGGGCGTAAGGGCTTGCTGCCCGTGGGCTGGCTTGGAGTCGGCGCGCGGATTATCTCCGTGGCTGTACGCAGGGATGGAAATGGTAGTTCCACTTGGATGCAAATCATTTCTTTAATAAAGCCCTTGGATTGGATGGGAATCATCATTTCTAGGAACGTGATCTTTAATTATTCGAAACAACAAGGAATGTGATCTTTATAAGTAAATGGGTGAAATTAGACATAGTAAAGCAAATGGAATGGGCGGACCGGAGTAACATGGAGTATTGGTAAATGGTAAGCATATATGATATCACCAAGAGTAACCTAGCATTTGCCTCCAGCCATGCCCCGTGTAATCCTGAGCGAGGAGAATTAGCGGCGAGCCGGCGACCAAAACAAACAGTCCAGATAGTGTCTGATATCTACTCGTGTTTTTTCACATGAACTGGGATCGAATTAAGTATGTTGACCACATACTTTTACCATCAAATTATCTAACAACAATTGCTCAGCACAAATTACTCTGGACTCTCTATTCAAACTTGACTGGTGCTGCGAGTACGCCGCTCCAATTGACTGCCGGTAGCCGCAGCAGACCGGAGGAGCTACTGGCGCAGAAGATCAGGGATTCAGGGGGTGTGGGCGCGATTCTGAGGGGACCGAGCTTGTGGAATCCATGCAAGCCTACCACCACGCAAGTTTTTTTTGTTTTTTTTTTTTGATGAAAACCACCACGCAAGTTGGAATCCGCAGGATGCGCACTGCGGTGAGTGAGGTCACGCGCGGGCGGAGGCCATGGAATCTTTTGGCCCCGGGCCGTCGCGATGCGCTAATTTCCTCGGATTGCGTGCAGATTCCACTGCTTTGGATCGGTTGTCGATTCCATTTTTAATTTGGATTGGCTTTCTTTATAACATGATCCCGTAACTAGGGCGGCGTTCAATTGATAATTTAATCGGTTAAGAATCACTGACTTGTGTAAAATGTTGATGATGACCTCCCTGGAATTACCATAATGGAGAATGTAATATCTGAAGGTTTATCAATAGGGAACTCGATCATCAAATGGAATTGGAATCGGTATATACTCTTCATCCCTGTAAATGTAGTAGAAAAAAATGGAAAAAGATAAGTGCGCAGTCAGTTGATAGGACTGGTTATATTAGCTGGTAAAAACTGCAATTAACTACCCCAGGAAACATACTAGTTTTGTGTATAGCAACTTGTGCGACTTTGAAAAGAAGGAACTGTTGGATTGTGCTAAGTATTGAACCGGCCGGTCCCTATCCATTTGCAGTGATATTTTCCCAATAATTATTGAAAATATAATACCCGTGATCTGCGTGCGATTTCAGATTTAATGTTATTGCAGGAACTCAAAATTGAAACACTCAGAATCCCATGCCCATTTTATCTACAGCTATTGTGTCCTGTCACTGCTGGACACTTGGAGATTCGTTTTACCCCTCATTTTCAGGTGCTAAGATAATTTCAGACCAAAGGAATCTACAATGACACGCACTGGCATCCCTTTCGAGTTTCGACCCAACACAGAACGTCACGGAGCATAGTGTGGCTCTTGAAGACGTCATTTCGTCAGGCATCAGCTAATCGGAATTACCCCAACATGTGAGGCTTTTTTTTTCATCCTAAAACCATGCTGTTGCTGGCAGTATCAGCTAGAGTAGGCGAAGCACACAAAAGCTAGCTTGTAGTGCTAGCATGCTTTGTGATATAATAACGCAATCCTCCGGTATTTAATTTCTCTTCTCCTCTGCGATTAAAAACATTCGTCTAGTGCAGGTCGTCAGTCAGTCAACAAAAGGAAACTGCATGCACGCAACTTGCAAAAGAAAGCCCTGGAAGAAAGGAAAATGGAAAAGAGCACAAGGAAACTTCACGTTGATGCCGGCTGTGAAATGACACCATGAGTGAGGCATAGGCAGGTGAATCTTTCAATCGATCAAGGCAGAGAAAACTCCAGCAACAAATCAGCCAAGGCCTCTATTTGTCTGTGGGGCCCGTCTGTCACCCACTGAACGAATGGGACCCACTCAACCTTATCTCCTCCTCCAACCCGCCCCTCCCGCAGATCACCATGGCCGCGGCCTCCCTTCCCATCCTCCCCACGTCCGTCGTCCCGGACCCCGCCGCGCGCCACCCCGATCCCCCACCGCCGCCATCTCCTCTGCCGACATCGCCGCGACGCGAACCCCACCGCGGCGCGCGCCTTCCTCTCCTGCCTCCTCGACTCCGCCAAGCCCGCGCTCGCCGCTGCGCACAATCTCCTTGGCGCCCTCGAAGGCGAGGTACGAGTGCGGCGAGCTCTCCATGACGCGGCGGGCGAGGGGACGGGGTTCCGGACGGTGGAAACGCCGGAGACGGCGCCGCAGCGGCGGCCGTGCCCGTCCATGATGCTGGTCTCCATCTCGACGGTGCCGCGGCGGGTGAGCGCGGAGCGCGGCCGAGTTGAAGAAGGGGTCCGTCTCGAGCTCGCGCACCATGGCCTCGACGACGTCCAGGGCCGAGCCGCCCGCGCGGAGCAGGTCCACGCCGGCCTGCAGGACCGCGCCAGCACGCTGCCCTGCCCCGACGATGCCCTCTCCCTCGCCGAGCCCCTCCTCCTCCGCGGATGCCACCCGCTCCCACGCCGCAGGTGCTTCTCCCCCACTGCCGCCGCGTCCGCGTCCAAGCTCCTCCCCACCGACCCCTTCTCCCCGCTCCCCGACGCCGCCGTCCGCTGGCCCGAGGACGGCAAGTGCAGATCCTTCTCCTGCCTGGCGCCGTCGCTGGGCTTCGACGTCGCGCGCACCGAGGCCGCCCGGTTCCTCCGCGCGCGGGGGCCCCTCGACCTGACGGCGCCGCAGCTCCTCCGGCTGGCGTCGCTGAGCCGCGCGGGGCCCATCCGGCTGGGGCTCGACGTCGGGGGCGGCACGGGCACGCTGGCGGCGCGGCTGAAGAAGCTCGCGAACGCCACGGTGGTGACGACGACCATGAACCTGGGCGCGCCCTACTCGGAGGCGGCGGCGGCGCGCGGGGAGGTGCCGCTACACGCGCCGCTGCAGCAGCGGTTCCCGGTGGGGGACGGGACCATGGACGTGGTGCGGGCGGGGCACGCCGTGAACCGGTGGATCCTGGAGGCGGCGCTCCTCCCCCGGTCCAGCCACCAGCTCCCTCCTCGTGTCCCCGTCGTGAGCCGAATCCACAGCCGCCGCGCCGCCGAGACCGACGCGGAGCTCGGATGCGCCGGGGCGAGGCCAGCGCCGCGAGCATTTCGCCGGCTCGACGGGGGATCCCGCAACTAGCACCACGACTCGGCCGGCGGAGGCGAGCGCTGGGGAGGGCGCCGCCGGGGATGCGTGGCGGCGGCGGTGGATCCGCGGCTTGCGCTGGGAAGGGAAGGCAAAGAAAAATGAGAAAAAAAGAAACGGTGGGGCCCATTGTTGGAGGGGGAATTGGAGAGCCTCTAGGAATGGAGGCTTGGAGGGGAGATTTAGAGGCCTATGCAAAATGCAGATCCATTTAGAGGCCCTGCTGGAGTTGTATTTTTGCTCCAAGCCTCTAAATTTTGGAGTAGAGGCCCATATAAAGGCCCCTGCTGGAGTTGCTCTTAGCTGCTGCTTGTTTTGGATCTCTCGTAATCGATTACCGCGACATCAAATACGAGGATGTACAACGTCGATACCGTCCACCCGCGAGCGGATACCGCTTTGCTCGGCTCGACTCCGCCTCCCTCCACGCGTTACCAAACAATCGGAGGCTTTTGTTACGAAATGTAACGAATCCGCGTCCAAGCTCCTCCCCACCGACCCCTTCTCCCCGCTCCCCGACGCCGCCGTCCGCTGGCCCGAGGACGGCAAGTGCAAATCCTTCTCCTGCCTGCCGCCGTCGCTGGGCTTCGACGTCGGGCGCACGGAGGCCGCCCGGTTCCTCTCCCGCGCGGGGCCCCTCGACCTGACGGCGCCGCAGCTCCTCCGGCTGGCGTCGCTGAGCCGCGCGGGGCCCATCCGGCTGGGCTCGACGTCGGGGGCGGCACGGGCACGCTGGCGGCGCGGCTGAAGAAGCTCGCGAACGCCACGGTGGTGACGACGACCATGAACCTAGGCGCGCCCTACTCGGAGGCGGCGGCGGCGCGCGGGAGGTGCCGCTACACGCGCCGCTGCAGCAGCGGTTCCCGGTGGGGACGGGACCATGGACGTGGTGCGGGCGGGGCACGCCGTGAACCGGTGGATCCTGGAGGCGGCGCTCCTCCCCCGGTCCAGCCACCAGCTCCCTCCTCGTGTCCCCGTCGTGAGCCGAATCCACAGCCGCCGCGCCGCCGAGACCGACGCGGAGCTCGGATGCGCCGGGGCGAGGCCAGCGCCGCGAGCATTTCGCCGGCTCGACGGGGGATCCCGCAACTAGCACCACGACTCGGCCGGCGGAGGCGAGCGCTGGGGAGGGCGCCGCCGGGGATGCGTGGCGGCGGCGGCGGATCCGCGGCTTGCGCTGGGAAGGGAAGGCAAAGAAAAATGAGAAAAAAAGAAACGGTGGGGCCCATTGTTGGAGGGGGAATTGGAGAGCCTCTAGGAATGGAGGCTTGGAGGGAAGATTTAGAGGCCTATGCAAAATGCAGATCCATTTAGAGGCCCTGCTGGAGTTGTATTTTTGCTCCAAGCCTCTAAATTTTGGAGTAGAGGCCCATATAGAGGCCCCTGCTGGAGTTGCTCTTATGGAGCCGGCAAGGCGTGTGGTAAGCACGGCCACGATTGAGAAATCACCGCTGGCAGGAAGAGAAGCTTTGGCAGGTCCTATAGAGAAGCGGCGAGAGTGTGGAGCTGGCTGGCAGAAAAGGAGTGGGGATTGGGTGGCTCGCGAGGTGCTGGCAAGAGTGGGCGAGTACACTCCTGTGCCGTTGTGAACTACGCCACTGCTGTTCCTGCTGGTGCATTAAATACTGGTGGGGTTTGCTTCAAAGTTCTCCGTGTGCTGGCGGTCAGAAGCATGGAACGTGAGGATATGAGGAGTTTTACACTCCTCTCTGCACTGAGACTGGCCTTAGAGACAGATGCGAGCTAAGTTTATCTACACGTACTATTTTTTATTTATTATCTTCTTTTTTTATTCACTCACATCTTTTCTCATTTGGTCCCACCTTTGTATAGGAGCTTGTGCCCAACTTATTTATATGAGTGCTAATCTCTCTTCTCTCTTTTCTTGCCAACGCATCACCAAAAATACTGACTAGCTTGACTATAAACATATTATTATACTTCTCTTATTCAGCCGACAGTGGGTCCATATACCAACGGAATGGTACGAAACGTGTTCCCTCTTATATTTTCTAATACCAATGAAATTGCAATAAATATGTCCCCTCATGTTTTGTCCAAAAATTGTGCAAAACTAGTTGGGCCCAAATGTTGTGGCTCGTGCTGGAGCGCAACAACCTCATGGGTAAGATAGGCACGTACCAATGGGAAGTTCTCATTTTGTTCTCTATTTTTCAGGAGCATTATATTGTCTATGGTGTTTTGAGTTGATGAATGGGACACCTTCCTCAAATATAGGCTATCATAACATTTAATTACAACGTGGCGCGGGATTGGAGGACAATTGTAGGGAATGAAACCAACTGCCCCTAAATCATTTTAAAGTGTCCATTTTTGTCTCGATGAAACTTATCTTCTCTTTATAACATCGTTGTTATGTCATCAAAATTACCTACATGGCACAACATTTGTTGAAAATGAAAATGCCATCGTGTCAACATTATTAGATTTGGCTTGGATGCATGTGGATTTGCTTTGCAGAATGGCTTTGTGCCAACGTTCTTTTACCTGTGTTACGTTAGGACCAATAATAATTTGTTCTACTGCATTCCCTCTTTTGTCGCACCCAAAAATTTTAGATTTTCGGATATGAATAGGAAGCACAATTTATACAACGAATTTATTTTTCTTCTTATTTACTTCTCATATTTAAAATCCGTTTCATTGGTCCATGACTGATCAAAGTTTAAAATATAGAAAGAGGACCTTTGCTGATTGCACGTGAATACTTGATAGATAAGTACACTTCCAAAAGAAGTTACTCCTTTTTCATCGCGTGCAATTTTTTTTTGTGAGCATCTCGTGCAAAAGAGTTCAAAATCAATGTTATGCATGTTGGGACATTGGGACAGTAGCAGTCCAGCTGCAATGGATCGGAAGGGCAGGGAATATGGCCAGTTTCTATGTGGCAATGAACAGGATGATTGGTTTGGACAATTTTGTTGCCACCGATATGTCACAAACGGAGGAGTAATTCTCAGTGTGTCTTGTTTGCCCACATGTAGTAATAAGTGAATGAAACGAGGAGTAATAATTTGCAAATGAAGGAGTGATTTTATGTTCATTTTGTTTGTCCACATGGAGTAATTATTCATAAAAACAAAAGGTTGGCATGGAGTAATCTGATTCAATTTTATTTTATAAAGCCATAAGAAAGGAATAATTAGACATCGAGGCAAGTAGTAATTTTGGAATGAGTATTTTTCTATGCATCTTGGAAGGAACAAGTAATTTTACATCCATTACTTTGTCCATGGGGGGTAATCAGGAGTATTTTCAAAAGTCAAGAGTATTTTCTGTGGAGTAGAGGAGTATTTGTTTTATAAATTTCAGTACTAATTTCAATTGAATAGAGGAGTATTTTAGAAATGTCATAAGTACTTTTGGGTTATACTACAGAAATTGGTTGCAGTGGCATTACAATGCTTGGCTTAGGTAGCCCAGGACATTTTTGCCCAGGTACATGGATGGCGGTCTAGTCTACGGACTGATAGTCATTAGCATTTAGGCTCCTTGTTTTCTATTTCGCTTGTTTTTGGGCTGTGTGCAACTTGCTAATGCAGAGGTAGGGAATTTATTTCAAGAATTTTGAATCAACTCGATGTAAAATTCTTGAATTTAATAAAGTTTCCCTTATAAAAAATTGAGTACTTTTTCCAACTACTATTTTGATAAGAGATATTAAATATATGTATGCATATCAAGGGGATTACAATTTATATTTGAAAGATATTTACACATGCAAGCGGTATTATCGATTTGAAATATGACAGTGCAGTAAAACATAATCACATAATTTCAAATGCAGTACATTCTCTATGGGCATTGCTCGGAGTATCTTTAATTATCTCCTAACATATATTCTCTTGGGCAATGGCTAACATCGAAAGTAGTACATCACATCATATAACAAAATAAATATCTAACAAATGATAAGGGCTGCACTGGACAAGAACCACCTGCAGTAATTCATTAGCGACTAAATAACAAGGACAATTTCAGACAAAACAACACGAAGCGACCAAAAAAATTTAGACCATGGCAGCTCATATTTGAGGAGGGGAGCTGGATCCGGAGGTGTACGTTGTTGCATGATGAAAGCTATAAGAACAGGAGCAGAGCAGAGCTGCAAGGAACAAAATTGCGGCTGGGATCTAGATTGAGCTCCTCACCCGACGACCAGATCTGCATAAAAAGATGATTTTATAATTGCAAGTAGCATTCAAGAGCCGGCAATCAGTAAAGGAAGATTGTCCATCTATTGCTTATGATATTGAACAAGCATTCAAGAGTACAATTATGTCCTATTTTTATTTTTTCTAGTCATGTATTGATATATCGGATTGCTATTTGTTGTTTTCATTGGTAACGTCTAGTATAAAGCTACACGTGTATGATGTGTGGTTTACCGAAACTAGTCATATCGGGAATCTAAAGTGTGTACTTAATATTAACTAGAATACCTTTTGGTGTTGCTTGTGATATTAGTTTTCCTTTGTTCGATACTGATATTAGTATCAGTACATGATTCGTACTAACAATATGCTGTCGTTCTTACTAAATGGACTTTTATGCATCTAATGCTTCTTTATTTTTTCGTGGCATTTATCTTATTCTTAAGCATCTATTTTATCATGTGGGTAATATATGATAATCAACTAGCAAATTATCCATTTTATTCTAGTTTTTTTGTCCTGATTTAAACATTTTCAGTGTTATGTGATATTTGTTTTTTGTTTTTTATTGATCAATTTTCATGCTTGGTGCTTCTGTGCTATAGAACTATGATAAATTTGTAGGGCATGTGACGCTGATGATCAGTTAGCCAACAATTTAATTGTCTATATGGAATTGTGGTATCCAAGTTACACTGAATCAAACTGAGAAAATGGTTACTTATATATGTGAACTATTAATCAATCGCTTGTTTTCTCTCGACTTTTTTTGTAGCAGTAGTAGCAGTGGCAGAATGTTTCATCACTAGCGCATGTGTTTCAGAGTTTGTGCTCCGCTCTCAGTTTGATCTATATTCCTATAGCATTTTACAGTCCCATGCTAAGGTTCTCTGTGTTTGTTGGAAGATTCTATGTTTGTTAAAATACCAGTTGTTACAACTGCATCATGACCAACTAATATACTATCAGCAGACACAATAGATTAGCGCTAGGCATATTATACCAGTTTTGCTGACAAATTTGCATTATCTGCAGTTGGATTATTTGATATACTAGCAGGGGTAGCTAAGTTAGCACCAACTGATACACCAGCTGAAATATGATCATGAGTAAATACTTGTTTTCATGTCTAACAAGTCTTGTTACTATCGGTTGATGTTCTGATGATAGTCTCTTGCCACAAGTTTTTCTCTGATATTTTGCTACCGATCTTATTCCTAAATGCTCTGCATATGAGTGCATGTTCAATTCAAATGAAACCTTATTTTGCTTTGGATTGTCTATTATGAGGTGAAGGAGCATGTGCAAGGAAAACAATATAGTATAGTTAACTATTGGACCCATATGTCTCTTTTTGGTTTTTGACATTTCAGAAGTGATGGGTATATAACATACATTATTAGGAAATAATATGATTCTGATTAGGTAATAATATGGTTCTAAAATAGGCAAAATAGTGAACTTCATTAGGCATGAATTTAGAATTTTATAGTTCATTTTGATGGGCTACCTTCAGTAGTATATACAACTATCAAAACTGGTATTTAGACATTGAACCTATTTCTTCAGCCTGATTTAACCAAATGAGAGTAAATGCTATGTATGTAATCATTTGGAGAGTTAAAAAAAGGGAGATACATAGGGTTGGTAGCTCCCACATAAAGTGGGGTCTGGGGAAGGAATAACCGAGGCAAACCTTTCCCTTGTAAATAAATTAGGCAGCCATCCTGATAGAAAATGTTCAAAGTTCGTTAGGCAATAATATGGGCTTAAGTTAGGTAATTACTTGGTTCTCTATTAGGCAATAATATAGTTCATAAAATACAAAATAGTATACTTCATTAGGTAATGTTATTGGACATCTAATTTTTGGTATGTCATAGAAAAATGACAGCATTCCTACTAGATCTATAGCAGGTTCTTTAGAACTATTGTTTAGATTTTGTCGCATGGTTAGAACTACATGTTTGACAATTGTCATAGAGAAATGCTTGCCATAATATAACTTCATTTCCTAACTGCATATTCATGCTGCACAATTTTTTTTGTTTTTTTATCTGAGACAATTGTAGCCCACTTTGATTTCAGCATATATTTCACAATTGCTAGCGGTACTTAGTTGTATATGGGGCATGTTTTGATTTCATTTATTTTACACTTGTTCTTATTCTGTTTTTTGGTTCTGCATTCATTCTATTAGTGTTTTATTGTTTCTTCTTTACAGTAGCTCACATGCAACTAGCAGCACTAGTTAAGTATCAAAAAAAAGAAAACTAGCAGCACTAGTATTAGATATATAAGGTAGCTTGTAAGGCTGATTTGTTGTTTTGTTTTTTTAGTCTTCTAGATGTTCCATAATTATAATGGTAGGTCGTTCGATTTAAGATGTCTAATGCAATTTTCTTTGAGCAGACTTGCCTAATGATTCTAAATTTCTACTTTGATTTAGATTTTGCATGGAGAAAACATTTTTGCATATTTTATTTTACTTTTGACCTTGATGGTTCTTTATGTTTCATGATGTAGCAGCAGGACCGGTGGCAACTAGATCAGTTTGATGGGGGTGTCAGGGATTTTAGTACATATACCACCAATTGACGTCACTGCATGTGCATTTGATTAGTTATTGCACTTAATTAGGTAACTTTCTTATTACGTTTTAAATAGTTTTTGAGTTATGATTAAGTAGTTTACTTATTATGTTTTAGTAAGTTTAAAAATAATGTGACATATTATGCTTTTAGCAACTTTCTTATTATGCTTAAGCAATTTTCCATTTATAATTAAGCAATTTATACTACCACACAAGAGTATAAAGAATTTTTAGTCTGTATTGCAGTTGCTTTTATGAATCTAATGCCCCCTGGCTTTTCAAAAGTACTAACCAATCCTTTTTCTCCTTTTGCTAATATGTACCAATGTATTAGGTTGCTATCTATTATTTTCATTGGCAAGGTCCAACATAAAGCCACACCCATATGACGTGCTTTTTTATTGAAACTATTCGTAAGGGGCATCTAAAATGCTTAACCGATATCATTCAAATGCGTACTTGATATGCTACATGCTAACTGATTTGTTCTCTTTTTCTATTCTATGATAGGTCATGAAAGGATCTCATCAGAATACGCACTAATCCTCCTTTTTGCAAGATGCATGTGCAGCACTATGAATCATGAATGTTCTTTTCTACATGTGATGTATTTTGCATTCAAATGATGGGGCAAATATGTTTGTGTAAATAGCCTATTTATAAACTAAACTGTTATGTTTATGATCTTTGATAGTTCTGAATGTTGTATGCTTAACTGTACATATATATTCTGAATAAAATTCCTTGTGCTGGCCATGCTGTTTCTGATTTCTGGATCACTTTTGGGCTGCAGCGGTAGTTTTTTCTTTCTAAAAAAGAAAAACCCATAAAAAATTGGTAGTTTAGTTGCTAAAAAGGGACACGCCGTGCGGCCGTTCTACCGCCTGGTTCTTTGAAAAATACTTCCATAAAAGTACACATGTATCACTTTTCAATAAATATTTTTTATAGAAATAAGAAGTCAAAGCTATGTTTTGAAGACCCTATCGCTATTCTAAACGAGTTCCTTACCAGTACCAGTACGGATGAAATAATATACTAGTGAATATATGGTATTAGAGTGATTTTATCGAGATACTCGTTCGAAAACGCGAAAGCGGAGCACATGCTTTAAAAAACTGAGGCGGTGCCATGCAAAGACATCAGATCTCAATTCTTTTCTTTTTTTAATTAATGTGAGGAACGCTGGCAGTTCCAGCGTACGATGCCCCTAAGGCCAGTCTCAGTAGATTTAATGAGAGGTTTCATAGTATTAAATGGACTGATGAGAGGTTCCAGCGTACATGCCTCCAAGGCCAGTCTAAGACAGGGTTTCATGAGATGTGAGATGAGTTTCATCACCATAAAACTCTTTTAGATAATTATCTAGAGTGTAGTGAAAATCTGCACTGAGACTGACCTAATAAAATATTCTAAAATACATATACTACAAAGAGGAAAACAAACACAACTTTTCAGCCAAGGTGTACATCTCTGATTTGGCCCAAGATCCATCGATTAAATTAGCTCAACGGATGTCTCCAGCACTTGGGTACCGGTTCTGTTAGGATTGTACTTAAGGTTCATCGACCAAGTTTTCGACTCGCCTGTTTCTGTAATTCCATAAATCACGCAGGTCACCTCTTACCCAACCAAGGATAACAATAAGCCCTGGTAAATGAAACAGTAAAGAATCAATCACAATAACAGGAGTTTGTAGAGCAAGGAAGAGACCCTGATGGTGACAGCCCGGACTCCTGGAGAACAGTGTCCATACTCACCTAGTGTACATGGAACAAGGTACAACAATGCAGGTTGGCCATGCCCGTCCATCAGGAAAAGAGCAAGATAGGTAAGAAAAAGGCCTGCACGCGGAAACAAATTGTCATATATGATATTGCTCGAGTTTCAGTAAGAGATTCAGACCTTAGATTTTGTTCAGACTCAAGACCAATTACAGTTGGGACGTGGCTAATGATAATATTGAAAATATTGCCTTTATTAAATCTAAATGGTATTCCAATAGAGCTCAAGGGGATGGTTTGTTCCAATACAAATTACCATGAAAAGGCTAAAAAGATGTTGACCTAACTGTTCCTAGGGTTTTTTTGGGAACTCTTAGCCACTAATTGAAACACATTCTTTTGCTAGGACCTGAATAAAATGCATGTCATACAATCATAGGAATACCACCAGTAAACAGAGAGCATTCATCTATATTTTTAAAATATAAAGAAGAAAATAATCAAGCACATACCAACAGCATATCCCACAGTCAGCCACAGAAAATATCCATTTAAGATACCCTTTTTGCTTGCCCTGTCATATCTGTTCAGCACATATTGAAGTAATATAAGTTAAAATGGATGGGAATAACTCGGAATGGGAAAAAATAATCCCCACTGACCCACCTGTAATTAAAGGTGTCATAGTCTAGTCTATAGTGTAGGAAGGTAGAATTGGGGAAAACACCACACCCAATCAGGGGGGTGACCTCTCATATATATAGCCAATATGGCTTGTGTTACAAGGAAACAATCCTAATACAAGGTAATCATATCAGCTATACAAGGTAAGCTACAATTAGCTATAGTAGTATATACTCCACATGCTTTCTATCCTAAAAGCCTAAAACTGGAAGAGAAAAATCTAAACAAGGAGAGAAATTAAAGACAGAAAGAAACCAAAGAAAGGCAGAACACCAGCAGGGACCAGAACCTAAATCCAGCCCAATGCAATTTCAAATTTATAGAATCTTTCAATACATATAAATTTAGATCATACTCTGTATACAGAATTATATTAAAATAATTGCCCATAACATTCTTAGAACACACCTCTACTAGAACCATCTCAGTGAGAATTTCATAATCGACCTTGATCATTCTTAGAACACAACTCTACTAGAACTATCTCAGTGAGATTATCAAACTTGATTGAGAGGGAGAGAGAAGAAAGCCAAGTTACAGGTATTGTGTTCTTTTTGCTACCATGAAATACAAGAGTTTATCATGAATTAAGTAAACTAAGACATCCATCAACATAATCAGCTATGTTTCCTTATCAATAAGGTGTGGTTTAACAGGCAAATTTAATTTGATTCGCTGATTATGTTTGGCTTAAGACTACCACTACATTTAGCAACAAAAGGTAGCCCGGTACGTTTCTTCATAATCAGAGTCTGGTTGTGGCTCATAAGAATGGCAATAATGTATATTGCAACATCACATACCTATAGCTGAATGCAACAAGCAATCCAGGGAAAATAATATCACCAAAGCCTATCATATCATAGCCACCCCATGGATCAAAGAAGCGAGGTATTCTTAAAAGCATCGGGATTGATTCCCCTGTGTTGTCACCACGAGCAACCTAAATAATTTTAAGAGCAACGGATAAATAAAACGAGAATAATTAGGAAGACACAAGAGGTACAAGGTATAACAAATATGGTTGGTTCACCTAAGATAGGTATTGTTAGGTTGATAATACACCGAAACTGCATTTACATGGATAACTGATAAACCATGCAATCACATTTTCCACACATAACTGCAGTTGAAAGCATCCACACTGAAACCATCCCGATTTGGCATTCAGCCCATAGAGCTTAGGACTACCCTGATCCCCTGATCTAGGGCACCCAGTGTTATAATGATCATCCTCACTGCAGGAGACCTGAACTTGTCTAAGCAACAGTCCCCCCTTTCAAAGTGTCATTGTGCACTTCACTGTATTAGATTGATCATCAAATCGTTTACATACTACATTTTGGACATCTTAGGTCCATACAATGTCCAACGAAACATTTGACAACCACATTTTCTAATTATGCGATTATATGTTACTTCAAATGACTAATTACAAAGATTTTGAAGTGGTCCCAAAGATGACTTTTTCCTCACTGATAGTCAAACTAAAAAATGTCTACAAGCATTGTAGAGAAACATCTATTTTGTAGCAGATATTGAAAAGAACAAGCGTTCCCCATATGGCGGGGAGACAATTTGATCAATGAACTAGAAAAAAAGGTTAAATATCAACCTGCAGTACTAGAGAATTTCTGATAACAAAAGCTTGATTAATAAAATAATAACTCAACAATACACTTACTGCAATCATGACACTTTCGTGGAATATAAGAGGTGAAATGAACACCCAAAATATGTCATACACAAATGCAGCACTAAGAAGTGCTGATGCAACCTGCCAAAATATAGTTTTAGATATTTCTGGTAGAGATAAGACCAGTAAACTTATTACTTGATAGCAATCAGCAAACTGCTGCTAACAGATATGCCAATACCTTGATATTTGGTAAACGTGCCATCTGAAGTACAGTTATCATCAAACAGATACCCTGGGAGGAACAAACAGAAACATGGTCAATAATATGCAGTTGGTTTTGCAGAGGTCAAATAAGCAAGACCCAAATGGTAAATTGTAAGATATTTAATATAGAAGGTATAAAAAAATTAAAATGGTCCAACCAGGAGGGTAAACACAAATTAGTTTCCCCTCTATACATACTATCCAACAGTTCAAATAACATGCTTTTGAGCATTTACATATTGCATGATATCCAGCTTTAAAACTATGGTACCTAATCGGCTATTCAAACAAATATAAGAAAGTGTGAAATAATGATGATATCAATAAAAAAATACTTTACATCTCCACTCTAATCCATAGAAGATATTGGGATTTCTTGTTCATAGAGGATTGGAAAATCCATCAAAGGTGGTTCATGATAGCAGACTTGGCGAGCTGGAGTCTAGAATTTTTTCCTTCAGCTCTAATAACAAATGGTACCTGAAGATGTCCACGATGGCTATATATGCTAGAAAGCTATAAATTTCATATGTTATGATCTTAGTGACCAACATGCCTAAGCAACCAGCAGTCTAATTAATCCATATGCATTCACATTAGAACTGCAGCATCATGCTTAACTTTTTGCACATTGTAGTTTCAGATAGTGGTGACAAACAAGGAAATTTGACATCCTAGGGTCACAAGATTCTGTCTAAAGACGCAGACCCATTCTTACATATATTTATAGCAAGTTCTTTAAATACCAAATATTTTTCAAGGAATCACCTCATTGCACTAAGTAAATTTTGCATGCAAATCTTTTCATACTAGATTAGCATTGGCCTTAGAATTGACAACTCTGGTGTTTGAGATAAAACCATTATCCTAAATCATTTTGTCATGTGAATCTGAAATTCTGAACTTCTGCTTGATGGTATGTTGCAGTATATTCACTAAACTGATGACAAGTATGAAAAACTATCATGGAATATGCGATGCCACTGGGGAAAAATCATAGCAAAAGAACAGAACAGGAATCGTAGAAAGTTTATCTTACAAGGACATCTTGGCCTATCCAAGCATATGAAGCATGCCGATAAACAGCCCAGAGAATTGCAAACACCACACAAAATGGCACAATTCCAACAGATAAGGTCAAGACTTCCCCAAGAAAAGGGAGTTGTACAGTCCTTTGTCCACAGTCCTTGAAAATCCTGTAAGATGACAACATATAGGATATGGATATAAAAACAGAGAATTGACCATTGCCTGAATTGCTTCAAAATTAATTATTTGATACCTAGCTAGAAGTGTGACCAAGCAAACATGCATACCCTGCGAGAAACAATTCACCATTAAGCTCATAGCTGAACTCCTCAAAGAAAGAAAACAACACATATCAACATTCACTAACAAAAAGGTAGAGCTACTTCTATGACAGAAAGGAGGGAATACCTCAATACCACCAACGCAGAATAATACAATTAGGACCCAAACGAACCAAGATGACATGAAGTAGAACAAGAGGAGGAGGAAAACTGAAGCTATTATGATAAAAACAATAGCACCCTTGGCGCTGATCTCAAAGATCTCTTTATCTTCTCTATAGTTTGTTCCGATATTAGGTCCATCCTGTTTAACACGAAAGGGATAAATTTGTCATCAGGGAGCATATACAGTGATCGCTTAGACAGATGACTTCTTAGCTGCACACTAGATACAAACTTGAAAAAACAGACATAAGGAGCATTTATAGACAGAAAAAACATGGTTTTTAACAAGATATGTTTTTGTATTTTCACCTGCAAAATGCAGAAGTCCATGCGAAAAGGGATATAATGATTGACAAGATAGAATTTTTGAAGCACTTCAAATCAAATTTCAGAAGACATAACAAAGTAATAGGGAATTATAATGCCATTGTTCAGGCCAACTTTTCCAGAAGATAGCACAAGAGTTAAACCATGACATGTAGGTTCTAGATTGAATGCCTCGCTGACTCATTTCTCTTCCTAGATATGATCCATTGGCTAGAAGCACAACAATGTGCCTTGTATAGAACATTAGAACGTACTCAAGAAATACTGAGTTTCAATTACTTCACCCAAGATTGTATTAATGCTCCTCTGAATTAAGCTTATAAATGTTGAGTGACTGAAGCAAATGGGCATGAATCCGTTCATGCATATAAAAATAAAAAAACAACATGAAAGGCCATTCACTTTGGGTCAGCATAGTTAGGGTATGGAAGTCCAAACCTTTCGGGTCAGCTGATTGTAATGCTCATCAACCTGCTCACATGCAACAAATTGAGACCAGAGTGAAGCACAGACTATGGTTCCTACAGCCATTATCCAAAGGAAGCATGCTGAAAGGTCCACGACTGGTCGATTTGGTGAATATAGCTGTACTTCAACTGAAGGAAAAGAAATTTTTCGTTATTACTATGCAAACACTAAAGTAGCTATTAGATGTATATAGCTTGACTTGTATACTTCATGTATTCCTTGTATACCAAGCCATATTGGCTATGCCCCCCCCTCCTGCGCGGTGACCAGCCCCATGATCGGAACTGGAACCCTCTCGAACACCTCCAACTCCGTCACGCCGGTATTCGTCAACACTTATGCCGCTGTGTCCTTGAAGTCTCAAGTGCCTATCACCTTGGAGTTGAAGAACCCCAACTACACCAAGTGGTCATCATTCTTCAAATCCATGTGTGGCAAGTTCGGCCGTTGCATCACGTCGACAGCACCACGGTGAACCCTGACGATCCAGCATGGATCCAAGCCGACCGCTGCGTTCGCAGTTGGCTGTTTGGATCTGTTGAAGACGAGGTGCTCGACTTGGCCATGGACAGTGACGAACAGATCGCAGGAGCGCTCTGGAACGCCCTGAGAGAAGGTGTTGAATCGTTTCGTCTTCCTTTTCACAGAGGGGGGTAATGTGCTGGGTGCGGAAGGCCTCACCTAGCGAGCCTATTTGCCATCCAGCAGCAATTATGTGCTACAAGCCAGAGGAAGAATTTGCACTTCCTTGGCGCCCAAGACCTCCAAATCAGGTTGTTCGGTGCAAACTGTGTAGACCCATTAAAGAAAGCAGAGTATGCTGATTTGGAGGTTGCCCTGAAGAGTCTAGTCTCCATATGTGGCTGTTTTCTTCATCTGGATGAAGCATTACCCCTTGAACTAGGCCCCGGATAATAAAGAATTCAGCCAGGACCCTTACTGTAAGTTGTCCTTGAATGTCTTGCACCCACAGGCAGACAGGCTATCCTGGAGAGCTTCCTGGATAGTACACTTATCTGACCGCCGTTTAGACACACATGCAAACAGCTCAGGGGCTAGCAGCTCTACCGACTTGCCATCAAGCCATTTATCCGTCCAAAATGGTCTTGGCTCCATTGCCAACTTTTGTGGGCCTGTGGCCACAGCATAAGTAAAAAGGGCCTGAGCATGTCTATGTACAGAAACCTGAAATTGTGCCCATGGCTTGTCTGTGTCAGTTTTGCTGAACCAGAGTTATATCGGATCCTTAGGGCCCAACTGAACGGGTGCAGGTCCAGTATACCAAGCCCCCCCAAGCTCATTAGGGCGACTCACCTTAGGCCATGCAAGCAAATAGTTACCCCCACTGGCTTCCTTTCTGCCACCACTAGAAACTCCGCGAATTTTGTCCACCGCCCTTAGAACCCATGGGGGAAGATCCAAAACAGTGGAAAAGTAAATCAAAATGGAAGTGAGGACCGACTGGACATACGGTTTGCCCAGCCCGGGTCATCTAGCATTACGCCCCACTTAATAAACAACTATGCGCTAGGTGCCACCCCATTGGCCCTAGCACTTCATAACACTGACTTTTTAATAACGTAGTGCATGATTGCAGACAAGCAAACACTCAAGGGTCAAGACCAATAACAAAAGTACAAAACTACAGATAACTATCTTATGTAATAGAGATGGTTTCTGTAATACTGAGCATTGTGAGATTTTAAGTTGCTTCATCATGAGTACTGCCTTGCAACATGATTTTTTTAAAAACAATAGCACCCTTGGCGCTGATCTCAAAGATCTCTTTATCTTCTCTATAGTTTGTTCCGATATTAGGTCCATCCTGTTTAACACGAAAGGGATAAATTTGTCATCAGGGAGCATATACAGTGATCGCTTAGACAGATGACTTCTTAGCTGCACACTAGATACAAACTTGAAAAAACAGACATAAGGAACATTTTGAGGCAGAAAAAACATGGTTTTTAACAAGATATGTTTTTGTATTTTCACCTGCAAAATGCAGAAGTCCATGCGAAAAGGGATATAATGATTGACAAGATAGAATTTTTGAAGCACTTCAAATCAAATTTCAGAAGTCATAACAAGGTAATAGGGAATTATAATGCCATTGTTCAGGCCAATTTTTCTAGAAGATAGCACAAGAGTTAAACCATGACATGTAGGTTCCAGATTGCATGCCTCGCTAACTCATTTCTCTTCCTAGATATGATCCATTGGCTAGAAGCACAACAATGTGCCTTGTATAGAACATTAGAACCTACTCAAGAAATACTGAGTTCCAATTACTTCACCCAAAATTGTATTAATGCTCCTCTGAATTAAGTTTATAAATGTTGAGTGACTGAAGCAAATGGGCAGGAATTCGTTCATGCATATAAAAATAAAAAAAAACAACATGAAAGGCCATTCACTTTGGGTCAGCATAGTCAAGGTATGGAAGTCCAAACCTTTCGGGTCAGCTGATTGCAACGCTCATCAACCTGCTCACATGCAACAAATTCAGACCAGAGTGAAGCACAGACTATGGTTCCTACAGCCATTATCCAAAGGAAGCATGCTGAAAGGTCCACGACTGGTCGATTTGGTGAATATAGCTGTATTTCAACTGCAGGAAAAGAAAATTTTCGTTATTACTATGCATACACTAAAGTAGCTATTAGATGTATATGTATATAGCTTGACTTGTATACCAAGCCATATTGGCTATATATATAAAAGGCCACCCCCCCCCCTGTCAGGGTGACATGGTATTACGAGTCCGGATACCTCCTGCTCTCCTTCCGCTGCCCTAACTCGCCCCGCGAATCCCTGTGGTCGCGCCCACACCATCCCGCTGCCTCTCTCCAGACCACGATCATCTCCTCCTGTGCAAAAGCACCTACTAGTGTTGCACCATGTCAACCAACTCTTCCTCCTCGGCGACGACAAGCCCCTCCTGCGCGGTGACCAGCCCCATGATCGGAACTGGAACCCTCTCGAACACCTCCAACTCCGTCACGCCGGTATTCGTCAACACTTATGCCGCTGTGTCCTTGAAGTCTCAAGTGCCTATCACCTTGGAGTTGAAGAACCCCAACTACACCAAGTGGTCATCATTCTTCAAATCCATGTGTGGCAAGTTCGGCCGTTGCATCACGTCGACAGCACCACGGTGAACCCTGACGATCCAGCATGGATCCAAGCCGACCGCTGCGTTCGCAGTTGGCTGTTTGGATCTGTTGAAGACGAGGTGCTCGACTTGGCCATGGACAGTGACGAACAGATCGCAGGAGCGCTCTGGAACGCCCTGAGAGAAGGTGTTGAATCGTTTCGTCTTCCTTTTCACAGAGGGGGGTAATGTGCTGGGTGCGGAAGGCCTCACCTAGCGAGCCTATTTGCCATCCAGCAGCAATTATGTGCTACAAGCCAGAGGAAGAATTTGCACTTCCTTGGCGCCTAAGACCTCCAAATCAGGCTGTTCGGTGCAAACTGTGTAGACCCATTAAAGAAAGCAGAATATGCTGATTTGGAGGTAAATTGCCCTGAAGAGTCTAGTCTCCCTCCATATGTGGCTGTTTTCTTCATCTGGATGAAGCATTACCCCTTGAACTAGGCCCCGGATAATAAAGAATTCAGCCAGGACCCTTACTGTAAGTTGTCCTTGAATGTCTTGCACCCACAGGCAGACAGGCTATCCTGGAGAGCTTCCTGGATAGTACACTTATCTGACCGCCGTTTAGACACACATGCAAACAGCTGAGGGGCTAGCAGCTCTACTGACTTGCCATCAAGCCATTTATCCGTCCAAAATTTGGTCTTGGCTCCATTGCCAACTTTTGTGGGCCTGTGGCCACAGCATAAGTAAAAAGGGCCTGAGCATGTCTATGTACAGAAACCTGAAATTGTGCCCATGGCTTGTCTGTGTCAGTTTTGCTGAACCAGAGCTATATCGGATCCTTAGGGCCCAACTGAACGGGTGCAGGTCCAGTATACCAAGCCCCCCCAAGCTCATTAGGGCGACTCACCTTAGGCCATGCAAGCAAATAGTTACCCCCACTGGCTTCCTTTCTGCCACCACTAGAAACTCCGCGAATTTTGTCCACCGCCCTTAGAACCCATGGGGGAAGATCCAAAACAGTGGAAAAGTAAATCAAAATGGAAGTGAGGACCGACTGGACATACGGTTTGCCCAGCCCGGGTCATCTAGCATTACGCCCCACTTAATAAACAACTATGCGCTAGGTGCCACCCCATTGGCCCTAGCACTTCATAACACTGACTTTTTAATAACGTAGTGCATGATTGCAGACAAGCAAACACTCAAGGATCAAGACCAATAACAAAAGTACAAAACTACAGATAACTATCTTATGTAATAGAGATGGTTTCTGTAATACTGAGCATTATGAGATTTTAAGTTGCTGCATCATGAGTACTGCCTTGCAACATGATTTTTTTTTTCTCTCAAAAACACCTTATAACGTGATTACTAAGACCAATCTCAGTGGAGGTTTCATAGAGAAATTCATGGCATTAAATTAGCTGATGTGTCAGAGGAGAGAGAAGGGAGAGTTTCATGGCATATCACTATGTGAGAGGTGTTTCATCCCCATGAAACTCATCTAGCTTACCTAGTTTCTAGTCTAGGTAACTGTGCAATGAAATTGTACACTGAGACAGACCTAAGTGGTATCTCAAGTTTTCCTGACACACAATGAGTTCAAGAAACATTATTTTTCTTTTGTCGGTTAACACCATATATCTCTGATGCATAAGACAATTTCCTATGGAAATCAGTAGAAATAGCACATATCAGTTGTTTAAATATGAAATAACTAAACACCACCACTGGAACAATGTAAAGGAAAAACTAATCACGGTGCACTTTACAGAAGCAGGACGGATAAGTTACAAATAACTTACCACTTGATCCATGATCCAGGAAGTCCTTCAACTTCTTTCCCGCTGACTGTGGTATCATGACAACAGGTATTGTCACGTTGATGGAAGTATCATTCTCACTGCAAACCATCTTGTAAAGCTCTAAAAATACGAGCTGGATTACTTTCTGCAAAAATAACATTGCATGGATATTTGGAATGTTCTTGGTATACCTTCATTGTCATTGATAACTAGTAAACCGACTGCACCAGCAGCCTGAGCAGTCTTTGCTTTAGCAGTGAAAGTACATTCCCCACGTGTTGCTAAAGCAACAGAATTTGTTAACTGCAGTGACAAGGATCAGCTTAGAGCATACTGATAGCATAAAATGCTTTCTTTATTAGGATTATGCTGCTAGAACGTCCACTGAAAATAAAATAATTTTGTCGGTGAGTCTACTACTATTGGTGTCAAAGTTGGGGCATACTAATAGCATACCTTTGTTGTCAAATTGGAGCAAGAGTCAAATGGATTTGCGAGGACAACAAATGACTTTTGTGCTTCATGCATATTTGTAGGCAAGGGAGCTCCAAATCTTGCGCTTAGGCCAACAACAGTTGCACCTTCAGTCCCATTAACCCAATTCTTCACCTTAACCTGTAGTAAAGCAAACGAATCAGAAAGAGAATAGGGAATTTTCGGTATCTGAGGGGAAATGAAAAGATCAGGGTCATTATTGCCAAAAATGGAGATTGATGGACCTAATGGTAGATTTGAGAGCATCCTAAACTTTTAAAGTGAACTATATAAAGTAAAGTTGTATGTAAGATGTTTCTATGGCATGTAGCAAGTTTCTCATTATAAAATGAACAGTGGAAACAAATTTAAAAACTGAATAAGACATGTCAATTTAGTTAAATATATGCACATGTCAAGCCATGAAGTTTTTAGCCCAAGCAACATCAATCCACATGACTCATTTCACTTCACCGAATTCCAAACAGTCTACAAAGCATGGTTGCATTCTCTGGGGCACCGTCCACAGCACAATCCAGTTCTTAATTATGTTTTCTAAATCCTATAAGCCACTCACGCAGGTAGATCCATAAATCCCATCAACAAGATGAAACCACTAGTCAGATCTCACATACCGAACTGCAACCTATAAACCGTAACCAACTACTGCCAGCAGAGACTTGATTATAATCAGGAAAAGGTAAAGCAAATCTAGGAAGCACGGACGGGGAGCGGGTCGTTACCAGCTGGAACTTGTTGGAGCATCCGGGCGTCCGCGGGGCCCCCGCGTCGTCGTCGCTGGAGGCGTCGTCTGCCGCACCGCCGACTGCGAGGAGCAGCACAAGGAGGGTGACGGCGGCGAAGGGGAGGGGCGACGCGCGGCGAGAGGTCACCATGGGGACGGGGAGAGTCGCCGCGTCGGCTCGAATGTGTCGCCTTTGCGTCGCCCAGACGGCAAACTAGACGGACGCAGAGACGTTGGAGGGTCGTCGTCGGGATGTTTAATTATCCCAAAATCTATTTGGAGAGGGAGACTCTCCTTTTAACCTTAATATCCCTGACCCACCACCGAAGGCGCTTCCTGTTTGGTTAGCGCATCGACGGCGCCACCTCCCGCGTCGTGCCGTGCCGCTGAAGAATCAACCTCCTGAGGGCTCGTTTGGATATACGGAAATGGAGATTGGGATAGGGAAATAGGGGTAGAGGTAATACATTTCTTTTGTTTGGGATCATGGATACGGAAATATAGGAGCTTCTGGATAGGGATAGAAGCGAATCTTATCCCACCATTCAAAACCCACCGGCGGGGGTGGGTTTGGGTGGGATACGACTAAGTTAAACGTGAAATTACGCTTTTGCCCCTGCTGAAAAGATAAGCCCCTCTCCAGTCTCCATCGATCTCAAATGCTCTTCCCTCCTCGTTTGACAGCGACGAGAACGAGACGTCGCACCGCTCCGGCGCGCCGCGCGCTCCCACTCCTGCCTCCTTTTGCGCTCTCCCTCTCCCTCAATAGCCTGCTCTCGCCTCCTGCTACCAGCGCCTCCGCTCTCTCCGTCTCTGATAGCCTGTGCAAGTCGTCCTACTCCAAATCGGCTTCATCGCGGCAGCCAGCAACTGCGGCCGGCCAGACCAGCAGGTTGATTTCTTGTTTCTGTTTCCTGCAAATAGCTTCGTGATGTCACGATTCGTTGATTCCCAACTTCGGTTTCTAACCTCACCAGTATTTTAATGCACATAGACCTTGCTTCTCCCCATTTATCGTGATGTTTTTTTGGCTGTATAAATAAAAAATGGTTGTACCTCCTGTCGATTTGATGTTTCCTGCACGAATCTGGTGATCTCGTGCATTGATCATTGGATGACAAATCAATGTCGCTTGATTCATCCCTACTATTTTATATTAGGCTCTGATTAATTACAAGTTCTAGTACATATTTGGTTAGTATGGCCTAGTACGATTATCTTTAATAAGATAAATGAATTCGATCTGTCTTGGATAGCGTGGATAACACACAGATTATACAACTTCAGTCTTAGTGGCCATTTAAGCAGGTTAGTTTTCTTGGTTCAGTAGTTAGTTTGGATAACGTACCCTGACATGTTTAAATAGCTTGCATTATTTTGATTACACACTTTTCTCCATACAGTAAATGGATTATCTAATATTTTTAAATTAAAGAATTATCTGTTGCTAACATTGACTCAACAAATACACAGATCATGGCTCCAGGGTGTGTCAATATCTTGATACATCATGGGGGTGCTTTTTCAAAACAAGATGAACTAACTTATGATGGAGGTGATATCTCTCTTTTTCAAAAAATTGACAAGGATGAAATGTCGTACTATCAATTAGTACAGCTGGCCAAACGTGTCGGCTTCAAGGATGGCGACAGTCTATACTATGCCATTCCTGGTCGTAGTCTTGATGATGCTGGTATAGACCAGCTCAAAGATGACACTTCTGTTTATGAAATGATGAAGTATGCAAATCAAGATAATGAAGTTTTTAGAGGTTTATATTCAGCATAATGAACATGATGTTAGCGGCTATCCAACTGTTGGTGATGCCGCCCAACAAGACAACACTGATGAGGTACTACATATGTTTCACTCAATTTAAGTTTAGATGTCAAATATGTTACAATTCTTTAAGCAATGTTTGAATGTGTGGATGTCTTTTGTTGAAATAAGATGATTCTTATGTGTGCCTTTGTGTTATAATTTAGCAAACCAAAATTTTATGTCATTATAACTCAGAATTTATTTCACAGAAAATGGCCCGTCCTCCAGCCAAGAGAGACATCCTACTCTTATGCCAAGAAATGGGACGACATAGAATAAAGCTTTTGATGGCATTACATGTTCTAGTCCTGCACTGCCTCTTATTGATTAGAAAGCGCCAGATTAGGCTTATTAGAGAGCCATGTAGGTTTGACCCACAAAGTCGATCAAAGAATTTGAATGACATGATCTATGAAAGCGATATCCTATGTGTTCAGCAACTGCGGATGGATAGGCGCTGTTTTTGGACTTTGTGTCATTTAGTCACAGATATCGGGGGATTAAGGGATACTAGAAATATGAAGGTCGAGGAAATGGTTGCAATGTTCCTACATGTGTTAGCTTATGATGAGAAAAGTCGCTCCATGAGGACAGATTATCAACGATCTCAAGAGACCATAAGTCGACACTTTAATAATGTGCTAGGAGCAGTGCTAAAGCTTTGGAGGGTGCTGCTTAAGAGCCCTCAGCCAATAACAGACAGCTACAAGGAAGAAAGGTGGAAATGGTTTAAGGTAAAACATAGATTAAATAGAATGTAGGGTACTAGAATTTTCCGTCCACATACTAATATTATACTTTTATTACAACAGAATTGTTTAGGTGCTTTAGATGGTACCTACATCAAAGTTAGAGTCTCAGCACTTGATAAACCAAGGTACCGTTCAAGAAAGAATGAAATTGCCACAAATGTCCTGGGTGCTTGTGCGCCTGATATGCAATTCACATATGTACTAGCTGGTTGGGAAGGGTCAGCTGCTGATGCAAGGGTGCTCCAAGATGCCTTGGCGAGGAGAAATGGTCTCAAGGTTCCTCGTGGTGAGCAATATTAGCTAATTGCACAATATTGTCATATGTCAATACACACAAAATGATTGTTAGTAAAATAAATTGTGCTTTCTGTAACGTAGGCTGCTACTACCTTGTGGATGCTGGGTACAAGAATTGCGATGGATTTCTTGCTCCATACAGAGGACAGCGTTACCACCTAAAAGAATGGAGTAACCCACCAACAAAAAAGGAGGAATTGTTTAACATGAGACACTCGTCAGCAAGAAATGTGATAGAAAGAACATTTGGTTTATTGAAACTACGTTGGGGTATAATTAGAAATGGATCCTATTACCCTATAGATACCCAAATTGCTATAATCCTAGCTTGCTGCTATCTGCACAATCTCATACGACAACAAATGAGTACTGATCCAATTGAGGCACAAGTGGATGCCTTCTTGGAAGATGAAGGCAACAGTGTAGGTGTCATTGACCGTACTGAATCATCAACCGAGTGGACAGAATTTAGAGATGGTGTAGCAAGTAAGATGTGGGATGCATGGACAGCAAAACATCGACGATAACTGTGTTTTAGTGTACTTGTACCGTGGCTTTTGTAGCTGTCTGTGTAGTTATGTTACTTTAATTATAATGCAATGGTGTTGTGAACTTGAAACTTTGTTAACATGCTGCTTGTCGTGGTTCTTGTATGAAAATATATATTATTCTAGTGTGCTATATACTTCTAATCCAATGTACATACTGATTTTGTTTTTTATGAATAATAACTTGTATGCATCTTGGCATTTTGCTTAATTCATTGGTATAAAATAGACAAACAAGGAAAACCGGCCTCCAAGGCTAAGGAAGAAGAGAGATAAGAGGCTATGGACTGCAGAAGAGGAAAAGGTACTTACAGATATACTCTATGAAATGAATGATTCTGGGTGGAAGGTGGACACAGGTCATAAGTCTGGATACCTTCCCTTCATTGAGAAGGAGCTTGCTAAGAGGTTACCGAATGCTCATATCATACCTTCCCTTCATTGAGAAGGAGCTTGCTAAGAGGTTACCGAATGCTCATATCAAAGCAGACCCCCACATTCAATCTAAAGTGAAGACGCTGAAGAAGCTACTGTCCTATATCTTGGATATTCAGCAGAATGGTAGTGGCTTTGGCTGGGATGATGAGAGAAAAATGGTTGTTGGAGACAAAAAACTATTCATGGGCTGGGCAAAGGTATAGTTGGTCATGCATACATGCATTGTACTTCACTTTGTTCTAAATTTCTTTTTGGTAACGATAATTTTATATGTATGCAGAGTCGTCCTGGAGCAGCAACTTTGTATGGGAAGCCTTTTGTGAATTTTGATAAGTTATTTGAGATTTATGCTAGTGACTTGGCAAAAGGAGCAAAAGCTAAAGGGCCTGGAGATCAGTTTGAAGTGCATGAAGAACTGTCCTCTGGAGATATGACTGAATCAACCCAACAGATTGACAGCGCAGCTGACTCTCACTCACAACCAACATGCCAAGGCACCAATCAGTCAAGTGGAGTTAAATCTTTATCTGGTCGTAAGAGGGTGCGTTTAGATGATGGTGTCTTTGCCTCAGAGTTTTCTAATATTTCAAAAGCTCTCAACACTCTTGTAGAAGTTGAAACGACAAATGCAGCTACTATGAATGCAATGCAATCTGCATTTACCCAAGAACTTGAGGCTCAGAAGCGGACTGCTGAAAGGAGGGAACAATTATTCAGTGTGCTTAAACAGTTAACTGGGTTTAGCCGTGATCAAATTGTGAGGGCTGCTTTACTGATTGGACAGAATGAGAAATGGTTGAATCTGTTCTTTACCACACCTGATGAACTAAAATCTGAGTTTGTTCACCAAGTGCTAAAAAAGTCCAAGAAAAAATCCAAGTAGCTGTTGTATGTACAGTTCTAGTGCTGTAGTATTAGTTTATGATGGTGCCCAGATATTTGGTAGTTGTCAACCATGGTTGATGAAAACAATGAACTTTGTTTTGCATGCTCAGATGTATCTTTTGGTGTACTGTAAGTTTGGCCATGATGCTCAGGTGCTTGGTGGTGGTCAACCATGGTTGTTCAAAACAATGAACTATATTTTGCATGGTCAAATGTTTATTTTGTTGAAATGTGTTGTTAGAAAGAAATGCAAGTTTCAATCACTTGAAATCTTACTGAAATTTGTGTTGCCAGTAGAATTTGTACAGTAGTCCGTATGCATATTGTGATTGCCCAGTTGTCTTTTCGAGCACATGTGAGTATGTTCATAAGAGCAAAGAAAATATGACAGTTGTGTGATGGATTTTTTGCTGTGATGTATAGGGGTATTATGGTCACTTGAAATTTTGTTTCCTTTCCCTATCCCAATGCTATGCCAAACATGGAAATGGGTTTAAAACAAATAACCCTATCCCCATCCCTGCCCTTCTTATCCCATCTCATTTCCCTATCCCTTTCCCAACCTCTACCCAAACGCCACCTGAGTCGACTTGCCGGAGATGTTGCATCCCCTTGTTGAGCGCGAGACCCCCTTCTCCACTCCGGAGTCCGAGATCTACCACAAGCATCGACCCGGGGCGCGACGGCCTCCTCTCTGCAGATCGACTCTCCTCGACGGAGCCAGAGAGAGAGGTTTTGATTTCTATCAACTCTCCTCGACGGCCCTGGAGCAGCAGAAGGGAGGAACGGCGAGGACCGGCGCGGAGCAGAGGGATTGTGGCGGGCAAGCACGGAGGGGAGAGACGACGGCGGCCCGCACGGAGGGGGAGCGGTGGCACAAGGCGCAGGGGTCGGGTGAGCGGCGGCCAAGAGGCGCGGTGGGCGCTCCTGAGCGGCGCGGACGGCGTGGTTTATTTAACTTTTTACCGTACCGGTGGCCACTCTCGGAACAATACGATTTTAGCATGAGCTAACAGAAAATTAGGATTATGCTATTGTTAAAAGTGGACTTCGTCCGTTTACCATTTCGATCGCTTCGTCAGAATACTATTATAAAATCGTGATCCCACGCTAAAATGTCTTTTGACTATTTACCTTCTTATTTTATATTTTCTCCTATCCGAACTGATCATTGTACCCTTCACATTATCCATTCACCTGCTGCCTGATCTCTCCCATGCCAAACGCGATTCCGCTCGTCTCTCTCCTTAGTCAGAGGCGTCGTGGCCCCCCTCCCACCCCCACTCGCCGCCGCCAATCTAGGGACCCGGCGGCGAGATCTCCTCGGCGGCCGCCGCCCTTTTCGATATAGCTTCCTTGAGTTTTGTCGAGGAGCAATAATACAAACATCGTCCAACGCAAGACATAGGGTTTTATATCTTCGGGTAGCTTGAACCTGTCTAAACCTTGTATCTTATGTTACCATCAAACCTCTCGAATCGATGATTCTTCTCCTACAAATCTACAACTCGGGTATCTTCCAGTGGATTGGCGGTCCTTAGGTACGACAACCAGTGGCTTGATGAAAGCAACAAAGAGGAGTACAATATATCATATGTGAAAATGGATGTATTTAGCTGGTTCTCGTTGTATAGAAAGTATAGGGGACAAAACAAAGCTAGTGGAGCATAGCAATACAAGCTCTCCAACACAATGTATCGACATTCGATGCATTTTGAGGTTAGGCTACAAAGGTTCACTATTAAAATGCGAAGCTATTGATGTAGCAGATCCTCGACTTCCTTCCCGTCACGCTCCAGCTCCTCTACATCTATACTGGGGCTGCATCTCCTAGAGGCAGTGCCCCCATAGTTTCACTTTTTGAGGACTAAAAAATAATATAATTAAAATTTAAAATAAATAAAACCAGCACCGCATAGAGTTTGAGCCTCGAAATAGGTTGGGTTTTCACTGTAAAACTAGGGAAAATGCACGCAGGACATACACGTTTAATAGAAAATAAAATTTCATACCACATAGTTGGTTGGAGATCGTGTTGATTACGAAGTTGATGATCCCATAGTATGTTTATTTGTGTGCGTTTTTCCATGGATTGTTTCGTCAAGCGCAGTTTGACGAAAAAATAGCCTGACAGGTAGGGTCGTAGGAGGGGTAATATTTCAATGGCTGGTGGACCCATCAGCAGTCGAAAGTTTTAGATCTTTATAGTATATATAAGATATGTTTTCTTTATGGTGGATCCATGTCCTAAAATTGACTTCAATGAAATATCCAAAGACATATCTATACTCTAAAGATTCAAAATTTTCGATAGCCCATGGATCATCAATCGTTGAAACATTATTCCTCCTACAATTTTACTTATCAAGCTCTTTTTTTCGTCAAACCAGCTTGATGAAACAGTTCGAACCAAGACTAATCATCACTAAAATATAAAGGAATTAAAAGTGACATGCTTGTATGAACCTGAGACTCCTCATTATCAGCATCGTGATCGCCGACATAACCAAGGTAGGATGCGCCTGTCGATGGAACGAGATCCTCTGTAGTTATTTTCTTTACGTTAAGTTTAAGAAGCGACCGGTTGCGCTGACTAGTTATCGCGCGACCACAGGACATCAGGCTGGCCCAGCAAATCCCTGTTCGGCCTACTGCGGGGGCGGCGGCCTCTTTACAAATGGTCGGCCTGTTACGGGTGAAAGAAGCAATAGCAAGATTAAAAAACCTATTACACGTGGAGTCATGCTTTGGGCTGCAGCACGTGAAGGCCCTTTGAGTAATTATTGTTGGGCTGATGAAAGTTGTAGTCATTATGGCGTGAGATTGGGAGACAGTGGAGTAGTGTCTAGTAGTACGGTGGCCTGCTGCAGTATTATATTATATGGACGTTCTATACTGATCCATTTCATTTTCTAGTCATACTCTCTCATTTAATAATAATATTTTATTCTAGTTGCACCATCAGAGTCCTCACAATTACATCTACCAGATAAGATCCATATTGCATATGTTTAAAAATTATTGTATTTGTTCTATCAACTTATATTTAATAATAAATTATCAACTTATGTGCAAACTCATCGACGACCATTCTACGTACATTGCTAGTTGACATACAACGTAAGTTGTTATTTGATATTTAATATAAATTACTACCATACGTTTGACATTTAATATAAATTACTACCACTATACATAAGTTGATAACACTATCGCAAGACCACGCGACAATAGGTCAGCCCAGCAGGATTTTTTCTATTCAGACCAGCCTAACGTGGGGTGTTAAGGCCAAGTTAACAAAATGGAGCAGCACATGTATTATACTATCAACCTACATATATTTCGAGTATCAACCTATATATTCTGACTATCGACCTTCATATATTATTTTATGACCTATATATATTATTGTATCAACTTGTATATTTTGACTATCAACTTACATATATTATATATATTATTGTATCAACCTATATATTTTGGCTATCAACTTACATATATTATGTCTATCAAACAATATATATTATAAGTGTCCACCTATGTATTTTGATTATCAATCCACATATATTCTGAGTGACAACCTACGTATTCGCTGCATCAGCATGTGTATTATGACTATAAATCTACATATATTAGAACTATAGATATACATATATTTTGCTTGATTGTTCTCTTTTTTTGTGTAAATATAGGTATACTCTTCATTTAATTTGATATAAACTCTCTGCACAAATTAAAGGTACTATAATATATATAAGTTGCTATAGTACACATGCAATACACGTTATTATCTGTAAAATATAATAGATTGTCACATAGTTTATATATATGTTGCTACTATATATCCAAATAAATTGATAGTCATGTAAAACAGTTTTAAAACATATTAAATATGGATCTAGTTTTGTAGATCTTGTCGAATGTAACACAACAGTGCAAACGGATTTGAAAACGGATGTTTCGTTAGGGAGTTATACTCATTTAGAAATATATGTCTATTTTTAAAAGATAATGTCAGCAAAGATGTTTGGATTGACTAACTGAGTGCATGCGCGCGATGCTGATTAGCTGGAGGAAAAAGGATCACGTGATTGGTCGGAAGAGGAAGAAAAAGATCGCGTGATTGGTCGGAGGGGGTCACGCGTTGAACTATTGCGGGTCGCGGGTTATCATGTTCCTTTCTTTACGTAAGAGGGACGTCTGAGCCCCAGCGTCGTTGATCGCGCATCGGACGACGAATTCCGTGAAAATGCACCTCCTGTTGTTCGGCCCAGAAGAAAAGATGCCAACCCTGCTTCGGTTCAGCCCATTTGCAAAACAGCCTCCCCGCTTGGTCGCTCATCAGACACTCAGACTTCAACCCTCCATTGTCGTCGGTAGCTCGCTAGTCGCTACTGCGCCGCTTGTCATGGCGGCGGCGTGGGTAGACGCTAGCAGGTCCCGAGGAAGCCCCCGTTGCCGCCGCCCTCCTCTTCGTCATCCCTCGCTCCTGTGCTCTCCCCCGCACAGGAGTTCTGCTGCCGCCGGGCGCCGACGTGGAGGTCGACTGGCAGCAGCTTCTGCAGCTCCTGGTTTGAGGCGACCATCATCCACTTCGTGGCCATGCACGCAGTTTACTGGCGATCCCTTTCTGCCAAGCCTGCGCCATCACTGTACTACGTATGACAAGTTTCAAGCTTGACTACAACCGACAATAGCTTGAGAAGTTCCACAGGGTGATAGAAGCAGGGTTTGCACTCTGTAGTTTCAGATGAGCTTCGACAAACGATGTAGGAGTTTCAGTGTAGGATATTAATTAGTCGCAAATCATAAGTATATTAATCAATTTATAATCCCAAATCCACATGAATACGATCTCAAACAAACACTCGATCACTGACAACATTGTTTGCTCCTAGTCCGAGGATCGGCTTCTTTATAAGCTAGTACTTCACGAGGATCTGTGCACTGTGCAGTCTGCAGTGGCTGCCCTTTCTATTACGCCGGTGGTGCCGGCTTGTAAGAAGCAGTCGGTCTCACTCTCGTGGCCCGTCGATTCGTCGAACCAGTAGTTATGCTAGCTGTCATCGTCGAGCAGACGGCGGATCTTTACCTCGACACCTGGAGCAACGAACGCTGCTGCACAGGAAAGGCACCATGGACAATGGATTCATGAATGTGCACAAGGAGGGCGGCGACAGAGGGCTCTTCCTCGGAGACACCTACACCGTTAGACGTGCGAAAGATTTCGGCGGCGAGTAGCCAGCGGCCATGGATCGGATCGAGCGGCCAGCGGCGGCGAATGTCCAGCATCTTCCCGGTGTCCTTTCCTGCGTTGGACGGGGTCGCATCAGTTATTTGTAGGCCAGTGATAGCTCTGTTAGTACATAGCAGGATGGTGCCGTCGGATGACAAACCAACGGCCAGCAGCAAATGACGTCCCTCGAGAACTGCAGAGGATCCGGTTCCTGTTGGCATATTTGTCACTGACGCTGTGTTTAGTTAGAAAAAGAAGAAGAGAAAGTTTGGTGAAAATGTCACATCGGACACTGTAGCGCACTGTAGCACTTTTCGTTT
>OAMR01000595.1:756380-766922 GCA_900205405.1 Echinochloa crus-galli
GTAAAACATGCTGTAGCACTTTTTGTTTTGTTTGTTTGTGGTAAACCTACCATGACCTAACTAGGCTCAAAAGATTCGCCTCGCCGTGTACATCAAAACTATGTACTTAGTTTTTTTTATTTACCCACGTTTAGTGTTCCATGCATGAAGAGAGAGATTTGATATGATTTGATGTGATAGATGATAGTGAAGTTTGGAGAGAGAATTTTTGGGAAAGTTATGGAAATAAGCACAGCCAGCCTGAGTAGCATAGGGGGTGTTTAGTTCCTGAAAAAAGGTAAAAAGTGAAGTGAAAAAGACACATCGGACACTGTAGCACTTTTCATTTGTTTGTGGTAGCATAGGGGGTGTTTAGTTTCTGGAAAAAGGTAAAAAGTAAAGTGAAAAAGTCACATCGGACACTGTAGCACTTTTCATTTGTTTGTGGTAAACATTGTCCTACCATGACCTAACTAGGCTTAAAAGATTCGTCTTGTCGTGTACATCAAAACTAATAACTAGTTTTTTTATTTACCTATTTTAGTACTCCATGCATGAGGAGAGAGATTTGATGTGATAGGTGAATAGTGAAGTTTGGAGAGAGAATTTTAGAAGTTGAAGGGAACTAAACAGGGCCATAGACTAAAATGTTCAATAAAATAATTCCGAGCTTCACAGGCCCGACCCTGGCATAGCTAGCCCATCATCGAACCCGGCGCCGGCCCGCAGCGGACCAAACAACGGCACGGTTCGTCGATTTCTCGTCGCTTCCGGCCGTCGTCCGCCGCCACCTCACCCTCCGGCAGCCAGAACCAGAAGCCCCAAGGGCCAAGGAAGCGGAAGAGCTGCTCCTGCTGCTCCTGCCCGCATCCCATGGCGACGGGGGATAGCGGTGGCTGCGACTTCCTCGACTGGCTAGGCTCCGACACATCCGCCTGCGTCTTCCACCGCCTCGACGACCCCGCCGATCTCGCCCGCGCCGCCGCCGTCTCCCGCTCCTGGCGCCGATTCGGTACTCAGCTAGTCCCCAATTGTTTCTCCTGTTGTCAGGTCAAGCAGTTGTTAAATTCCCCGCTTGTATTGGATTCCATTTTTTCTAAGCAGTGATCGCCAACGAATTGTGCAAGAGCTTGTGCCGGAGGATATGCCCCGAGGTCGCCAGCTTCACCGGCGCGGTTGAGGTGAGCAAATCGCCGCTGCCCCCCGCAGCTCACACCTCCGAGTCCGAGTCCAGCCATGACGCAGAGAGGGACCACAGGATATACTCCTACCTCGGCGGCGCCCTTGTCTCCTCCCAGCCCTCCGTGGACTGCATCTTGGACTGCATCGGTGCCTCTAGCACCGACCGTTTCCCGGACGAAAGGATGGAGAACACGCTCGATCCACGGGAGGTGGTCGATTTCCGTCCATCTTATTGGTCGAGCGGGGGGAAGGACGACCCCGATGTTCCAGAGAGCTTGACCTACAGGCTTCACTCTGATCTGTGCATCATTGATGAGATAAGGATACGACCGTACCAAGGTAAATACTGTATATTTGATTATATATAGGTTGATTGATCCTAGGAATCCAACTGCTCTTTGTTTTCCCTATTGCCAGTGTCTTTCTATTATTACGACCAGCCTATTTTCTCTTCAAAGACGGTGCGATTCCGGATTGGCCATTCCAAGATTTCTGCTGGCTCGAATGGGCATTTCAATCAGAGGGTAATAGCTGACGTAAATTATGTGTGGACATATACCTCACCAGAGTTCCCTATGCTCCAGGTCAGTTGAAGGTCCCTTACTTTCTTCCTCCTGATGACCTATCTATCACTTAGCAGCCTTTTTTAAGATAACATACGTTTCTGCACTGCCACGTCATTGTACCTATCATGACATGTGATTTCTGCAATTGTTTGGATGTCAGTGTTTCTTGCACTTTTGACAACTTGGGCAATTCGTTTTGATTGGAGAGATTATTCCCTCATAGAAACATGATGAAGTGCTATCCTCTCTCCTTTTATCTTGGATTCATTACAAATTTCCAAAAACTATCATATATTCTTTCCAAGATCTATTTTTATGTTATGTTTCAATGGTTGAACTAGTCTAAAAGTCATGGGTCCATTAAATTTGAAAAAGTGGCAAACAAGCCCACAAGAAGTTGGTGTAGTAGTTGCCTAGTATTGGGTAACAAAATTATATATCCACCAAAGAGTAGAACTGCAACCCTCTTCTTGATGTTTCCATGTGCCTCATCCATGTGCATTGCAATGTGGCAGTGAGCAAGCCATCCATCCATCTTAACATATGACATGTGGGGAAGCAATCAACACCAACACATGACTGCACATGAAAATCTTCCACATCAAGGTCTTCGTTCTACGTCGGATTGCTATCCCCATTATTGATTTGGATTTCAATCACCATTATCCCACACCTGTGCCAGAGTCCATGAAATTTGTTGGCAACAGCATCAGCATCACATCCATTGTTGTCGTCCACTTATTGAGAAGAGAAGTTCAATTTGTTGCCATATGTTGGTGGTATCCTTCAAGGATCTCCTTCATCCAACATAACTAGTTGAAGGAGTCCAATTGTGACAGAAAAGACTGGTTCTAAAAGTAAGAGATATTTAGTGATCTGAGAACAATGTAGCTTTAACTGTTGGAAAGACCTGGGATGGGGCCTTACTAGACGGGATGCTGTATTTCATTAGTCTATGCAGAGCATTTTAGTACATGAGGATCATTTTAGTCTGTACTATCCAAGAATGTATTTCCCCTTTCTGGTGGCACCTATCTATGAGTCGTGCATGGTTTTCAAGGCATCGAGGTGCTAAAAAATCCTAGGTGTCCCTGTCACCTAGCTAATAAATAGTAAGAGATAGGAAGGGAGGGGGGAAGAATGGATGGGAAACCAACCAACAAGGCCAAGCAGTTGCTGCTGCATCCCGGCGCTCCGGCTGGTGGCTGGTGCCGAACTCACTCCAGCCAGCTGTACAGCAGTAGATCTGAGAAGCAGAATGGGAAGCAACTGATGGCGATGAGAATGGATGAGCGGTGGCGCTGAATGAATTAGAAGGGAGGAGGTCGGGGAACCTTATCCTCAAGCCATAGGAGTATTATATGTGCTGCCTGGTGGGCTGGGACATCCCTTGTGTCTCCTTCCCCATTCCTTCACCTTTTTCCTTTTTGTGTTTTTTTCCTCCATGCTGCTGTCTTGCTGTTTCTCAGATTGATACTGTTTCGCCTTGCCTCACCTTGTAAGCGCCTAGGCAAGTAGAAGGTGGTCTCAATGTCTTGCCTCGCCTTATCGTCTTACGAACACTGGAGCCATGAAATAATATTAATCTTGTGTTATGATGTAATGATATAACATCTTATGTTATGATATAATGAAATAACATCTTGTGTTATTTATGGCAACCTTGTTGATGCTATCTTATACTGGTGTGCTAGGAAAATGTGTTACAATCCTTCAAACTCCCACACCCTGTGCTTTGCATTGGTAGTGTAGTGATGATTGAATTGCTGGGAAGAACACAGAAAGCTGTAGATGATTTGTATTACATATGGTGAGTTCGCAATCCTCTCTATTTTCGTTAGTCATTGGTCACCTGATGTTTTTCTTATTTTCTCTCCAAACAAAGTGAAAATGACCTATTGTACTTTTGAGAAGAATGCTGACATGTTTGTTATGCAAATTTTGGGATTTGGTACACAACCAGTTTCATAATGGGAAATTGGGAAAAGAAGTGACTTGACAAACAATTTTCTCATTTTCCACTACTACTGGAAGAACAAAATTGCTTACATCACAATAATGGGAAATTGGGAAAAGAATTGCCTTGCTTGACAAACAATTTTCTCATTTTCTACTACAACTGGAAGAACAAAATTGTGTAAACCACAATATATTTGTGTTCAATATTAACCACTTTTCTTGTAACTCTGTTTTTTTACTTGATCCTTATAGTATGACAACCTAACATGCTTGATTTAGGTTTTTTCAGGAAAGGATAGAAAGAAAATGAAACACGTATAATAAGAATGCAGTTGTTTATAGACTATAGTTGCCTCAACAAGTATGTAGGCTTACAGTGGTGAATGTTATGATCTACTTCTAAAATATAGTTTCCTTTATGCATGAAACATTCCTTAGTTTTGTATCAGTGCAGAAATGCTGGCACTTAAGGCTTTTGTTTTACAATATGATGAACAGTGTTTGCCATGCACAAGTGATGGGGCGCTCACTTTCACCAGTTTTCATGGTTGACATCTCTGATTCTTCTGGTTATACAACCCTCAAGTATTTTCCAAGTGCCAGAAAATGAGGAAATTGTATGCAGAAGACATAGAATCCGGGGATGTGGTTAGGGGCCAGGGTCAGGACGCCCAGGTCTATAAATACTTGGTGGTTGAGTGGTTTAGTCTTTTCAATACTGGAATGGTATTGAGGTGTTATGTGATGCTGTTTGGTTCGTACATCTAACCAGCAGCCTGGTAAAAGTATTACTCCAGAACTCTGGAGTGATCAACCGACTTTGCCTAGGAGTATGTTTTGGCTTCAATAGTTGAGGGAAAAACTAATCAGTGATTGATCAGGCCCCAGGGTGTTTGAAGAGCTTCACGAGGTTTGCTCTGGTGTTTTGAAGTTTGTATATCATATATTCATATGTCCCTGATTCATGGTGCACAAGTTATGTATAATCTGCGGTGATTGTCAGTGATAGTGTGCTTGATCCTTCATTCTTAAACTGAAGTTTTGCATGATTCACCAAGCACGGCCTCTGCAGATTAATTTTATGAAGAAAAATAAGTTGAGCGCGGTCAGTACCATTTTTCTCAAACCAACTGTGGCGCGGTCAGTTTACTCGATCTTTTGCAGGTCTGAAGATCCGAATCCCAATATAGTTGATTATTACTTTTTTTTTGCAAGACTTAAGGTGACTAGGTGAGTTGACGTATACTACGCAAAATGTCTTAGTTGTGCCTATGGTTTAAACTGGTTCTTCATCGGCATCTACAGTTGTTATACCATAATTTAATAATCATAGTTATCTTGGTGTCCATCTAGCTGCTCAAATTTGTTATATTGGTCTAAATTTTTGCTATGTACCATCAACATACGTATGAACTGATGCCAGCTGCCTGCCCTCAGCATAGCACCATCCGCGCCTTGTTCTCTGATGCCAGTTCACTGCGATTTCTCCGCAAGCAGAAAACAGTGGCGGTGCCATAGAAGGGCCGAGAAAAGTCAAGACAGGCTGAAGAAGAAAGTACTGCTCCCTTCGTTTTAAAATGTAGGTCGTTTTGATTTTTTTTAACTTTAAGTTTGACCGCTCGTTTTATTTAATATTTTATGTAAATTATTATATCTTTTGTGGTGGCTTAATTATTGATAAAAAATCTTTAAAAATATCTTAAATTCGGACTATATTTTTTATTGATAAAAATCTTCAAAAATACCTTAAATTTGACTATATTTTCAAAAAAAAATCACTAATTTTTTAATAAGATGAGCGGTCAAACTTATAGTAAAAAAATCAAACGACGATGTAGTACTGTTTAACTTTTGTTCGTTGGATGCTCCTTGAACTTGCAGATTCAGCTAATGCTAAGAGCATCTTTAAGAGACAAGTTAAATCGTTTTCTAAAGTTAAATTTAGCTATTGTTAGAGAAAAAATGTTTCCAACAAACTCTGTAAATGACCCTTCAATTTAGTGGTTCTCCATCCCACTTTATTCGCTAGCTATTTTTATCTAGCCTACCTCACTAGTCATTTTTGCAAAATCTGTTGGATTACTTTGTTATTTGTTAGTCAAATCTATTTTTAAGAGTAGGTAAATCACTAAATTACAAGCCCACATCTCCTGGGAGATAGAAGAATTTCCTTGCAAGTACCTAGGAGTACCACTCTCATTACAGAAACTGACCAGGGCACACATTCATCCTATAATAGATAGAATAGCAGCACAATTACCCAGTTGGAAGGCTGGATTGCTAACAACGGCAGGGAGAAAGATTATGGTTCAGTTTGTGCTTACTTCAATGATAGTCTATCTGGCAATGGTCCTGGATCTCCCACCCTGAGCCCTTAAAGCTATTGATAAAATCAGAAGGGGGTTCCTTTGGAAAGGAAGAAAGGATGTCAAAGGTGGGCATTGTCTGGTAGCCTGGCCCAAGGTAACTCGACCACCGGAACTAGGTCTGGGAATTTCACATCTACAGCAAATGGGTTTGGGCGCTAAGGTTAAGGTGGCCTTGGTTACAAAAGACTGAACCAGATAAACCATGGGCCACGCTTCCTATCCAGGTTGACCACCAAGTTAAATCCTTCTTCTCTGTAGCAATCAGATCTGAAGTAGGGAATGGCAAAAATACTCTCTTTTAGACTGACAATTGGGTTCAGGGGTAGAGTCTCAAAAAAATTGTCCCTAATCTTTTTGGGCTGTTCCATGGAAGAGCAAGGAAGAGAACTGTATTTGATGCTATGAATGGAATGAGATGGATAGCTGACATAAGGGGTGCACTTACTGTGGCTGTTTTGGCTGAGTATCTTGGAGTTTGGGATCTGACTTCTCGGATGATTCTCCAACCCGAAGTAGAGTACACCCATATATGGCGTTTCTCAGCCTTAGGAAAATACTCAGCAAAATCAGCATATGAGGCCATGTTCATTGGAGCTATCCAATTTGGACCCTGGGAAAGAATATGGAAGACTTGGGCTCCGGGCAAATGTAAATTTTTCATATGGTTGGTGGCACACTAGAGGTGCTGGACAGCGGATCGGCTGGCCAGGAGAGGGCTGCCTCACCCTCCAAAATGTCCTTTGTGTGATCAGGAGGAAGAAACTATAAACCACCTGCTGGTGTCCTGTGTTTTCTCAAGGCAGGTGTGGTTCACCATTCTACAAAAACTCGGGCTGCAGGCCTTAGCACCACAATTAGATGACCTTTCATTTCAAGAATGGTGGGAAAAGGCTAGTAAGAGGGTTGAGGGGGAGGACAAAACGGGGCTCAATTCATTCATAATTCTGGTGGCATGGTCGATTTGGAACCATTGAAATGGTTGTGTCTTTGATGGAAACCACCCTGACTTAAATAGATTCTTGGCAGCTATCAGGGAGGAGCTCCACATGTGGGAGGTGGCTGGGGCTCGAGGAGTGGCTCACATCCTTGCCCAGTTGCCAACATAATAGGCTAGCAGGCGTGTGTTCCTTCTATGGTCTTGTAGTTGTGCTGGTAGTGTTTTGTAGCTGGGGTGTGTGGGGTTGTGTTTGCTAAGGATTTTTGTCCTGTCAAAACAACCTTGTACTGGTCTTTGGGTGCTTCCACCCTTTTTTCTTTTTAATATATAGATACACAACTCTCCTGCGTGTTCGAGAAGAAAAAAGGTAAATCACTAAATTTAACTAGTTCTTTTAGCTAATCTCATGGAGATGCTCTAAAGTTACAAAACTCCGCGTCTTTTCCTGGGGTTCATGAGCCCTGTAGATATCATGCCAAAGCCCATGCATCCGGACTCTGTAACTAACCATCAAGGGAGTGTTTAGTTCCTGAAAAAAGAGTGAAAAGAGGTGAAAAAGTAAGGGTCTCTTTGGAACAAAGGATTCTCAAAACATAGGAATAGGATAAACATAGGAATTGAGGTGCATGTAACCTGCAATCCTATAGGGTTTGAAAATATAGGAATTTTTGTTACATAGTGTTTGGATGCAACATAGGAAAAACACAAGAATATGAAGAGAGAGATAGACACAAAGGAAAGTTTCCAAGAGGTTGGACCTCATGTTAGATTCCCTCCAAAATTGCAATGGATTGGACCATTCCATAGGAATTTTGAAGGATTTTAGGATATCCAATCCTTTGTTACAGGGCTACATAGGAAAAATTCCTATAGGATTTCAATCCTACAAAATTCCTCCATAAATCCTATGTTCCAAAGGAGGCCTAAATATTGTCCTATCATGACCTAACTAGGCTCAAAAGATTCGTCTCGTTGTGTACATCAAAACCATGCAACTAGTTTTTTTTATTTACTCACGTTTAATACTACATGCATGATGAGAGAGATTTGATGTGATAAGTGAATAGTGAAGTTTGAAGAGAGAAAGTCTGAGAACTAACACAGCCCAAAGCACTTTTCATATACGACAGCATGAACATGGAATATCTGACCATCGACTGCTCGTCAGCGTATTCAGCACTCGTCTCGACATCCCCCGGACCTGGCAGTGCATATGCGGCAGCGGAACAGGAAATTCTACTGGAGTCGTCCTCTTAAACTTGAAAGAACTTTCTGTCTAATTATTGTACTTTGTACGTGGAGTGGATGGTCGGCAGCAGTTTGGACTTGGTAAACGCACTGACCTGTTCAAAATCCTGTCCTTTTCTTGGGGGGCGAAGTAAGTTCTGCAATTTTGTCCAAATCGGACGAATTTTGATGAAATTTACCTATTTCGGTGAGGATCGTAATGAAACCGAGGCAGAGTTAAATTTTTCTACCGTTACTAGTCTATATATACCCATTATATTCTACTAGGTATGAAAATGTAAATAAACTCTTAACTATATGCTTTCGTTATACCTCTCACCTTGCGATGGATAGGAAGCAGAAAAAGAATGCTTTTCCCATCTTCCTCCATAGCTTCTCAGGCTGACTCCAACAACACAATGTAAATGTATAAATGTATCTCCATGGAAACTGTGCATCACCAAATCTTTGTTCAACAGACTATGCAAAGGAGGAGGCATTCTCTCTTCCTAGGAGAGAGGAGATGCAAAAATACATACATGGCCTCTCTCCTCGAATGCATTCGACGGCGCCGGTTCGTTCAAGGAGGAGAGCAACCTCGTCTCCGAGCTGCCCGACTCGGAGCGCACTGTGCTCGCACAGCTCAAGGAGCTCGTCGCCGCCGCGCTCGCCAACGGGGGAGGTCGACCTGCCCCCGCCGCCGCCGCCCAAGGACTGTCTCAAGAAAGGAGGAGGCGGCTAAGGAGGAGGCCGAGGACGAGGCGGCGCCGGCCAAGGAGGAGGAGGCTAAGGCGGCTAAGGAGGAGGCCAAGGCGGAGGCGCCGGCCGAAGCTGCCGCCGAGGAGGTCCTAGCTGAGGACTACTCTCCCTCCGAGGCCGGCGTCGGCCCTCTGTCGGGCAACGTGCAGCGTCCCCGCCAGCGCCCCCGACTGCGCGCTGCGCCAACGGCCGCGCGCGGCCGCCGGGCCCCCTCGCGCCGCCTGCCCTCGGTCAGCCGCTCTCGCGCTATCGCCGCCGAGGCCCCTCGCGCCGCCCGCCGCCTGTTCAGCCCGCGCCTCCGCCGCCCGGTCAGCCCGTGCCGCCGCCGCCCGGAGCCGGACCCCCTCGCGGCGCCCACCGCCGGGCCGCCTCACGCCTCCGCCGGAATCTCCTCTTGCTCGCTCGCAGATTTTGCCGGAGAAGCTCGGCTGGAGCTTATCTCTGTCCAGTCTAGAGGAAGGAGTAGAAAGGGGGAAGAAGGCACTGGATGGAAAATGCCTTTGCCTCGTTATTATTGGAGACGGAGGTATGTGAACGAGTTGTAAAATAGTGTACACGGAAGGCAAATACCAATTTGCCTCTCCAAAATGCCTCTTATTATTGGAGTCATCTCCTGTTCTCCCCCACCATCTCCAGAGTGCTTAGTGCCCAAATTTCCATCAAGTTGTAGCCAAATTTCATTTAAAATAAATTTATTGAACGGTCAAACAAGTGAATTCCGATTTGAAATTTATGAAATTTTTCAAGAGTCACCAATTTTGGCGTCATCATTTTTTTTTGTTGAGTTTTGAATCCCAGAACTCTCCGTCCTCTATTTATGGCTGAAACGTTTTAAGGACGTTGCCAATCTACTTCTCAATTCTCATTCACCAGTCGTCGCACAACTGGTCGACTAAACTAGTACAGGCCATTCCACCGTCGTGCATGATTATGTGAGAGACAAGGTCACTGCCCCGTCAAGGGAGGTTGACTTGACATTTATCTTGTAGTCACCCAAACTGTGGCGACCATGAACAGACTACCTCGAGACCTTTGTGTGAGGTGGTATGGCTCAGCTCCCCGGATCATAAATGGTTCTTCCACACAGTGGGTTGAACGAGTTCACAGAGCACAAATTCACAAATCACAACCGTTCTCACTTTGCTGAGTATATAGCAAACCAAATCCTGTCCCATGAGCCCAAATAAACAGAGCCATCTACCATGAAGCTCTTGCTCTTCATGCTGACTTGTCTAGCCGCCGCGGCAGCCACACCCACACGACGCGCATCGGCGCTGCCTTCCTCTCCCGCCGATCTCGCGCGCTGCCCAACATCCTGCGGCAAGGTAAACATCTCCTACCCGTTCGGCATCGGGCCCGGATGCTCCCGGCCGGGGTTCGAGCTCACCTGCAACCGCACCACCAAGCGCCCCAGGCTCTACCTCGGCAACGCCACCACCACCACCAGCCGCACCTGGATCGTCAAGCAGTTCCCCAATGGCTACGTCGAGGCCTCGGTCGTCTTCAACATCGCCACGGCCCGGTCTCCGGGTGGCCGTGGCACAGCCTACACCAGGTCCTGGGA
>OAMR01000595.1:767432-780565 GCA_900205405.1 Echinochloa crus-galli
GACGTGCATCGGCGCTGCCTCCCTCTCCCGCCGATCTCGCGCGCTGCCCAACATCCTGCGGCAAAGTAAACATCTCCTACCCCTTCGGCATCGGCCCCGGCTGCTCCCGGCCGGGGTTCGAGCTCACCTGCAACCGCACCACCAAGCGCCCCAGGCTCTACCTCGGCAGCAGCAGCACCACCACCAGCCGCACCCGGATCGTCAAGCAGTTCCCCAACGGCTACGTCGAGGCCTCCGTCGTCTTCAACATCGCCACCGCGTCGCCCAGCGGCGGCACATACACCAGGTCCTGGGAGGCTCCCGGGAGGATCCTCCACTTCGCGCCCGGCGGCAGCCAGTACTACTCGCTCGTGTTCGTCGGCTGCGGGGTCGAGGCCGACCTGTACAACCCGGACACCGGCGACGTGCTCGGCCACTGCTCGAGCGCCTGCGCCGACGCGCCGCTCATGGAGAGGGTCGCGGCGGGGGAGTACTGCAACGGCTTGGGCTGCTGCGCCATCAAGCTCACCGGAGGCGTCGACGCGTTTCGCTTCACCGTCGTGCAGAGGAAGGAGGAGGCCGCTGATAACGGCGCGGCTGGCGTTGTAAACGCGAACAGCACGATCAAGGCATTCTTGTCGTCTAACTATCGGTTTAGCATGGCGGATCTCATCTCCGACACAGTAAACTCAAGCACCATTGGAGCTGCCAGGGTCTACGTGCCGGCTATAATCACAGATGAACCGAATTGCCGGAGGGCACCGCTGGATCAGGTGCGGTACGCTTGTGGTAGTAACCGGTGCGTGGACGTGCAGAACAGAGGGTACTACTGTACCTGCCCTGATGCTTTGGACATCGGCAATCCTTATGTTCTCGGTGGCTGCAATCAAGGTTGGTATAAGATCTCTCCACTTCTTCGATTTATCTTGGTTTTTAGATTCTAGGCTCCTATGAATTTACCTCTATATAATTCTATATTTTCAGTTTCTGTATTCTTTAGTTCATTGGGATAGCATCCTAGTTGTTCACCTTTCAATGTAAGACCGGATTAGAATCCTTCAGTACGTGGAGTGGATGGTCGGCAGCAGTTTGGACTTGGTAAACGCACTGACCTGTTCAAAATCCTGTCCTTTTCTTGGGGGGCGAAGTAAGTTCTGCAATTTTGTCCAAATCGGACGAATTTTGATGAAATTTACCTATTTCGGTGAGGATCGTAATGAAACCGAGGCAGAGTTAAATTTTTCTACCGTTACTAGTCTATATATACCCATTATATTCTACTAGGTATGAAAATGTAAATAAACTCTTAACTATATGCTTTCGTTATACCTCTCACCTTGCGATGGATAGGAAGCAGAAAAAGAATGCTTTTCCCATCTTCCTCCATAGCTTCTCAGGCTGACTCCAACAACACAATGTAAAATGTATAAATGTATCTCCATGGAAACTGTGCATCACCAAATCTTTGTTCAACAGACTATGCAAAGGAGGAGGCATTCTCTCTTCCTAGGAGAGAGGAGATGCAAAAATACATACATGGCCTCTCTCCTCGAATGCATTCGACGGCGCCGGTTCGTTCAAGGAGGAGAGCAACCTCGTCTCCGAGCTGCCCGACTCGGAGCGCACTGTGCTCGCACAGCTCAAGGAGCTCGTCGCCGCCGCGCTCGCCAACGGGGGAGGTCGACCTGCCCCGCCGCCGCCGCCCAAGGAAGAGCCCAAGAAAGGAGGAGGCGGCTAAGGAGGAGCCGAGGACGAGGCGGCGCCGGCCAAGGAGGAGGAGGCTAAGGCGGCTAAGGAGGAGGCCAAGGCGGAGGCGCCGGCCGAAGCTGCCGCCGAGGAGGTCCTAGCTGAGGACTACTCTCCCTACGAGGCCGGCGTCGGCCCTCTGTCGGGCAACGTGCAGCGTCCCCGCCAGCGCCCCCGACTGCGCGCTGCGCCAACGGCCGCGCGCGGCCGCCGGGCCCCCTCGCGCCGCCTGCCCTCGGTCAGCCGCTCTCGCGCTATCGCCGCCGAGGCCCCTCGCGCCGCCCGCCGCCTGTTCAGCCCGCGCCTCCGCCGCCCGGTCAGCCCGTGCCGCCGCCGCCCGGAGCCGGACCCCCTCGCGGCGCCCACCGCCGGGCCGCCTCACGCCTCCGCCGGAATCTCCTCTTGCTCGCTCGCAGATTTTGCCGGAGAAGCTCGGCTGGAGCTTATCTCTGTCCAGTCTAGAGGAAGGAGTAGAAAGGGGGAAGAAGGCACTGGATGGAAAATGCCTTTGCCTCGTTATTATTGGAGACGGAGGTATGTGAACGAGTTGTAAAATAGTGTACACGGAAGGCAAATACCAATTTGCCTCTCCAAAATGCCTCTTATTATTGGAGTCATCTCCTGTTCTCCCCCACCATCTCCAGAGTGCTTAGTGCCCAAATTTCCATCAAGTTGTAGCCAAATTTCATTTAAAATAAATTTATTGAACGGTCAAACAAGTGAATTCCGATTTGAAATTTATGAAATTTTTCAAGAGTCACCAATTTTGGCGTCATCATTTTTTTTTGTTGAGTTTTGAATCCCAGAACTCTCCGTCCTCTATTTATGGCTGAAACGTTTTAAGGACGTTGCCAATCTACTTCTCAATTCTCATTCACCAGTCGTCGCACAACTGGTCGACTAAACTAGTACAGGCCATTCCACCGTCGTGCATGATTATGTGAGAGACAAGGTCACTGCCCCGTCAAGGGAGGTTGACTTGACATTTATCTTGTAGTCACCCAAACTGTGGCGACCATGAACAGACTACCTCGAGACCTTTGTGTGAGGTGGTATGGCTCAGCTCCCCGGATCATAAATGGTTCTTCCACACAGTGGGTTGAACGAGTTCACAGAGCACAAATTCACAAATCACAACCGTTCTCACTTTGCTGAGTATATAGCAAACCAAATCCTGTCCCATGAGCCCAAATAAACAGAGCCATCTACCATGAAGCTCTTGCTCTTCATGCTGACTTGTCTAGCCGCCGCGGCAGCCACACCCACACGACGCGCATCGGCGCTGCCTTCCTCTCCCGCCGATCTCGCGCGCTGCCCAACATCCTGCGGCAAGGTAAACATCTCCTACCCGTTCGGCATCGGGCCCGGATGCTCCCGGCCGGGGTTCGAGCTCACCTGCAACCGCACCACCAAGCGCCCCAGGCTCTACCTCGGCAACGCCACCACCACCAGCAGCCGCACCCGGATCGTCAAGCAGTTCCCCAACGGCTACGTCGAGGCCTCCGTCGTCTTCAACATCGCCACGGCCCGGTCTCCGGGTGCCAGCACCGCCTACACCAGGTCCTGGGAGGCTCCCGGGAGGATCCTCCACTTCGCGCCCGGCGGCAGCCAGTACTACTCGCTCGTGTTCGTCGGCTGCGGGGTCGAGGCCGACCTGTACAACCCGGACACCGGCGACGTGCTCGGCCACTGCTCCAGCGCGTGCGCCGACGCGCCGCTCATGGAGAGGGTCGCGGCGGGGGAGTTCTGCAATGGCCTTGGCTGCTGCGCCATCAAGCTCACCGGAGGCGTCGACGCGTTTCGCTTCACCGTCGTGCAGAGGAAGGAGGAGGCCGCTGATAACCACGCGGCTGGCGTTGTGAACGCGAACAGCACGATCAAGGCATTCTTATCGTCGAACTATCGGTTTAGCATGGCGGATCTCATCTCCGACACAGTAAACTCGAGCACCATTGGAGCTGCCAGGGCCTACGTGCCGGCCATAATCACAGATGAACCCAATTGCCAGAGGGCACAGCTGGATCAGGTGCGGTACGCTTGTGGGAGTAACCGGTGCGTGGACGTGCAGAACAGAGGATACTACTGTACCTGCCCTGATGCTTTGGACATCGGCAATCCTTACGTTCTCGGTGGCTGCAATCAAGGTTGGTATAAGATCTCTCCACTTCTTCGATTCATCTTGGTTTTCAGGTTCTGTGCTCCTATGAATTTACCTTTATATAATTCTATATTTTCAGTTTCTGTATTCTTTAGTTCATTGGGATAGCATCCTAGTTGTTCACCTTTCAATGTAAGACCGGATTAGAATCCTTCACAATATCAAAGTTTGAATCCTTCAATGGGAATGCGGCCTTGATTATAACCTGTTAGGCGAATATGGAATTTTCATAGACTCTGTTTCTATGTCAAACGTCAAAGAGAACTCCAAAATCATACTTGTAGAAAAGGTAGTTTGTGTAGTTTCAAAGTAATGACTCCTAATCCATCTATCTTATACACCTTTTACACATCCAGTTAGATTATAACTTTCTTTAACTGGGACAGAGTATGACCCCAATCAAGGCAAGCCGAATTGTTCAAGATTATGTGGCAGTACAAGTATTCCCTTCCCATTTGGGCTTGAACATGGATGTTCAGCAAATAGAAAATTTCAATTGAATTGCACTTCTAACAAAGCACTTATTGGGAAAGCACCAGCGCAATATCAGGTAACAAATATATCATTAGACGACGGGCTCTTGTTTGTTGACAAACCCTCAGACCTTGGAGATGCCAACGCACATGTATTCATAGTAGACTACTCTGGCAGAGATTGGTCCCAACAAACAGTAGATGACTTACATGATTTTGACTTTGCTGAGCAATATGGTGTTTGGAAGTGGACTGCTGCCAATACAACCTGCGAAAAGGCGAAAAGTGAAATTCAATATGCTTGTGTCAGCAGTAACAGTGAGTGCTCTAGTGTCTCCCATGGACCTGTCTACATTGGCTACCGCTGCAAATGCTCCTCTGGCTATCAAGGAAATCCATACGTCAAAGAAGGTTGTAAAGGTACATCGCTCCATCTTGAATTATTTCCTACTCAGTTCTATCAAAGCCTGAGTTTTTTGATTGTGTAGCCACGGCCAGAACGCCAGATTCAAAACTTATATAATGCACTACTGTTTTCCATTTAACCCTCTTTGGTTCACTATTGTTATAATTAGCATTTGAGTCTATTAACTGAGAATAGTGTACTTGTAGTTGTGGGGAATGGATGTGGATATCCCTGGACAAAATATTTGAAGAAACAGGAGGGGCTCACACGGTCGCACCCCTGAACAAAATATGGTTTTTGCTCTCTTTGTTGACTTAATTATATTTATTATTTGCAGACATTAATGAGTGTTTGTTGCCCAACTATTGTAATGGGACATGTTACAATTGGGAAGGGAGCTACAGTTGCACCAGTTGTCGTCATGGTAAATATTTTGATCCTGTAACAAGGCAGTGCAGTTACACTAAACATGGTCTTATTTTGGGTATGTCATACTTCACCTCATCTTCTTATTTTTCCTGATGCAATCTAGATACAAGAAAGCAAAACAGATCATAATCTCATCTACATGTGTATGTAGGAGTTGTTATTGGACTTGGATGTGGTATTGGAGTTCTAGCTGTTACAATACTTGCAATGGTGTTAGTCCGTCGGTGGAAGAGAAGTGTCCGAAAGAAAATTAGAAGGGCATATTTTCGGAAAAACAATGGACTTTTACTAGAGCAGTTGATATCTTCCGATGAAAATGCTGCAAATAATACAAGAATATTTTCACTGGAAGAGCTAGAAAAGGCAACAACTGACTTCGATACAACACGTATCGTTGGTCATGGAGGCCATGGAACAGTTTACAAGGGGATATTGTCCGATCAACGTATTGTAGCCATCAAAAAGTCAAAAATTGTGGAGCAGAGCCAGATTGATCAATTTGTCAACGAGGTAGCCATCTTGTCACAAATAATTCATCGCAACGTAGTAAAACTTTTTGGTTGCTGTCTGGAATCAGAAGTACCTTTGCTTGTTTATGAATTCATCCCCAATGGCACACTTTATGATCTTCTTCATGGTGATTTGAATACAAAGTGCTTGCTAAGATGGGATGACCGTATTAGGGTTGCTCTAGAAGCTGCATGTGCCCTTGCTTATCTCCATTCTGCTGCTTCAATACCAATCATACATAGAGATGTTAAATCTTCCAATATACTTTTAAATGATAACTTTACTACCAAGGTTTCAGATTTTGGTGCGTCAAGATCAATTTCCATTGACGAAACCCATGTAGTCACCATTGTACAAGGGACATTTGGATACTTGGATCCAGAATATTAACGTACAGGACAATTAACTGAGAAGAGTGATGTCTATAGTTTTGGTGTGATACTTGTTGAACTCCTAACAAGGAAGAAGCCAATCTTTCTTAATTGCTTTGGGGAAAAGCAGACCTTGTGTCATTACTTTCTTCAAAGCCTACAACATGGGACTGCAAGAGATATAGTCGACACTCAGATTGTTAAGGAAACCAACGATATGGAAATCGGTGAGATGGTTTCACTTGCCGAGATGTGCTAAGGCTCAGAGGAGATGAGAGGCCAACAATGAAAGAAGTGGAGATAAGATTACAGCTTCTAAGAGCTAAGATATTAAAGGAAAACCGAGAGCTCCAAAGGGACAATGAACTCGATCACTAGTTACTGCCTACATCCAGTTGTGATTCTCCTACAGAGATTGCCACAGCTGTTGTTTCTTCAGAAGAAGATTATATCTCCAGACGCAATACAATGGAGCAAGAAACTTGTTTCCTGCACTGATTTATCTAGAGGCATACAATATTGCACTCCTTTTATGATGAGCTAGCTAAGCAACCGAGCTTCAACCATACCATGTTTAAGGTGTATTACTGTACTCATGCACGATTCTATGTTCCTATTAGGAAAAAGTCCAAATTACTCTCCTCAAGTATAGCCAAAGTTTGGATAACCCCCTAAAGTAATTCTTGGTTCAGTTTATCCCCTAAACTATGTCATTTGGTTCAATTTACCCCTTAACACAACTTATCTTTTTTGTTTCTCCATGCACAAGTGAAATTTAAAGTTTAACTTTTGCAAAATTATACAGACAATATAAGACATGTTAAAAAATATATCATAATTCCATGATGTGTCGTTTTGCTGCTGGAGGCGCTTGGGTGAGTAGGAAATAGAAGTATCATTTGTTGCGTCAGTTCAGTGTTGGAGAATTTAAAGAGCAGAGAAAGCGTTCAGTACCAAAATCAAATGAGGCATCGAGATATATATTGTTGATTGGCATGTCTGTTCAGTCCTGAAAAATTGAATCTGCATTGTTACTGTGAGTCTCATAGAAATAATTAGACCTTGTATGCAGCTTTTGTAATTGTTCCCATTGGAATATTTCTGAGTTCAGGTCTTTCCTTCATGTTTCGTCAGTTAGCTAATGTTGGTAGAACAAGTATAGGTGATTACTTGTTCTACTTGTGGGAGAACAAGTAATCACCTTTTCTAATTATGTGATCTACAATCTGCATAACTCAGGGTTTGATTTTTCACAGGCTCAGTTCAGTGGACTCTGAATGACAAGATGCATGGATTCTACAGAAGGTAATCATTTCTGTAGTGACACTATTATGGTGCTTTTGTTGCCTTTTAGTAATTGCTAATTTTCTATTCATCATGTCATGCCATTATGAAGTCTGTTTGGGAAGGCCTTCAGTTGCTAGTAATAATTTGCTCACCACAGTTTATTTAGTCCCATTAACTCCTAAAATTTGAGTAGCTGATTTCACTGAACCTTGACATGCTTCTGACTCCCATGAGGTGAGCCAAAACTGTTAGTGCTTTGGCAGTGCTGCTTGTGTGTTTATGTTGCTGAAAATGGAAATAATGATTTGCACATTATCTGCCACTCTTGCGAGGTGCATCTTGGCAGTGCTGCTTGTGTGCTCTGGCAGTGCTGCTTGTTCGTTTTTGGAGAAGACAGGAGATCATATATCATCATGTTAAATTTATGACACTAATCAAGTTAAGTTGCTGCTTGAGAAAATTGTGCTTTTAGGATTGAGCTGAATCTCCATGTAGCTGTACAGATAAATAGAAGAATTTAGTATAGGCTTTCATGTATATTTTCAGAGATGCATATATACTTTCATGTACTAATCACTTTGTATGTTATCTACCAGATTACCAGGAGCGAAGAGAAATGCTGCTAAGTTATATTTACTTGGGATTTGGCTGATGTCATGCCACTGGAGCCTGGAGAAGTTCTTGACTTATTGTGCCTAATATGTGGTACTTGAATGCTGCTAAGTTTTATTTACTTGGATTTGGCTGATGCCATCCTACTGGAACAGTTACATTGTATAATGTGGGGTATTTGTGGATGATGAAAATGTATTATAATGTGTAACTATGCTGCTAAGGTTTATTTACTTGGATTTGGCTGATGCCATCCTACTGGAACAGTTACATTGTATAATGTGGGGTATTTGTGGATGATGTAAATGTATTATAATGTGTAACTAATATATCTCTGTAATTCTTTATGGTACTAGAAGATAATATAATTGGGTCTTAAATAATTTTATCATTTAAACGGATTGTCAGAACAACCAACCACGTGGACCAACCAGAACAAGCCATGTGGACCAACCATAATACACCACGTGGACCAACCACAATGTGACACGTGGGCAGCATCAGAGAGCAACGTGTTGACCAACTAGAACACGCCATGTGGACCAACTATAATGCGCCACGTGGACCAACTAGAACACACCATGTGGACCAACCACAACGTGCCACGTGGGCAGCATCAGAGAGCAACGTGTTGACCAACTAGAACACGCCATGTGGACCAACTATAATGCGCCACGTGGACCAACTAGAACACACCATGTGGACCAACCACAACGTGCCACGTGGGCAGCATCAGAGAGCAACGTGTTGACCAACTAGAACACGCCATGTGGACCAACTATAATGCGCCACGTGGACCAACTAGAACACACCATGTGGACCAACCACAACGTGCCACGTGGGCAGCATCAGAGAGCAACGTGGCAGCATCTATGCCACGTGATAACGGATTTTATGATGAAAATGGTTCAAATGTGTGACGTAATGTTTATGTCATAAAATGAACATTATTCTGTGATGAAGAGTATTTCGTCATAGATGTAATGCAGTTCTGTGACGAAATTTGTCGTTTTGTCATAAAGAAACTTCTGTGACGCGACTTCTATGATGAAAAGCTTTTCGTCACAAATTCTTCACTGCAGTTTCTTTGTGACGAATTTCATAAGTTCTATGATGAATGATGTTCGTCATACATTAATAGATTTGTACTAGTGATGTCTATAGTTTTGGTGTGATACTTGTTGAACTCCTAACAAGGAAGAAGCCAATCTTTCTTAATTGCTTTGGGGAAAAGCAGAACTTGTGTCATTACTTTCTTCAAAGCCTACAACATGGGACTGCAAGAGATATAGTCGACACTCAGATTGTTAAGGAAACCAACGATATGGAAATCGGTGAGATGGTTTCACTTGCCGAGATGTGCTTAAGGCTTAGAGGGGATGAGAGGCCAACAATGAAAGAACTGGAGATAAGATTACAGCTTCTAAGAGCTAAGATATTAAAGGAAAACCGAGAGCTCCAAAGGGACAATGAACTCGATCACTTGTTACTGCCTACATCCAGTTGTGATTCTCCTACAGAGTTCGCCACAGCTGCTGTTTCTTCAGAAGAAGATTATGTCTCCAGATGCAATAGAATGGAGCAAGAACTTGTTTCCTGCACTGATTTATCTAGAGGCATACAATATTGCACTCCTTTTATGATGAGCTAGCTAAGCAACCGAGCTTCAAACGTACCATGTTTAAGGTGTATAACTGTACTCATGCACGATTCTATGTTCCTATTAGGAAAAAGTCCAAATTACTCTCCTCAAGTATAGCCAAAGTTTGGATAACCCCCTAAAGTAATTCTTGGTTCAGTTTATCCCCTAAACTATGTCATTTGGTTCAATTTACCCCTTAACATAATTTGTCTTATTTGTTTCTCCATGCACAAGTGGAATTTAAAGTTTAACTTTTACAAAATTATAGCAGACAATATAAGACATGTTAAAAAATATATCATAAATTTCTGTCACTATTTTGATAGGGTAATATGTTTAATAATAAAGTTATTTTTAAAATACAATATTATATAGAAAGTAGTGATGAAAAATTCGTAAAATATTTTCTAATATAGATTATGATATTCACTACCTCCCTGCAAAGTCTCAAATTAAAATTCATCTTGTGCATGGAGAAACAAAAAAACAAATTATGTTAAGGGGGTAAGTTGGACCAAATAACATAGTTTAGGGGGTAAATTAAACCAAAACATAGTTTAGGGGGTTACCCGAACTTTTGCTATAGTTGAGGGGAGTAATTTGGACTTTTTCCTTCTTGTTATTGTTGTAAAATAAAAAGAAACACCTGGATCTGCAGCAGAATGCATAGCCATGCATGACATAACGTATACTGATTTTTAAGACGGTAGAAGAAAACATCATCCTAGCCTCTGCATCCTATGATCTATATCGACAATAATTTATAAAAGTTTGGGCCCTGTTCACCAAAACAAACACTAACTAATTTTTATAGAGCGAATGTTTTTTTGACGGTTCAACGGAGGGGGAGAGGATCGCCCACCTGAGATTTTCATTCATTGGCCTGGACCGGCCCGGCTGATTATCAAAGAGTTTTACAGTTTAACATGAGGCTACATTGCTGAAGAAAAAAACAAAGCACCACGTATCACATAGTGTGATGTCGCATCTCAGCAGTCTACAACCCCATAACCGAGCATCATTTTTACATGCCTGCAGGGTCTGTCGCAGACTCATCTCTTCTTGTCGGGAAACCACACCATTCTTTCTCTTCCACAGAGTCCAACAGCACAGAAGCACAAATGCATCGAAGTGAGCTGCAGGAATGTGGTCTGTCCTCGGGATGATGTGTAGATTGCAGGTTTCAAAGTGTGTCGCAGCTGAAAACCCAGAGATCGCCAGAACGTACATGCCTGCTCGCACGCAAACATGATATGAGTGGCAGTCTCAGCTGCTTTACCACAAAGCTCACATGTGTCCTCATCCACCACTCTTCTCCGCAACAAGTTCACCTTACTCTGGAGTCTGTCATGCACCAGTAGCCAAGCAAAGAATTGCACCCGAGGAGGTGCACGATTGTGCCAGACACAAATTTTGCCGCCGGACTTGGCTCACCATATGTTGATTTCAGTAGTTTGTATAGAGCAGATATCTGTAGTTTCCCATCCTCACGAGCAAAAGGGCACAGTCGTACATTTGGGTAGGCCGAGAGCGTGGTTTCGGCAATGATCCCATTCACACACAACTGCCAGCTCCTCCCTAGCAACAACAGATATGTGCGGCACTAGGTGAGGTAACAATAGTTCCATTTCTTTCTTATCGTTCTCAGATGACTTGGTTATTAAGAATATTAGAGAATTGGGTATTTGAAGGATCGGTATGGCGACTAGAGAGGAGGGGAGTGAATGGGAGCCGATTAAAATTTCTCTCCAAAGAGCGAAACTCGGCCTATGTCCCAAAATCACTTCCGACGAGTCCAAATCCCTTTCTTGCCAGAACCACAAAGCCACTTGAATGCTTTTGGTCCTAGGAGCAAGACACAATGATCACAACGAGCTACTGACAGCGGAAACAATAAACCTTAACACAGCACAGCTCACAGAGACTCAAAACACGGTACAAAAGTCTCCCTTCTAACCGCCAAGATGACACGTGCCAACTCGTGACAAGCTCACCCTAGGAAGGATTAGGAATTCCCAGACTAACACGGAAGCAATGACATAATCGAGACAACGAACGACCACTAATTTTTCCTCAAAATAAAACACCATAAGAATTAAGCTCTAATCACTTGAATTAATTCACAAGCATGCAAGAGACTAGCAGCATTAAACTGATTAAACAAAGGTCAGCAAATGTGATTGAATTAATTGACCAAACTATTTTCTTGGGCCATGTGCGCAGAAAACAAACCTGCACCTACCCCTTGCGAGTTGTGCTGCTCTGCAGCTGTTGCTCGCTCTGGAATTTTTTTTAAAAGTCCTTTTTATTCTAATATTTTAAGAATAACCCCTCACGAACTAAATTTCTAAGAAGTAGCCCATTTAGTCGCGCCAGGACCCGTGGCGGTACCGGCCACTGAGCCGCGCCACATGCAGTGGCGCGACTCAGGCGCCACGTCGGCTCGCGGGCACGCGCGGCGGAATATTCAAATCCGACGTGGCGCGTGCCGCCCATATGGCACGGCCATTTTCGCCGTGCCGTGCCGGCCCGTGACACGGCAACATAAAAAACAAAGGAACACTTCACATAATCAGAATTTCGTGAAAATGATGACCTAATTATCAAAATGAGCTGTTGTGCAATGCTGCCTCATTAAAAACCTTTCTAGGTAAAACTCACCCTTGTGAGAAACCCTAGAAAGGAAAAAAGAGTACAGCCAGCTCAAAACTTAAAAAATGCATACATCTATCCTATTACAATAGCCAACAGCCCAACATCAGTGGACTGTGGCAAGTTGTTCAAGGCTTCAAGCCATAAAGAATCAAGTGGCAAAGTTTAAAAGTGGCAAGAGTAGACTATCATCTATCATATTACAAGTCATCCATCACAGGAATCACAGATGACAGACCATCACACAGCCACAGCACAGCCCACTGGCCACTGCCCACCACAGCCACCAGTCCACCACTTGAGTCTTGTAGCACCAAAAGGGCAAAAGATGGAGAAATGCCTGCAAAATTAGGATGAACATGATGATTTTGATGAACATCCTGCAAAAACACAGTAAACCACTTGAAGATGAACATGATTATGACTAGTTGATTACCTTCTCCATGACTCCATTTCATCTTCATCAATCATCACCCAGCAGCAGTACTGCCGCTGCCGCTGCCGCTTCCTTGATTGCCTTCACCACCTTCGTCCAGGTACAAGCTGTCGAACAACTCCTCCAGTTCTGTGTCCTCAGGTGCATGCTGTTCTTTTCTTGCTGCTTGCTCCCAGTCTTTCATGCAGGTGAGCATCTCGACATGCTCAGGCAACAAGCGCCGTCTCCGCTCTTCAAGTATCCTGGCAGTACAGCTGAAACAAGACTCGGAAGAAACAGTAGAAACAGGAACAAACATGATATCGCGAGCCATTATTGATAAGACAGGATAAGCTAGCTTATGGTCACTCCACCACAATAGTATATCAAAGGACTCCCCCCAATCCTTGACAGGATCACTGTCCAAGTATGCTGACAGTTCATTACCAACAG
>OAMR01000595.1:780649-800083 GCA_900205405.1 Echinochloa crus-galli
CAACATGTGTTTATAACTCCCTAAAATTCATCACATAAATAATTAACAGGGAATGTAACATATATATAATATAAATATATGTATTCTAATATCAGAACAACATGTGTTTATAACTCCCTAAAATTCATCACAATTAAGTTAAAGCAACTCTATGAATAGGTGGAATTCCACCTAACATCCATATCCAAGCCAAACTTTCTAGGTCTAATACCCCTAGCAGCACAGTAATTTTTAAACAATGCAATTCTTTGATTAGAGGAATTCAAAAAGTTTATTGCAGTCCTGAAATTTTCAAGATAAGGATTGAACCTCTTTAATCCAGACTTAACAATCAGATTAATAATATGGCATGCACAGCGCTGATGCACAAGCAAATACTGGACTTTGAGAGGATCATCACGAGTAGGAGCAGGATAAGAGCCCAGGTAACCAAAAAAGACAGGTTGCAAGATATCAAAAGCCTTAGAATTAGCTGAAGCATTATCAAGAGACACAGCAAATACCTTATCAATCAAACTAAACTCCTCAACCACAGATGCAATTTTTTCAGCAATGTTTTCACCAGTATGTGATGCATCAACCAGCCTAAAACCAATAACATTTTTATGCAACTCCCAATCAGCCCCAACATAATGTGCAACAACAGAAATGTAATCCTCCTTAGCATTACCAGACCAGATATCAGAAGTTAAAGAGACAGATGAACAAGAAGTTAAAGAATGCATAAGCAAAGCACGCTGATCAGCAAACAACTTATGCATATCTCTAGTAGTGGTCTGCCTAGAAACCTTTTGGAATCTAGGATTATGAGCATTCTTAATGTAATCTTCCCAGGCCTGTGTCTCACCAACACCTAATGGAAGATCCAGCCTAGCAATCAACCGACACAGTTCATTACGAGCACGAGAAGCATCATAAACCCAGTTATGTAACCCATCAGCATTCATAGCAATTCTAGACTGGACCCTAAGATTAGCAGCCTGTTTTTTCCTACAAGCTGCCATGTGCCTGTTCAAGGATCCAGTGCCAATCGAATGCCTAGCAACAAATTTCTTACCACAACGTTTACAGATGGCATGCGTCCTCACCTCATTCTCGTCAAAGACCGGCACAAAATCCTCCCAACAAGCAGAAGAGCGCTTACCAGACGAGGTACCAGTACCATTGGTGTCCTCGGAGCCATCCACCTCCATAGGACCGTCGCCGCCGGCGTCGAGGTCGTCGACCTCGATAGGCAGGGAGGCGTCCCCGACCTCCATCTCCTCGTCCTGGTCCTCGCGGTGCTCGCCGTCGGCCGCGGCCACAGGAGGGTGGGGAGGCTGGTCCCGGCCCCTAACCGCATCTCCAGCACCGTCCCTCGACGGTACGCAGGGGCGCTTTCTTGCCATCGCGCCTCCAGAGGAGGAGGACGAAGCGTCAGGCACCAACCTGCAAACAAGAAGAAGAACACAAGAACAAGAAGAGGATTAGAAGATGAAGAAGATGCTAGGGTTAGGGTTAGGGTTTCGAGACAACTCACCTACGCCACCGGAGCCCAGTGCCGGAGAAGAGGCCAAGGAGCCAGCATCCAAGCAGAGAACGACGAGACAAGCACCGTTAGACCGACCCCGACGCCGACGCGCAACAATAGACAGCTCAACGACGACTCACATGGTACACCTGAATGCCATAATGTGCAGGCACTTGTAATAAATTGCATCATAAATCCAATCAATGTGGTCAATCAAACCGACTACATTTTTCATTTCATTTTTTTCCCTAGAATATTGGATAGCATTGCTTATTGCAATTTGTTAGTTTGAGATATTATTCAGCCATTTACGAAATAATGTGGCTATATGACTTAGTTTAAAAAAATGGTAGATCAGTTTCGGCCAGGTCGCCAACTCCCTCACCCGACTGACCATTCCCACCGGCGTTCCGCCTCCTGCCTTACGTCCACCCCCGCGCCTCCTCCGCCACGTCCTCGCCATCCTGCCTCGACCTACGCCCGCGGATCCAATCCAAGACCTGGTGCTGCATTAACAAGGTATGCAACGTTGTAAACCCTAGCTTGCTGCTGTCTATTACCCACGGATTTATGCAATTTCGGGAACATTCAGCATAGAAACTTATGCCGAATTGTTGAATTTAACTTATTATGTGAGATGTCTTATCATACTTTTAGTTATTTTATACTTGTGTAACAAATTTCTCAGCGAATTTTACAGTTGTATACCCAACAGTTCATTAGATTGTATTGAATTGTACATTGGAGTACTGGTGTGGCATACCCTAGGTTAAATTTGTGATTCTGCCACAGACTCCATCTCAGTATGCTGGGCGTATTATAATAAAAAAAATCGAACATGGTAAACCTTGACCATCAAATAGTTAAATTGTCTATCGCACAAAAGGTACATATTTCACATGTATTTAAGTAAGTTGTTGGTTTGTCGTGTATAGATATTGATATGGAAATGAGGGAACAAAATTTGTGGAAATGATTGTTTCCAAGATTGAAAAGTTGGGATATGTGGTATTGTTGTTGAATACATATTTGTGAATGAAAATGTAGGTAGAAAACAAACCTATATGTCAAATTATAAATGATTTGAAATGTTCAATATTTTGAAAAGAAATTGTGGTTCAATTATATAATACAATTGCATGTGAAATTTTATTTTAGGTTTGAAATGTTGAAATGTGGTTGAAATATACATGTTACCATGTACGTATGGTAGTGAGTTGCATTTATTAGTTAAATTAGATTAGAGTATATAGTTATATAGATATATTTAGTAAATTAAGTTTGCTTAATTAAATTTGTATAGTCAAGTGTAGTTAGCAAGTGTAGATGTATAGTTAGTAATTATTTTGTTGTAGCATTAGCAATTGTATATAGTTTAGTTTAGTTTATAGTTTATGTAATTTAGTTTAGTTAGCAATTATAGATATAAAGAATTTTAACTTGTCATGCATATCAATTTTAGGGGGAGAGAATTGGTTTGCGGCACTTGGACGTTAGAGGTGCCAGACGTACCTCTGTTCCATTCTTATCCCCATAACGCCTATTGTACGTGATTCGGGGTTACGCATGTTGTCCCTTGAACCCGATAGTGCGAATGGTACGATCAAGAAGGGGATGATATTTGATAGTCTGGAAGAGCTGAAGTACTTTTTAAGGGATTATGCGGTTCGGCATCACCGTCCATACACTGTTGTGCATTCTCAAGCTAAAGTCAGGTATACAGTGCAGTGCAAAGCGGCCGTTTGTAATTGGAGGGTGAATGCCCGTACTATCCCCCACGATAGAACGAAATGGAGGATTACTCAAGTCATGCAACCTCACACATGTGCATCATCGGTCGCTTCACAAGAACATCCTCAGCTGACAGCACGATATATTGCTACTCGAGTACTCATATTATGCCTTTGGTTTATAAGACGCCTGGTATATCTATTCCTAGCGTCATCGAGGCCATTGTGTTGTGGTCATCATATACCGTCAAGTATGGTAAGGCATGGCGAGCTAAGCAGATTGCCGTGACAATGTTGTGGGGTGATTGGAAGGATGCTTACTGTCTCTTATACACATCTAGATGTGTATAAGAGACAGGTAGACGACAGCGGACTAGCTCCAAGACAACATCCATACAATCCCATGAGTGGCTCGAGGCTCAGTTGGAACATAAGCATAAGTGGGTCCTTGCATTTGATGGCGGATGGAGGTATGGAATGTGCAACACAAACATCTCCGAGGTTTTAAACAATGTGTTGAAAGGAGTCCGTGGTCAGCCGGTTTCAGCAATAGTTGAGTACTGTTTCTACAAGGTCAACTCCTACTTTGTTCATCGGTGGGAGGAAACTAACAGTGAAATCGAAAGTCGGCCGCACGAAAAATTATGGGGTAAAGGCGCATAGCAGCACTTACAGACATTCGGCGAGGAGGCTGCTACCATGAGCGCGGTTTTGTTTGATCCTAGATCATTGGTGTACTCAGTTAGGACTGCATCTGCACTAACAGCCGGCGGAGAGAGCTCTGGAGGCCGCGTGTATAAAGTGGACCTTACGACAGGTACTTGTACATGTTGCGTGCCTTAATTGCTACACTTTCCTTGTGCCCATATCGGAGCTGCTTGCCGAGCTCGAAATGTGGACCACCTGTCACCGACATTCATGTCACCATACTATGCCAAGGAAATGGTCCGCAAAACTTGGGTCCCTCGGTTCGAGCCTATCATGGATCCGTCCCAATGGCCGGAGTTAGGGATGCAAGTATATATATTTTTGGGTCATTGGGTCGACCCAAAACTTAAAAAAATGAACTAGAGTGGCATGTCATGTAAATAATTTAGAAGATGAAATGAACTAGAGTGGCTGACCCAAAAAACCCATTGGGTACCCACTTGCATCCCTAGCCGGAGTACACCGGTTGTGACTATGTCCCTGATCCCGAGAAAAAGAAAACTAAGAGAAGACGGAGAAAGCAGAAGCGCTTTCGCAACGAGATGGACGCCAGTAACGGTTGGGGTGATGACATATATGGCTTAGGTGATTTCAACGAAGATGACGCCGACATCCGTTGCTCGGTTTGCCATGAAGTTGGCCACCGGATGGAACAACACAAGAATGGCCCGCAAACATTGGCCCAAAGTAAGCGGAAAAAGTACCCTAAGAAGAAGAAGAAGAAGAAGAAGAAAGCCACCCGAAACGGTACTTCTATATTGGTAGGTTCTAGTGTGGTTGTTGTTGCATTATTAGTTATGTTTACATGTGCAAAGAATTATGTTGTTGCTTCTAATCTTGTTCATTACTTATTGTTATGAATTTTCCTATTGTATTGATCACTTTCTATTTTTTTCGCAGGGCGATGGCGCCCCATCCGCGGTACCCGCTCCTTGACACGGACTACGACCAGACGCACCGCGGCCGGTTGATAGAGGAGCGCGTTCGGGTATGGAAGCATCCATACATAACCAAATTTTATGCATCGATTAATGTCTGTGCCGTACAATTTTTGGTTGCCAGGTGATGAAGCCGCTTCGTGTTCGTCAGCACGAGGCACTTGGTTGGGATGTGTCACACCCGGATTTTATATAAACTCGAAGTGCTGCTATATGTGCGCCCAGGATGTCCACAGAACACATACAGCTAAAAAATATGATAAACAGAGTACATATGCTCGAAATAAAAGTAATTTAAATCAGAGTTAGCACATACACAGCGGAAGCGAGTTAGCACGTACACAGCGGAAGTCTAATCTTCAACTCCAAGGTGAGGCCGCACTCCACAGGGACACCGACTGGTTGACACAGCTTAGTAGTACTCCGTTTGTTACCCATCCGGGATTTTGTTGAATAATAGCAAGCGTAAGTAAATGTCTTACTTAGCAAGTATAGCACGGGTGTATGAAGGCTCAAAAGGGTAGCACGGCTTAACTGCATTGCACTTTTAGTTGGTTCATTTTATCATTATCCAAGTTACTACAAGTGTATGAAATCCTAGTTGCAACCCAATTAATAAGGTGTAAGTAGCATTAAGCATAAATAAATATCATCTTCTAATCAAAAAGGATCCAGGCCGCTCGTGACCCTGAGCAAGGCTATTATGATAGATTTACACTCTGCAGAGGTTTCACCCTTTACCCCACCGAGTCGCGTAAAAGTTCTAGGAACTTTAAACCCAACCAAGCCGAGGTGGCCAAACCTCTTAAACCACCACTTCCGAGGTGTGATCGCATAGGGACGCTACGAGGATTTTCACAACACATCTAACAAAACAGTAGCCGTTATGGTACATGAAAGTGCATCTAGGCACTTAAGTGTTTTGGTGATTTGTATGACAACATGATTAATGATCTAACTTGTTTGCTTAAGCACATTAGCAGGGTTTTATGTCAAAGGATATTCATGTAATATATTTGTTGATAAGTAAAGGTGCTCATCATTGGTTTATATTGGTATAAATGCAAACAAGTGTATGTGATCCCATGCAACCAATAGAGAAATGACAAGTAGAGGGAATGACAAATGAGATAAAAGGACTATGCTTATGTATGGGTCTCATTTAGAAGAAGCTTGTCAAATGATATTGGGACAACTAAATTGAAGATATTGGATATATCTCGGATAGTTGAAGACATGGATTTCAATGTGGATTTCATGTGGATGCAAAGCAAAGCAAAACTTAAAGGGCTAGATAGGATGGAAGGGATCAAACTAGATGGCTAGTGACGAGGTACTAAGCGAAGTGAAGGACAAGAGTCGTCTTGTGGCCGAGGAACTTTGCTAGGGTGAAGGAACTAGTATCGTGGATTGATCCCTAGGCATTAATCAAGCCATAACTAGTGAAGCAATGCAATGCTTAATCATAGTTGAATCATATGAAGAAGTGGCTTATGAATTGGTATGGATTAGTGATCATATACTTGGAAATTCTAAGTCACTAGCTCAAGTGGATTCGCTCAGCAAGAAAAGGATGTTGAAGCCCTCAAGTTGATGTTGATCAAGCATGGCATCAATGAAGACATAGAAGCTCAAGTGGAGAGTTTATTTATTATTTGCAATCTTGAGTATAGGAATGCCGTACTATCAAGAGGGATGCAACATTTAGTTGTTTGACTACACACCAAAAAGTGCTCATAGGTCAACCCATGTGAGATAGCCTTTGAGAAGGGTGTTTTGGGGTTTAGTGTGCTGAAATGCCAAAACCAGGATGACCGGTTTTGGGAAACCAGGATGACCGGTTTGGAGCTCAGAGTGTAACGGCTAGTTTTGTTTGAAAAACCGGTGTGACCGGTTTTGGAAACCGGTGTGACCGGTCATATGTAAATCTTCTAATTCATCCATCATTAAATCATTATAATCTTTAGAACTTAAATCCTTCTGTAATGTTACCCTCCTGGAGTCTGACTGCATTTCCCAAGTTACTACAAGTGTATGAAATCCTAGTTGCAACCCAATTAATAAGGTGTAAGTAGCATTAAGCATAAATAAATATCATCTTCTAATCAAAAAGGATCCAGGCCGCTCGTGACCCTGAGCAAGGCTATTATGATAGATTTACACTCTGCAGAGGTTTCACCCTTTACCCACCAGTCGCGTAAAAGTTCTAGGAACTTTAAACCCAACCAAGCCGAGGTGGCCAAACCTCTTAAACCACACTTCCGAGGTGTGATCGCATAGGGACGCTACGAGGATTTTCACAAGACACACTAACAAGACAGAGGCCGTTATGGTACATGAAAGTGCATCTAGGCACTTAAGTGTTTTGGTGATTTGTATGACAACATGATTAATGATCTAACTTGTTTGCTTAAGCAATTAGCAGGGTTTTATTGTCAAAGGATATTCATGTAATATATTTGTTGATAAGTAAAGGTGCTCATCATTGGTTTATATTGGTATAAATGCAAACAAGTGTATGTGATCCCATGCAACCAATAGAGGAAATGACAAGTAGAGGGAATGACAAATGAGATAAGAGGACTATGCTTATGGATGGGCTCATTTAGAAGAAGCTTGTCAAATGATATTGGGACAACTAAATTGAAGATATTGGATATATCTCGGATAGTTGAAGACATGGATTTCAATGTGGATTTCATGTGGATGCAAAGCAAAGCAAAACTTAAAGGGCTAGATAGGATGGAAGGGATCAAACTAGATGGCTAGTGACGAGGTACTAAGCGAAGTGAAGGACAAGAGTCGTCTTGTGGCCGAGGAACTTTGCTAGGGTGAAGGAACTAGTATTGTGGATTGATCCCTAGGCATTAATCAAGCCATAACTAGTGAAGCAATGCAATGCATCAATCATAGTTGAATCATATGAAGAAGTGGCTTATGAATTGGTATGGATTAGTGATCATACACTTGGAAATTCTAAGTCACTAGCTCAAGTTGGATTCGCTCAGCGAGAATGGAATGTTGAAGCCCTCAAGTTGATATTGATCAAGTATGGCATCAATGAAGACATAGAAGCTCAAGTGGAGAGTTTATTTATTATTCGCAATCTTGAGTATAGGAATGTCGTACTATCAAGAGGGATGCAACATTAGTTGTTTGACTACACACCAAAAAGTGCTCATAGGTCAACCCATGCGTGATAGCCTTTGAGAAGAGTGTTTTGGGGTTTAGTGTGCTGAAAGTGCCAAAACCAGGATGACCGATTTTGGAAACCAGGATGACCGGTTTGGAGCTCAAGAGTGTAACGGCTAGTTTTGTTTGAAAACCGGTGTGACCGGTTTTGGAAACCGGTGTGACCGGTTTTCCTCGGGTATAACGGCTAGTTTTTGGGTGTGGGCGAATTCCTCAAGCCTAGGGAGATTGTTACAGACTCCACAGAGACAAGAAGGATTTTTGACTACAGATGCTGCACATCCATATATAGACCTGAACCTTTCGTGCCAATAACATCTGTTCATCCTTCTTTCACTGTCTTGATCGACATATAGCTACGGACGAGCTATCTATCAGCAATCCATTCATTTGGTACTTATTCGGCAAAAAGCACGTAAGAAAAAGCGTACTGCCGACCGCATGACGTCACCATGATGAAAGATCGGTTTTTAATTATGTAATCGTTAGTCACTAAGGGCTTCCTCAACGGAGACGTAGGATTCGCTGCGCTTTTGGGCGGCCTTTGGGCAACAGCGAATCTGAACTTCGGGAAACAACTCGTTGCGTCTCCAATTTGGTTTGCCTCACAATTTCCTTTCTAGCACATAAACTTGCTTCCGCTTCGATCTACTTGGTTGTGCTTGTCTTGTGTGCAGGGACTAGTTGGACCTGCTAGAAATCATCTACTGAAGCACTTCACCAAGTTTCATTTGTGCTAGAGCTCGAAAGAGGGGTTAATTTACATTCTAGTGTTTCTCAGTCAGAAACCGGTCTGACCGGTTTACCAAACCGGTCTGACCGGTTTGGGTTCTGGCTGTTTATTCTTTTTAGCAGAAAATGTGCGGAGTATCCGGAGATTTTTGCGGAGTCTCCGCACAGGTCCGGAGTGTCCGGACATTTCTCCGGAGTGTCCGGAGTTTGGCTAACAATTTGTGTTAAGTGTTGAAAATTTTCAGATTCACCTATTCACCCCCCCTCTAGGTGACATCACGGTCCTTTCAATTGGTATCAGAGCTTGGCCTCACATCCAAGCTTAACCGCCGTGAGGAAAGATGTCAACTTCATGTGAGGTAACCGTCGAGCCACTAGTTAGTGACGGCTCTAATTATGCTACTTGGTCTGCTCATGTACTTGATATTGTTAGGACCATGGGTCCTCTTATTGAGCAGGTTGTAGTTGGGGGAATCCATCCTCCAAATGTTGATTGGAACGACATGTCCAATATGACACAAGAGGAGATGGATTGTCTTCAACTCAACGCTCGTGTTGCTAACTTCTTGTTTAGTGTTTTGAGCAAAGAAGTGAAGGATCTCATCCTAAAAGGTGAGATGATTCAAGTTGATGCTCATCTCATTTGGGCTCAACTTGAAGAACTATTCTCAAGCACAAAAGGCGACGAGCAAGAGCAAGCAAGAGCCAAGTCACATGAGGAGTGCTCAACATCATCAGCAACATGCACTGAGCCTCATGTGACTATCACCAAGGAACAAGAGGGCCAAAACAACGCAGCTGCAGGTTCTCTGCCAGAACCGGTCCAACCGGTTTCCAAAACCGGTATGACCGGTTTGGCCAGAGAAGCTGCACGAGGCCAGAAGAAGAGCCGCCAACGCCGCGCAAGCAAAGCCTCAAGCACAAGAGATTTTTTATCTTCTAGTGATGAGGTTTCCAAGTGTTTCATGGCCAAAGATTACAAGAAGACCAAGAAGGAAGAAAAGGCAAGAATAGGGACTATTCAAGCTCTCACCGAGGAGCTTGAGAAAGTCAAATCCATGAATGCCTCCTTGGTCAGTAAGTATGATGATTTGGTCAATAAATATGCTTGTGCCACTAACTCGCTCTCATGTGTAGCATCCGTGGAACAAGAAAACCAAGTGCTCAAGCAAAAGCTTGGTTTGCTAGCTAGTGAGCATGAGATGCTACAAGCAAAACATGAGCAACTCTTGTGTTCTCATGAAGAGCTTGTAGAATCACATGTCTTGCTAGACATAGCTCATGAGGTTATGGTAACATCGGTAAAATCCTTTGAACCTCAAGCTCACACATGTACATGCTCACAAGTTGAAATTTCATTATCTTGTGATAACCCATGTTGCTCCCAAGCAACAAATTCTTGTGATGAGCATGTGATTGTAGAATCTTGTGACAACCTCATTGCCAAAGAAAATGAAGATCTCATGCAAGAGGTTGAAAGGCTAAAGAAGGACTTGATCGAGTTAAAGGGCAAGGGTCAAGTGCAACCTTCTCAAGATAACCGTGACTACATGGGGAAGAAGCTTGAGAAGAGACAAACCGTCACTCGCCCAAGCCATCAACGGGATCAAGATCACAAGCACAAGATTCCCGCTGGTGAAAAGAGCCTTAATCAAATCAAGTGTTTCAAGTGCTCAACAATGGGACACTATGCATCCATGTGTCCAAGGAAGCTCAAGAAGAACCATAAGTCCCCTTCAAGAAAAGAGAAGCAAAAAGCAAAGAGGACATGCTTCAGGTGCAAGGAAAAGGGCCACTTGATTGCCGAGTGCCCGATTCCTCAAGAGGCTGTCTGCCCAGCCAAAACCGATCTGACTGGTTTGGCAAACCGGTCTGACCGGTTTCAGGCAGCAGAAGCCCAACAACCTTTGAAGAGGGCTTCTCAAGTCAAGACATCAAGCAAAAGGCCCAAAATTGATGATGGCCACAAGAAGAAAGTCAGAAGAGGTTCAAGAGGGGCCCGAAGCCGTATTTGCTACACGTGCCGGACCAAGGGACATTTGGGTAAGGATTGTCCAAATGGTAATGTTCCCAAATCCAACCTCGTCAATTATGACTTTGCTCAGCTTAGGAAGGACAAAATGAGCACCTATGCTACTAGGGTGATTGACTCACCACAAACTAGCATAAGGGCCATTTGGGTTCCTAAGCAACTTGTTGCCAACCTTGTCGGACCCAACATGCGTTGGGTACCAAAATTGTGCTTAATTTGACTAAGTTTCAGTCACTCATGCCTTTGGTAGGATCAAGTGTTTCAAATGCTTGAACTCATGTGACACTTGATAGTGACTAAAACTATATTCATGAACTTGCTTGATATATGCCATGTGGTGCTTTTAACAGCTCTATTTTGGAGCAAAGTCTTGTCATGGGCAGGAAAAACATTACAATGAAGATTGGATGTCAACTCGACAAGACACAAGCGAAACCACTCAAGTGGCAAAAGTCTGGCAAAACCGGTCTGACCGGTTTGCCAAACCGGTCTGACCGGTTTGGCCCAGAACAGTGCTACTTGAGTGGATGAATGAGAAATAGTGAGAAATGTAGATGCAAATGAAATATTTTGTGAATTTCTCATGTTGGCATGTATCTATTAACTTATGCCTATGTGGTAGTAAGTTTTCTTGGCACATTTCAATACAAAGCAATTTATTGTGTGCCGTGACCAAATATTGAAATAATCCATCCATGTCACTCATAAGACAAAGTGCATGTCACTTGCCTTTCATGCATGATGCACGTATTCAGGGGGAGATTACTTCAATATTTGTGTACTTGAGACTAACATTTCTTTTAGTGAACTTGTAGTCTCAATTGTGAGAGATCAACTCTCTCATTTGGAGTTGTCAATTCTACTTGCGATCCAAAGTGGTAAATTTGTATCATCCCATATCTTGGATCTTACTTTTAATATATGTTTTGGTAACTCACCATAATATAGTCTAAATTCCTTTATTTGATCTTGTTTGACTCAAAACTAGTGCATGTGAGCCTCTCCTATACAATACATCACATATGCACTAGAGAAAGGAATTTGGTCTATATTGTGAGGTTTTCACATTTAATGATCCATTTGCCATCCACATATAAAGGTCATTAATGTGAAACTTGTTGTTGTGCAATTAATGTATTCTTTTCTCTGTCAAATGACTCATCTCATGAGAGAATACATATGACTTAATTTGAAATATTGTACAACAATTATGGCTAGAGGCAAAGGTATGTTTTCTATTAACTAAGTATTTACCTTGTGCATCTAGGCTTTTTATCATGCTAGCGTGTGCATTTACATGCAACTATATTGAGCATTTATCTTGTGTACCAATTAGATACTTGATTGACATCTTCTCCATAATTGACTTTTGTCAAGTGTTGTTAAACGATGAAAGATGTGAGTCAAATATGCTAACTTGGTCTTTAACTCAATATGTGTGCATGTGGTTATGTGACATAGGATAAGTTTTTGAAAAATCCAACTAGCATGATAGGTTGTGTGCTATTTTGAAAATATTTGTGTTTTGGTCTTTTGACCCTTATCGATCCATTTGTGACTATAGTTAACCTTGCTTGATTGATGGCTAGTCACAAATAGTGAGATATTCTCAAGTCCATAAATCCTTATCTATCCATCCATCTCTTTCCCATCTCTCTTGGAAGAAGCAAGAGTTAGTGGAGCTTTTGGAATTTTCATATCTATCTCTTCCAAGTGCACTCAAGGTCATAAGTGGTTCAGCTGTTTTGGACATCCTGGAATATCCGGGTCCAGGCCGGAACTTTATTGTTCCGGGTACCCCTTCTGTTTTGGACGTTCTCGGATAATCTGGAAGGCACCCGGAGTGTCCAGAGTCATAGATCTTATTGGAAATCTTTTTCTTCTCTGAAGACAATCATGAGATTTTGAAGATTAAGACTACCTTAAGCAATCTCAGATCAAGTGAAGAAACTTTGGAGACCAAATCAGCATTTTATTTGGACAAGTTCCAGCTGCCTGGGAGAAACCGGTCTGACCGGTTTGGCCCAGACAGCTGGCCCCACCTGGATATTTACTTCCCCATGATTCTCTCTCCTCCTTCCATACTCATTCACCACGAAAACACATCCCCTCCTCAGTTTTCACCGCAAGAGCACCTCCCCATGGCGATTTCTTGATTCATCCAAGGAAAAGTTGGTTTCTTGGCGGGATTGGAGTGCTCCAAGGCTGCTACATTGGATCCCCATCGAGTTTTGGATTCAAATCTTCATCTTCTCTCGTTCTCAAGGCTCCCAAGGTATTCAAATCTTCTCATCGCCCGATCTACTCACTCGATGAATATCTCTTGAAACCCTTTGGTAGAACATCTTCTGGCATGTCTTGGAACCTATCCCTAAGAGATCAATGGATTTGGTGGGCTACATTTTGCGGACCAAGGATTTGCACCTTCACTGCCAAAAGCGGTCTGACCGGTTTGGCAAACCGGTCTGACCGGTTTGGGCAGTGAAGGCACAAGTCCTTCGTCTGCACCGTGTTTGACCTTCATAAAATGTAGGGATATTTTATCTGGCAGTATATCTCTTGAAATCTAGATCATGTCACTATATTGGATTGATTTCAACTTGTTTTGGTGTAGCTCGGGTAAAACCGGTCTGACCGGTTTGTCTCTGAGCTGTCCCAAATCTTGTTGGATGAGCACATTTTGATCCTATCTCTTGTCAATCTTTTCCTGGAGACTTATACTATGTATTCCATATCTTGTGAACCCAGGAAAGACAGTAGAAGATGCCGAAGGGATCGCACGCCGAGAGGATTAAAAAGAGTCGCCAAGATCCGTCCATTGGCAGCAACTCGCAGGCAGCTGGGGGAAGATCTTTGAGGTCTAGACAGCCAAAGAGAGCAGCTGAGCAGCAGATTGAGGATGTGGATGTAGTGGAGAACACCACTAGCGATGATGATGAGATTGAAGATGAGAATTATAGAGTTGTTGACACCAAAAATTGACACCAGGAAGAGGCTGACATGTGGGCCGGAATTGATGAAAAGATAAACATCGTTCAGTTAAGAAAGCTTATCTTCGAGAACGATTCGGCAAAGGCATTCTGCGGTCGGGAGTCCGTCGCCTATTCGGCAAGGGGACTGCTCTATAGAAGGCATTCGGGAGCGCATGATGACGTGGATCAAGTAAGGAAGGTGCCGATTTAATAAAGAATGCGAGATGAATACGGCATTTTAGACGTATTTCTTTGGAAATAAGCGTTTTGTAAATGTAGTCGATTAGGAATCGTGTCAAAACCAGGGTATAAATATAAACCCATGGTGATTGTAATAGGGATCGAACAATCATACAACAAACCGGCCTTGCGCCACCTTTTCGAGTCCTTTAGTCGTGTCGTCGAAAATCTTCGAGAGGAACCATAAATCCGTCGACCTCCGTAAGTATCGACAACCTTGTATCATGCTTAGTATCATGCGGTGGATTTAAGCTTGAGTCAAGAAGGCTTTTCTTGCTAGATCATGAGTCATGCGGTAGGCTAAGGTTTAGCTTGAAGCAAGTTATCGGCTCTATTAGATTGTGGCAAAGATCTAATAGATTCATTAAGTTACCTTGTGTTATTTGAGTTTTGTTTTAGATAATGAATGCTTTTAGCCCTCTATGTTTAGAGTATGTCATGCGGTGGACTGATCTAATCTTGGTTGGTGGTGTGATTTCAAACAAATTGTATCATGCGGTGGATTAATTTGTTTGGTTTTACGCTCGACGGGATCGAAAGTACCTAGACATGCGGTAGACTAGTGCTTTTAACCTATGCATTCTTATTTATTAGAGATCTACGATCGTGCTTTCACGTTTATGAATCTTAATTCTCGTTAATCGGCCCACATGCCCCTTCAATTTCGGGATAAAAGATAATTTATCTTGAAATTGACTAGGAATCCGCAACTAGATTGAATCTTCTTAGCATCCGCCCTTTCTGCTCGAATCTTCGGAACTTCGGCCAAATCCAAACCCTAGCTCATCAGCTCCTTCAAGCTTTCAATCTTCAAATGGCGCACCAAGATCAAGCCCTTCAGGTAATTCTTTAATCTTCCTCAAGCACATTCGGCTCTCTTTTTGACGAATCTTTTTGTTTTTTCAGGGTAATCCAATGGATTGCCGCCGCTGGTGCGCCAGTTGCAGCTCCAGCCGCTGCTCCTGCGGCGTCCAACTCCTCGAGTTCGTCCAATCCAACTCTCGAATCGGACGACTTCCGTTACACGGACGGCGATGCTCGCCGATTCAAGGCGGAGCGCGATGACACTCGTCGCGAATTGGAGGTCATCTCCAAGCAAGCCGGGATTGCGGATCTCGAATGGCAGGCCGAGCACAAGCAACTGCTCGAAGTCATTGACGGTAATTTCTGTAACTTGCTCAATCCTAATTCCGTCTTTAGTCATCATTGACCTACCTCCATCTTGTAATCTTGCAGAGCCCCATGACGAGCTCAATCGGTTGAAGGCGCTGGTGGAGGAGCTGGCGAACAAGGTGAACGCCCAAGGGGACACACCCGAGGCTCGCCTTGGTGCGGTTGCAGGCCGCGTCGACGAGGTGGCTCTCCATAGCGTTCGCCTGGGCGTCGCTGCGGGTCTCGTTGCCATGTCGACACACACCGGCCGTGACTACTCCGAACTCCCGGCCGGCTTCGCCGACGGCAACCCAGAGGACATCGACGACGTCGACACCTCCATCGAGCGCCTCGAGGGCCATGGCGCTGCCGTAGCCGCTTCAATCCATCCCTAGTCTGTCTTGAACAGGCTATTTGAGTAGTTTGTACTAGGGATGGTTGAATGTTAAAAGTAGCTTCCGCAACAATCGAAATTCTTTCCGTCACGTTTGGATTTTTGCGGAAGCATCGATGATATTGAACACCTTGATTGCCGATTCAGTTCATCCCCAGTCTGTCTTGAACAAGTTGTCTCAGTAGTTTGTACTACGGATTGTTGAATTTCGGCAATAAAGTTTATCTTTTGTGATTCCTCTGTGATATCTTCACTGAATTGATGATGTATACTGTTAGCACTAAGGGCAATACAATCTAGTATTGGCCATTTTTCTCTGTTGGAAATTTTTGTTCTGAAGGCGGCTTCTTTCCCGAATGCCGGCTATTTCCATTATTTCTAGCAATTTGTGTCTTAATCAACGATCAATCTCAATGCTAGGATAATATTTCTTCAAATATCGGAGAAGAAACATCATCCAGTCAAGCTCCATCAGAGAAAATTCAGGCAAAATTGAAGGACATTCTCTCCTTGCTGCACAGAGATATTCAAGACCAAGTCAAGGACTCATTTACCGAATGCACTGTATTTAGTACCAATCTGCAATAAAGCTTTCCAAACTAAATCTCCTTCTGCAAATTGCTTGATTTTCACTTTCTTGTTGTAATATTTAGCAATTCGCACCTTATTTTTCTCAATATTTTCCAAGGCTTTGAGACGAATCATATGTAAATCTTCTAATTCATCCATCATTAAATCATTATAATCTTTAGAACTTAAATCCTTCTGTAATGTTACCCTCCTGGAGTCTGACTGCATTTCCCATGGCAAAACAGCATGATGCCCATATACCAATTCGTAAGGAGACATTTTTGTAGACCCATGAGGGGCCATTCGGTAAGCCCACAATGCTTCATTGAGTACCGAATGCCACCTTCTTGGCTTTTGATCAATTTTCTTCCGTATGATTTTAATCATAATCTTGTTAGAAGCCTCTGCCTGACCATTAGCTTGAGCATAATAAGGAGAAGAATTTAATAACTTAATTCCCATACTTTCAGCAAAGTCTCTGAATTCAGAGGATGTGAATTGAGTCCCTTGATCTGTAGTGATTGTTTGAGGAATGCCAAATCTATGAATGATATGCTCCTTGACAAAGCTAACCATATTCTCTGATGTCACTTTCTTCAATGGAATTGCCTCGACCCACTTGGTGAAATAATCAGTGGCCAAAAGTACAAATTTATGCCCCTTGCTAGATGGAGGGTTTATTTGGCCAATCAAATCCATTCCCCATCCTCTGAATGACCATGGTTTAATAATAGGATTCAGAGCCGATGCTGGAACTCTCTGAATGTTTCCAAATTTCTGACAGTCTTGACATCCCTTGTAATATTCAAAACAATCTTCCAACATTGTCGGCCAATAATAACCAGTTCTTCTAATAACCCACTTCATTCGGTAAGCCGACTGGTGTGCTCCACACAATCCATCATGAACCTCACTTATTAATTTCTTTGCTTCTTCTTGATTCAAGCAATGCAGCAATACCCCATCCAAAGATTTATAATATAAACTTCCATCAAGAAGAACAAATTTTATAGCTTTATACCTGAGCTTTCTAGAGACCTTTTGAGATGGATCTTTTAAATAATCAGCAATTTCTTTCCTCCAATCATCTTCTGCCAGATCACTCCCGAAAGCACAGTCATCAGTGGCAAATACTTCTTGATTTTTTCTGTAACCCGATGCACTCTGAGCCAATCTGTTTGCTTCTTCATATCGCACGAAGATCCATCAAAGAATAACACCCAAGGAATAATGTTAAGCAAATTTATTGATGTATCATGATGTTCAGTAATGAAGTCAGCAATAATCTGCCCCTTGACAGCTTTTGCCGATTCAAACCTTAATTCAAATTCAGATAAGGCCAAAATCCATTTGCCAATCCTTCCATTCAAAATTGGCATTGACAACATGTGCCTAATTACATCAAATTTTGAATGCACAATGCATTCGGCATTTAGCAAATAGTGCCGAAATTTTGTACATGAGTAATAAACACATAAGCAAAGCTTCTCTATAGCCGAATATCTTGTCTCAGGGTCCAGCAACTTTCGGCTAACGTATGCAACTACTCTTTCCTTCCCTTCAAATTCTTGTATAAGTGCCGATCCAATAGTTTGGGCATCGGCCGCCACGTACAACTTGAAAGGCTTGTTCAATTGTGGAGGTACCAATCGATCGTCTTGATGGCCATGGTGCTGCCATTGCCGATTCCATTCATCCCCAGTCTGTTTTGAACAGGCTCTTCCAGTAGTTTGTACTAGGGATCTATGGAATTTCGGCAATAAAACTTATCTTTTGTGATCTTGCACGAACTCCTGATGTAATCTATTTTGTGCTAAGGGCAATACATTCAGTACTGGCCATTTTTCCTTTATCGGAAATTTTTGTTCTGAAGGCGGCTTCTTCCCGAATGCCGGCTATTCGGCAATTTAATATATATAGAAACTCTCCATCCGAAACTCCAAAAGCACATTTGTTCGGGTTCTTTTTAAGCCCATGCTTCCTGGTGCATTCTAGAGTTTTCCTTATGTCAGCCAAATGGGACTCATGATCCAATGACTTGATCACTACATCATCAATATATATTTCCACAATCTTGCCGATCAACTCATGAAAAATATAATTCATAGCCCTTTGATAAGTTGCACCAGCATTTTTCAATCCAAAGGTCATGACAACCCACTCAAACAACCCTATGTGTCCAGGACACCTACTAGGGATCTATGGAATTTCGGCAATAAAACTTATCTTTTGTGATCTTGCATGAACTCCTGATGTAATATATTTTGTGCTAAGGGCAATACATTCAGTACTGGCCATTTTTCCTTTATCGGAAATTTTTGTTCTGAAGGCGGCTTCTTCCCGAATGCCGGCTATTTCCATTGTGTCTTAATCAACGATCAATCTCAACGCTAGGATAATATTTCTTCAAATATCTTCCGTTTATAGCAGCAGTGAATTCTTCTCCCAGTAAAGTTTTCAAAATATATGCATTTCCAGGCACGCATCTAACCACTCTGAAAGGACCTTCCCAATTTGGAGACCACTTGCCGAATGTTGCATATTTGGTTCCAATCGGCAATATCGCTTTCCAAACCAAATCTCCTTCTGCAAATTGCCTGACTTTTACCTTCTTGTTGTAATATTTGGCAACTCGCATCTTATTTTTCTCAATATTTTCCAATGCTTTGAGACGAATCATATGCAAATCTTCCAATTCGTCCATCATCAAGTTACTGTAATCTTTAGAACTTAAATCTCTCTGCAACCGTATTCTCCTCGACTCTGTTTGTAATTCCCACGGCAAAATGGCATGATGTCCATACACTAGTTCATAAGGAGACGTTTTTGTAGCCCCATGAGGAGCCATTCGGTAAGCCCACAATGCTTCATTGAGTACCGAATGCCACCTCCTTGGCTTTTGATCAATTTTCTTCTGTATGATTTTAATCATGATCTTGTTGGAAGCTTCTGCCTGTCCATTGGCTTGAGCATAATAAGGAGAAGAATTTAATAACTTAATTCCCATACTTTCAGCAAAGTCTCTGAATTCAGAGGATGTAAATTGAGTCCCTTGATCTGTGGTACTTTTCAAAGACAGCTTGCTTATTGAGCATCAATTGTGCCATTAGCTGTTCGACTTTATCTATTTCTGACAATGCTTCCTCCTGCACAACTTGATCAGTGGGAGCCATAAATTCATTCGGCAAAAAACATACCATGCATGTAGGAGCCGAATGACCATCTTCTTTAGGCCTGTCGGCCAATCTATTTGCCTCTCCATTA